>OY720684.1:49214326-49399788 GCA_963170755.1 Amphimallon solstitiale | reverse complement strand
CACAGTTATGTTAAGGAAACTTGATTCGAGGTCGTAGGGGGTTTTTAAATGTCTAATTGGGCTGTTTTTACACTATATACTGTGAATAAAATACCCCTTTTAGAGGTAAAAATAAATATTTTTTATCTGTAATTTTCAAATAAAGTATAGCATTCTTGCACCCCCCCTTGACCTCAAAAAATTAGTTTGCATTGTAACAAAAAATACTGCAACGAAAATAATATCTTCGTTTGTAAATGGTATCCAAAATAAAAATGCGTGGACATTATATGAAATTAGGGTTACAATTCAACTATAGTGTGGAGAAAAACCGTCAAGATGCAGAATTATCACGCCAGGAACTTGAATATTAGTGTAGCTTCTGGGCATTAGGGGGCACTGGAAATTGGGCGTATATATGTACCTATTATTAATTAAAAATGTCAGGATAGGTACTTTTATTTACGTAAAAGTACAATTGCTCACAATACTTCGTCTAATAATAAAAACAGTTATATATTATTATTATTATATATTCAACAGTTTAACACTTTGCGGAATGTAATATAAAATATATACCTATAAAAAACAAAAACGATAATAAATTTGCTATAGGTATAATAATCTTACACATTGTTTACTTTCGAGCGATGTATATTTATAGCAATTTTTGAAAGTTTGACATTATTTGAAATATGTGTGTTGTGATAACTGGACGAAAAGGGAAAACCTTTCTTGATTTAATATATGATATAATTAACTTCTTATAATGTTATCTAATTACGATTACATGTGTATTGTATTGTACTGAAATAAGTAAAATCTGCAGTGGTACAGCTTATATCTTGATAATCTCGAAGACTTAAACAATGCTTCTGCTCGTACTATTATCAGAATATAATATCCAAACAATCACATAAACATGGATAAACTAGAAGATGGTATACCAACTCTAGGTATATTTTATTTAGTCTACTTCAGAAAATTAAATAATTCTTGATGCACAAATTTATTGAATTCTGCGACGGGACTACAAAGGCATTTTGATACCTATAAATATATATAGGTACATTTTTTACTTATTCAATAAATTTTGAGATTTACCGGTGCTTAACGCAAATTATCATTGTGTACATTACTCTAAATAAATACTAATTCATTTATTCATAGTGTATGATTAAATAATTAAAAAATATGTACCTATGTATTTATTAATAAGAGTCTATTTGAAATATGTAAATGTACAATAGCTTAAATTACATCAATAACTTACGAAAGTAATTTTTATATTATACACGTACACACAAACAAAGAAGCTGCAAGATTTACTGTTGCAGAGCATAACAAAATCTATATTATTCCTACTAATAATATTTATACGTCTAATTTGCTATGATTCCGATTGATAATTGGTAGAAAGGATTAAATATAATACCTATACACGATAAATATAACAAGCTTTTTTGAAAACTTTTTGGCTTATGAGCCGCCATCTGAAAAAACCGCTAAATTTTTGCACTATACCAGTTTTTACAAAATATCTTCCAAAGTATTCCAATACTTCCCGAGATAGACCTCTTTGAATTTAGAGTTTTTTCTTAAAAATGTAAAAATCAAAGATTTTTAGTTTGTTTTTGCTCGATAGTAAGTATGTATATAGTGAATCCTACGCTAAAGTTTGACACTGCATTTATAGTAGAGGTAAATAGCTAAAGTTCCGAAGCTCCAAATGTGGCTTGTCGTCCAGACACATTTTGTCTTATATAACAAAATATCACCATTTGGTTCTTATAATGTAAAGTTGTGGTATATCTGACACTTTTGTTGATGAAACTTATGTAGTATATAATTTATTTATAATTATTTATCAATTATTTATTTACTTACAAATTTATTGATATATAATTCACAGACCTATTGAATATATGAGATATACAAACTTAGCAATAAATGAACTTTTTTTTTGTTTTTAATAAATAGATACATTAATTTTGTCAGTATTAAGTTATTGCGTAACGTGTCTTCCTAAAAGACTACAAAAATATTCAAAAGAGAGTATCATAGTCTAAACGAGCTAGAAGAATCAGTTTGGTCTTAAACTATAGCTACCTACCTCTACTATAAATGCTATGTCAGACTTTAGCGGAGAATACACCATTTACTTACTATCGAGCAAAAACCGATTATAAATCTTTATTTTGACATTTTTAAAAAAAAATTCTCTAATTTCAAAGAGGTCTATCTCGGGAAGTAATGAAGCTAAATATTCCGTTTTTGTATTAAATTGTAGAAAATTTTCTCTAGTTTAATAAGAACGTAAACGGCTTTTTTGCTCAAACTAATACTTTAGGGGATATTTTGTAAAAAGAGGCTAAAAAATTTAGCGGTTTCTTCAAGATGGCGGCGTCTGCGGTAGTGGGGAAAATAAGAAAACTTGGGACTTTGCAACAGTGTATCAATCCATACACCATATCAAAATATCAAAGGTACCCTAATTAATGTAACCATGCGAGATTTTTTGGTATAGTTTGACTGGGCTATATGTATATTCTTCAAGGATATTACATCGGTGGTGTTTCTATCACAGAAAGTTAATATTCTACGTTTTAGATATCTCTTGAAGGTACTAGATTTGGTAGACCATATAAAAATATGGCACAATAGGCTTAAATTATGTGTTCTGCATGTTCAACCATTTCGTCAGGTAGATAGCTTCTTTTTCGGTGGTTTATACCAAAAATTCTTTATGTTGTCATTAATAGTGAAATATTAGGTAAGTCTATTAAAAGAATATCGATGCCGTCACGACAAAAAGGCGTAAGCGGCTTTTACTAATTTTTACAGAAGATGGAAATTAGAATACAATCTATAGAATGTTTTTCAAAAAGCCATGTCTTTGAAATATATATCAATAATGATAATGATTTCTTCGTTCTTAATCAAATTCAACGCAATAATAGCCTGTATAATTCATTTTATCAGCATTTTGTCGCTTAAGCCTTTCGTATCCTAACAATTGGTGCTTACGCCTTTTTTCAGACACTTAAGCCCTTTATTCAAAAAAAAATTAGTTTAAAAGTGGCGGTTACATTCCGCATACGCCCCACATGTTTGTTAAATTAATTTGTTTGATGGATATACGCCATTTATTAAGAAAAAAGATTTATAATATTATTTATTATTAAAGTATGTCACATTTCTAGTAAAACATTTATAAAAAGAAACAACAAAATAAAATAAAATTAAAGTTTTCAAAAACAAAATCAGTTTTACTATTATTGGACACAAAAAATTTTTCGAGAAATTGTTTATGTTAATAATAAGATTGTCGATAGTAATATAATTAACCTCGGGGAATTTCAACTATTCTGCGTTATCTTCAACGTCCGTTTCAGGAAGCTCGTCTCGAACACTCGCATTTGAAGAAAGATTAAAATACTCAGCGTGATACTGTTTCTTAATTGTTAAATTTTGGCACATGTCCCGTAAATTTTTCATTTTCTCTTTGCTGATTGGCAACTCCGATGAATAGAGTTGAGGGGGATATTGATTTTTTCTGATTAACCAATCAATTTTGTAAATGGTAGCATCTGGAGCGTAACTTGTAGACATATCAATGCAGTTCAAAGAATTTTTCGAAAGCTTTGCTCTTCGAACGTTTTGGATTGCTATTTCTTGTCCTTCAGCCGTTTTTAGCTTTTTGGGCACGCTCAGAGATTTCCAATCCAAAAACTCATTGTAATATACAGGAATAACCTCATAAGGTTTAGGGCGCTTTCTAGCATTTCGTATTAAGGTATGCCATTCGGAAGGTGCTTGTATATTCATTTTGGACGTATATTTTTCAATGACAGCATGAACGCTATCTACTGGCATGTATGTATGCCCTGCCACTAAATACGTTATTGAAATATCTACCACTGAGTTTGAGTTTCTTAAAAAATATAATAACATCGACAAAACAAATCTGTTTTTATTTTGTCCGGGGCAGTTATCACAAAATAGTGATAGTGAGTGATATTGGCCTTCTTGATCCAGTTTAACTAAATATTTAAATAAATTAGTGCAAATTTCGTTTACACCTCTCTTTCCAGCCTTCTCTTCCCAAATGTAACAATACCCATTTTGTGACTTGCTTTCGTATACTGTAAAATTGTATACCGCATATTTTCTTGTGAATCCAAACATCATACTGGGCCCATGAGGAGTGCTCAAAACCTTTTGCAAGTCAAAAGATACAACAATGAAACCATCTTGTGAAGACCTAGTTTGTTCTTTGAGAAAAACTTGCTTAGCATCGTCTTTTTCCTTTTGATGATTTAAGTAATCATTTTTGTCTTTTTCTGTCTGTTCTTCTTCTGGAATGTTTTTGAATCGTTCACATCTAACACATTTGTCTTTTTTTGGCACGTGGATTCCAATATTGTAATCACGTTTGAAAAATTTTTTGAAAGTAGAAATTTTGAGAGGACTGTTTCCATTCTCTGTCATCTCTTTTGTGTACATTCTATAGAGATTAGTGATACTTTTAACTTCTGACGGAAGATATAATTTTGCGCTAGACGAACGGCAATAGTGTGAGGGTACGGATGGTAAACTCTCAATAAATCTTTTAAATTCATTCACCTGTTTATCAGTCGCTTTATGCTTCGGTTCATGTTTTCCTCTATTATCTTTATTTTCTCTTATTTTTCCCAGAACTGAGCTTCTAACCAATTTCTGAGTTATATTTAAGGTACTTAAGAAAAACTGAAGGCATACTCGTATTTGAATATCTCCTTTCATAAAAAAATATTGATATGTTAGGTTCCTTCTAGACTCTTCAACTAGAGTTCTTTTTCTTTTCACTGGAATTATATTAACACAACCGTTAATAAAACCTTTTTTCTCCAAATTGTTTTTCATATTCCAAAATAGAGAAAAAATCTGACTTCTTTCTTCTTCAGAAAATGTATTACATCCATTGATGCAGTTTTTATTAAGGCATGGATTTGGCAATACGCTTTTAGCTTCTTTTCTCTGTTGTTTGTAATTCAAATATGTTCGACCTGAATGTCGGCGTTTACGATTTTTTTCCAACCTGTTTTGTTTCAACTTACTTTTCTTTCCTTTCAAGCATACATTTGTTTCACTTGAGGAAGATGAGATGGTTCCATCACTGACATCCTTAGTAAATTCGCTACTGAATGTATCAAATGTACTACCATTTTCAGCAAAATGATAGCTATTATTCTCATTTTGTACGAAGTAAGATGCGTATTCTGTCGGTTTATATTCTATATTATTAGTATCTTCTTCGCTATCTGTATAGTCTACTATCCGTGTCCTATTAACTGCTTGTTGCTTAGCAGAACTATTTTCTTTGGTAGTAATGTTATCCATGATTACCATTTCCGAGGTAATTTTACTTTCAGATTTAGTACTCTCAACGCAACTGTCTCCTTCTTCTTGAAAAATGTCCCTATCACTAAGTTGGTTGATGGAAGAACAATCTAAAACTTCACGGTCCATGAAGATAAGAACATGTTGCAAAGCTTCGTTCAATATCACATTGTTAGTAATATTCTCAACATTTCCATCAACTTCTTCTGCACGACGAACATTTTTTGCCAACTCTACCATTCTTTGGCCACGAGACATCTAGCAAGAATAAAAGGCGTAAGCGACACATTAAAACGACAATTTAAACAAAAATTAAGGGTCCCCACGTTAACTGTTATTAGTGCAATAATAATTTTTAAATTGAATAAATAGCATTTCATTATATTTCATAACATATTTGGACTTAATTGCAAAGATAATATTGAAAAATCGGATTAAATTTTACATTAGGCACCCATTAGACGTTGGCGTTTAAGCCCAACAAAAATTATATATATAAAAGGCGTAAACGACCAAATTAATTTTCGCTGATTTATCACTATTACTTCATATCCAAATGTCAAACCTCATGCACAATTAGTACTATAGTTAACCAATAAACTTATTAGTTGTTTGAAATCAATTTTACCTTGTCAATTTTGGGAATGTTGACAGCTAGGCGTAACAGCACCTTCCACCGTGATTATGACGCTTATACTAATGTAATCTTAATTTTGTCAAACGTAAAATTGTCGCTTACGCCACTTCGATCTCAAATAAAATCATTTCAGAATTTCTGACAGATTCAACTTTAAGTTAGTCAATAGAATGAACTCCAACGATTTCATTATCTACAATAACCTTATTTTACGATTTCTGTCGCTTACGCCTTTTTGTCGTGACGGCGTCGATATAATAGTTGATATGTCATCTTTGGATAATATGGAAAATCAAAACCTTATTTTGGCAAACTTACTTCAGTTCGGTAAAATATATTTAGGTACGTTTAACAACTAAAATAATTACTTTCACTTCTGAATGTTGCGCATCTCCAATATTATTTAAGAAGATAATAAAATATGAATAATGTTAAGTACAGAAGCGCAGTTGATTTTTGCCAAAAACACTAGTGTCACCTATAGACAACCTATAATTAAACAGATTTACTATGAAAATTAATTGTGGACTAAAATATAAACGTAAGTAATTAATACCTATTGATCTTTTCTGGTTAGATTCTGAATCATATCTCCTAAACACACAGTTAAAGTTACGAAAATCACAATATAAGCTGTATGTTTTAGTTCATATGTTCAGAGACCGGACACGAGCGGCCGATGACTCATCACCCACGCGCACTATTGAAATTTTGTATTTTTAAAAAGTTTTTAATTTTATTTATATAATTGGATAACAAGTGGGTGGTGATCTATAAAATACAAAATACTTTTTTATTTGTTTATATTGTAGGTAGTTCAAATCGAGTAAATTCTCCGTACTTTATTAATCTCACGAAATATAAGGTAGGTAAATAGAAGAAAGGAATTTAACATTAAAGGTCTCTGCCCACTACAACGTATCATACTATGACCGTAATAGGAACGTGTCGGGTAAAAAAATATTCTTTGTATTGAAAAGTATGTGACTATGCCCATTAGACCGGTTCGTCACCGACCAGCACCGTCGCGTACTATGCACGGAGCGTTAATAATTGTCGGCGAGAATATTTTGCTGGTGCCGATACGCTCCGCGCACGGTGCGTGCAGGCGGCGAAACGGTGAGCATACGGGTTATAACCGCGTTTTCCTATCTATTTTGGTGGATTACATACGGGCATCATACGGGATGTATAGGGGTATCATACGGGCATCATACGGGATGTATACGGACACAGAACGCCGTCGATCCGTTTCAGTGGGCATAGCAGAGCGTATCGTGTTGTTTTTCTTGCCTGTTACGTTCCTATTACGGTCATAGTATGATACGTTGTAGTGGGCAGAGACCTTAAAATCGACTTTTTTGCTGTCCGTTTTCTCGACGAAACCAGATGTTGCATCACCATACGAATAGTGCTATTCAATAACTGCGTGATGTTATACATTATTTCTTTTGTCATTCATTACACAATGTTTAGAATAAAACTGCAGTCTATGGTCGACTGTTCTACTTTTTCTACCCTTTGTAACACATCACACAAAATGTCACTGATAAATATTTTATTTTCATTACTTTTTAACAGTTTTTGTGCGGCAATAGAAGCTTGATGGCATTGTCCATCATTCTTTTTACAATGACCCATGTTTTAAATCCAAAATTCATTAAACACATTACAAATTAAGCGAGAAAGAATACTTCAAACTGACTTGTTCTTTACCATGTTTATAGTCACATGAATTACTAAATATTGTTATTATTATTACTTCAAAAAATATTTTTTCCAAACATAAATTGTTTTATTCCTATTTATTTTATAAGGTGTACCTACTTGAAATTTTATAAATTGCTATAAATGAATGCTTGTATTTATTGATGCTTGACTGTTGAGATTATTTCTATATAGTCAGGTTCGTAATAAATACTAGCATAAATTTAAAATACTATGTAGACAAAAACGTGTTGAAAGCGTTTCTTTAATAATTTTTTGTGCGTGTTAGTTTTTTGTCTGTCTACGTTCGAGTTCATTTAAAAGCCCCAGATATAAATTTGTTGCTGTAATAGCAATCTACATTTCTATTGCTTCATCTCTCATCCTCAATTAAGTTCGACTATTTGCCAACATGAACCGCCACATTACCGACACCTAATCCTACCCCCCCACATTATATTCTTCATCACCACCAAACTGAAAACTAAACGCCAGCCTTAATACAGTTTTAAATACTTCGAATCTCTTCATAAATCTGTACAGAACGCATAATTTGAGAGATACTTGCAAAAGACTGCTTTCAATAGAAGTAAAAGTGTTACTTTCGATCCAAATTTCGACTTTTCCTTTATAGATAAACTGTTACACATCCAGCATTAAATACTATTGTGCTTGTAATAAGTCGGAATGAAATGCATAATTTCTAAGATGTTTGTAAAAAAAACTGCTCTTAAATAAAAGTGGTACGAATTTTGAAATTCTCGTTAAACAAAAAATATTCAAAATCAAGCTTTAAATAATTCTATACTCTAAATACAGTGTGATCAATCTCAAGTAAAAGTTGTGTGGCTTAAATTTTTAAGTTGGCAGCATTGGCTAGTTGGTACTATTGAGAAAAACTTATGTATAGGCACTGTCTATACCCGTAATAATTTGGACACATGGTTTTGACAGATATGTTATATTTATATCAGTTAAGAGAGGAAAACAAAAATAAAAAGTAAAACGTGTTAATAAAACGACAACAAATTGAAACTAAATGACAGCGATTGTACATATTATTATTCAGAATAGTACCTCTATGTATTTGTCTAACAAAAAAATACCATAGTCTAGGGATTTTTAAGATACCACCACACGTCACTTGAGATTGATAGCATTGTATATCTGTCTAGAAAGCATGACTTACGAGATATCCGCCAAAAACTGTTTGTCAGTAAAAGTAGAAGGCCTAGTCGAAAGTAAAAATTAGGAAAAGTACGGAATATTAAAATGAAAAGGGAAGATCAAGCGGCCATATATATATTTGTTGGAGTTCAGTTTTGGCTGAGAGTGTATTTCACTATGTAGATTTTGTAGTACCGGATGGTAGAATTCGGGCTAGGATATTTACGAAAACAACTTTTTATTAGCTCGTGACGTTTCGGTCAAATTTTCGTGACCTTCTTCAGATCTTTTGTTTTATTTAAAAGAGAGAATACATTACTAAATATAAACAAAGCAGTGTAAGGCTATAAATAATTTTTCTAGAAATTAAAACGTGGGATACTTACATTTGCCCAACGCTGTATCGTAGTTGTTATTTATTAACATAAAGATAAGATTATAAAAAACACATTAAAATCATTATTACATATTTAAAATCTTAACAGCACTATCCCTTTCTTAGACACCGAGGTAACAAGGGATCAAAACATCCTCAAATTAAGATGGAACAGAAAACCATCAGTGTCAAACAGACTGCTAAACTACCAATCCAATTGCCCGAAAAAATACAAAATCAATTTAATTAGAGCCCTAAAGGACCGAGTGACCAAAATAGCATATCTCCAATACCTACAACAAGATTTAAAAAAACTCAAAGAGATCCTAACATTAAACAACTACCCCAAGACGACAATCAACAAACTTTTGTTTTCCTCCAATAAAATACACAATAATTATGGAACCCTACAAACAAAACAAAAAACGACGAACACAAACAACAGTTAACGATAAAATTGCCAAATACCACAAGTTACAATACATCCCAAACTTAACAAACAAAATTAAAATGTTATTCAAAAACACTTGTTCAATAGCTTACACAACAGCTTTTCCAAACTCAAGGGTATACAGCAAAATTAAAGACAGAATTCACACACAAATGAACAACAATTTAGTGTAGGCTGTACAATGTAGTTCCAAAAACTTTTACATAGGACAAACAAAACAAAGATTGAAAAACAGGTTAACACAACACAACAGTAATATACGAGTTATGCCACAGGGATGTGCGTTGGCAAGCTACATAGCGACCACAGGCCATAAAGCGGATTTCGACAACACCAAAATCATTTTCAAGGAACCTAACTACACACGTAGAACGTTCCTTGAAACATTAACTATTAAAACACTGCCACAAAATTTGAATCGCAAAACGGACTCGCAAAGCTTCAGTGGTTCCTATGAGGCATTTATACCCCATCTCACGAAAAGAATAAAACAAAGATTTATTTAGGAGACATCCATGCATAAACAACAAACACAAGTATACAAATTTCAAATTAAATAACACAAACACCAACGTACATACACATACACACACGAAACGAAACATTTTATTATTCCAACAAAAAACACGATGTGAAAAACAGTGTTTCTCTCTTTTTACTTTCTTATACGTAGTATAAGGAAGTATTGTGATGATGAAAATTTTCGACCTCGAGATTTTTGCAGATGTCCACGTTTCGAGGTCCCCTGATACCAAAAAAGTGGTTTTTAAAAAATGTCTGTGTGTCTGTGTGTCTGTGTGTGTGTCTGTGTGTGACCACGATAGCGGTCAAACCGCTGCAGATATCAATTCCAAATTTTGTATTTACGTGTATAATCTGCCTCTTGAGAACTGATTAGATTTTGAGCAAAATCGGCAGACCGGAAGTAGTAGTTTACTTCAGTGAAAAAATCGAAATTTGCAAATATTTCGTCAATTACTAAGTTTAAACAAATTTATAAAGAATTCATATGTACTTAGAATTAAGTTTGAAACAAATTTTCTTAAAAAAGTTTTTTGAAATTCCAACCGGAAGTAGATCTTTTACTCTTATCGAAAATCAGTTTTTTGCGAATATTTCGCAAGTCATGCTTTTAAGACAAGTACGTTACGAGTATAAAAGTATTTAAAACATAATTTTCAATATCTTTTATATAAAAAAAATTTCAAAATTCAGACCGGAAGTACCACTTTTACTCTTATCGAATAGCGATTTTTTGCAAATATGTCGTAAATTATGCATTCTATGTATATTTATGAAGAGTACAAAAGTATTTAGAGTTGGATTTGGAATATTTTTTGTATAAATGAAATTTCAAAATTCGGACCGCAAGTAACACTTTCATACGTATAAGAAAGTCGTGTGGTGGCCACACCTCATTTTTGTGTTTGGTGAAGGTATCAATAGATAAACGTGCAAACACACACAGTAAAACAGATACAAAAGATTTGAGATTTGAAAACCTTATGTACAATATATTTTAAATGTGTAATAATGATTTTAATGTGTTTTTTATAATCTTATCTTTATGTTAATAAATAACAACCACGATACAGCGTTGGGCAAATGTAAGTATCCCACGTTTTAATTTCTAGAAAAATTGTTTATAGCCTTACACTGCTTTGTTTATATTAAATAATGTATTCTCTCTTTTAAATAAAAAGTTGTTTTCGTAAATATCCTGACCCGAATTCTACCATCCGGTAGTAAAAAATCTACATTATATATATATATATAGAAAAGAATATAGCTCCATAATTCAACAAATTACGGTGGCAGATTTAACGAAAATGTTTTCACTTCAACTATTACTTCAGTCACCAGTTTATACAATTAATGTAAAAAAGTAAAACTTGCGAATAGGTATATCAAAATATACTATTATTAAACCTCTATATATACAGATTTGTAATAAATGTACTTATATATTTGCCTAGAAATAGTGTTAATAAATTACAGTAGAGTATCAAGTAGGAACCTCTTAGGACCACACACAGAATGTTCTATGCAAAAATATAAAGAATAAATGAGGATGACATTCCTTACAACCTTACTAAAAATGGTGGTAAAGTTAACACATCTATTTTATTCAGTTGCATGATCAATACTTTCCATGAAGTTATTAACTAACTAAAGGATAATTTGCTGTTATTATATAATAACAGCAAAATTATATTTATTAGTCATGTGTTATTCTATTATTTTTTTTTAATTTTTTCGTGTAGAAACATTGGATAATCTATAAACTCTTACGTACTTACATCATGAAAGTTACATGTGGCTGTCGTGTATTGATCAAATAGTTACTTAAGTAACTTCCACTTTCATGAAATTATATCTTTATATATCGTTTTGAAAAGAAGTAATTTTCGACCTAGATGAAAAAACACTTAAAAGGGAATCATTTAATAGAATATACAAACGTGATATAGAGTGATAGCTTAAAATAAGTAATGAACAATTATTTGCCAAAAATTTTATAGAGAATAACTTAAATGGTTCTGAACTCTGAGTTTCGTCCATTATTTTGCATAACTTATAATTTATTCTATTAGTACTATTATTAGCATTGTTAAGACAAAAATATAAAATATATGGAAAAGTTTCGAATTGGCAGATAATAATATTATACAGGCAGTAAAACGAAGAAGAAGCGGTGAAAGATACTCGGTGTTCCACGTTTCTGCAGTTGCACAGTTACCTTGAGGTTCTCTATGTGAAATTTTCGGCTTTCCCCGCAACTCAACTCTGGTAGATGTTAATGATCAGTAATAAATATTTTCAGATACGTAGTATACTTGTTATGATCCAGAATGAATCTTGTTCTTTCGTTCGTCAAAACTACTGAAGCCATAAAGCCAAATATAAATGTTGTGTTTTAATTATTTAATAACTACCAATGAGAAGAGTCACTCAATTTAATACCGAACACCTGAAGGAAATAAGAAAGGTACAGAAATCTGAGCAAACAAGTTTTTATTCAAACGACACCCATCAGTTAATTGACTTTACTTATTACATCTATGTACGTATCTGTTGCTGAAGTTATGGCTACACTAGCAGATAATAAAATATCAGTATTAATTTCCATTCGTTGGATTCTATTCCTTGGACGTTATTGATAATACACAATTAACTAAGAAAGCCCTGAGACGGGAATCACAAATTAGTCAAGCCCAATCAACTGCTATAAAATCATTCACAAACAAGTTTATCATTTCTATCCATCATTCAAATCGCTTCTCAATAGTTGGTGATGTTGACATTTACTTGTCTACATGAGGAAACATAACGTTTTCAATGTACATATATATCGGTTTGTTTAAAAGATTTCCTTTAATTTAATCAAATGGAAGTAAAATATTACTATCAATAGTGTAGAGAACAAAGTATATATATACATGTACACACTTAGACTAAACTATTTATCTAACCGCAGAACTATTTTTTATTGACATATATATATCGTACGCCAGCTAGGGGAAACCGGGGCAAGTTGCAACAGGGGCAGATTGCAACAGCGCATATAAAATTTATACTCGAAGCGATACAAGTACTGCCATCTGCACAACAAACGTCTAACTTTGTAACTTTCAACACCTTTAAGCCTTTCCAGCGTATTAGCTGCAGTGTAGGCGTGGGAGCTGTTTGTCTTTTGAAGCGACTAGAAGTAATTTCACATTAATCTCACATTATATCAATTCACAGGGGTTACAATTCTTCCAGTGCATTTAGTTTATGAAAACATTGAAGACTGGCTATCTGTGTCCACATATAAATAGAAAAATACGCAGTAGATTTACCAAGGTAAGAGATTTTGTGGTTATAAAACTAAAAAGCATGGTGAGGCACGTTGAAACAAAGTGTTGCAACGTACCCCTTACAATGTTTTTGACGGTTTTTAACAATTTTAAATCTTTCCTTCTTCCTGTAGATGCGACATTATAAAAAAAAGACCAACAGAGGGCAAACTCCTGAAGATATAATAATTGAAAGAGCTGTAAAAGCAGTTGTAGACCACGAGGGTGATAAAAACTTTACGGTTAGAAAAGTTGCTAGCGATTTCAGTTTGCACTACTCAACGCTCTCAAGGTACGTGAAAAAATTTAGAGATGCCACATCAGCGGGAAATCAGCAAATTCATTATGGCTATTCAAAGCCAAAACAAGTGTTCACATCCGAACAAGAAAAGAAATTAGCGACTTATATTAGGCGATCAAGCGAGATTATGTTTGGTCTTACTCCCCTAGACGTTCGGAAAATTGCATTTCAATGTGCTGTTTTCCATCAAATATCGACACCAGACTCTTGGCTTGAAAATAAAAAGGCAGGAGCAGATTGGTTTTCTAACTTTCTGCAGCGGAATAATCAGCTATCAATACGGCAGCCCGAGGCGACAAGTCTAGCCAGATGCACCAGTTTCAACAAGGAAAACGTTGCTAAATTTTTTGAGAAACTTTCTGACGTCTATGAACGATTCACTTTAGAGCCCCACCGGATTTGGAATATGGACGAGACCGGTGTGAATACAGTCTTACGTCCTAACAAAATAGTAGCGAAGAAAGGCACAAAACAGGTTGGAACTGTTACGTCAGCAGAAAGAGGTGAACAAGTTACAGTAGCTGCAGCAGTAAGTGCTCAAGGGTCTACCATACCACCAATGATTCTGTTTCCGCGAAAAACATATCGTGAACACTTTATAAGAGATGGACCGCCAGGATGTATTGGAGCGGCGAATGGGTCCGGATGGATGAACGAAGAAACTTTCGTTATGTTCATCAACCACTTTATAAAATACAGTCAGCCATCTCTAGAGAAACCAGTGATGCTCCTGTTAGATAACCATTCTTCACACCTCAGTATTAGAGCGATAGACATATGTAAAATGAACGGCGTGGTGATGCTTTCATTCCCACCACACTGTTCACACCGGTTACAACCCCTAGATTTATCCGTTTTTGGACCTTTCAAAAGACTTTGCAGTTCTGGAATAAATAGCTGGTTAAAAAATAATCCCGGAAAGACATTAACCATATATGATCTGCCAAAAATTATTAATGAGGCACATCTAAGAGCAATGACGCCAGCTAATATAGTGTCCGGATTCACTTCCGCTGGGATTTCACCATTGAATCCCGATATATTTAGTGACAGTGATTTTGCATCAGCATTCGTGACAGATCGACCAAATCCTTTTGCTGAACATCGGGAAGCAACATACAATATGATAAATGAAGACTTACTAGATGTCCAGGTGAACCCATCTACCAGTCAACAAGACCAGGAGACAAATAATGAACATTATTCTCCTAATATTATTCGCTCTAATGTTGTTGATGATCCACTAGAGGGCACATCCAAGCAGCAATTCTCCCCTGAGCTCTTACGACCCTTCCCTAGGGCTCTACCTAGAAAAGCGAGCAGCAGCGGAAGACGAAGAAGAAACACTGCCATTTTAACTGACACGCCGGAAAAAAGTCTTTTAGAAACAGAGAAATACAAAGCTGATGAGAAAAAGCGGAAAGTTGTCACAAAGAATTTGGTTCCCAAGAAGCAATCAACTCGCAAGAAGCAGAAGATGAGAGAAAGTTCATCTGATGAAGAAGATGAAATATTTTGTCTTGTGTGCCAAAGAAAATACCACAAAAATGAAGAATGGGTACAATGTAGACAATGTAAAATGTGGGAACACTGGGGATGTGCAAAGGAGGATCCGTTATACGTATGTACAAACTGTAATAGTGACGATAGTGCGTCAGAATAACTTGTTGCAATTTACCCCAGCCCGTGTTGCAATTTGCCCCAAGGATGGGGTAGATTACAACAGCGTTACCTACTTTGTTTCTTTTGTTATAATTCATGAAGATAAGTTGTTTTTGTTTTTAGATTTCTTATATATGTTCCTTAAAGTTCAATAAACGTATCCTGACTGAAAGTTGATTTACCTATTACATTTAGATACTCGAAAAAAATATATAATTGAAATGTGTTGCAACCTGCCCCGGTCTCCTCTATACTCTTCACTAATAGTTCCATAGTGGCAAACAGGATATAGCTAAGGCGCTGTAAATATATAGTACACTAGCTATCCTACTTCCGCCTGTGTCAATAAAAGGTAGATCTGCAGATTCCTGCAAGATGTTATGACAATAGAGCAACGTTACCAAAGCGGGTAAAATTTAGCAAAGATGAGCGATTATTACTGACTACTCATGAATGAAAGTGATACAGAATATACAAGAATCTCAGCATTTGTAAAAAAAAAAGTAGATCACACTAAATTATGTTCATATAATAAGGTCCGAAACTTCAAAAAATTGTCAGATTTCACTATTACTGTATCCGCCAAAATAAACAGTACCGTAAATAAAAATTATATTTATCTTTTAGTAATTTAAATTTTCAAAATGTTCACCATTACGACTCAAATAAGCTTCATATCGATTTTGTAAGTCACTAAATGTATTTATATAAAGTGGTTGATGTAACTGGCGGAAAAATGTATTCATTCTCGTAGTTCTGCAATATTCCCCTACTGATTTTTTGAGCGAAATATTTTGTCTTTCATCATACTCCAAATGAGTGCATCAGTTGGCGACAGATCCGGAGAAGGAGAAGAATCTTCAAACTATGTTCACCGGGAAATTATTCTATTATCGAAATCCTGATGGAGTCACGGCAAAACGACTATAGATCTTTCACAAAAGCTACAATAATGCTTTCTTTGTAACACTTTTGTTTGACAGTAAATGGATTCTGATTATCGTCTTCAACGAAATATGGGCCAATTATCCCCTGACCAGAAACCTCGCACCAAATGGTAACTCGGACACTGTAGAGTAATTTCTCTACAATAACATCAGGACGTTCCAATCGAAGGAATCGAATTGTTTGTCGATTAATACAGCCGTCTCGTCTGAAAACCATATGTTTTTCAAAAATTTGGGATCCTCATAAATTAAGTTCAATATGCGGCCACAGTAAATTTCCTTTGCACGTTTGTCCACAGCATTTAGTTGTTTGCTAACTTCAATACAGTATGGATAACCACCAATTGATTTTAGCATCCGACGTGTAGATGTTTCACTGATGTTAAACTTACATACAGTTCTTACAAGGCTTCTTTGCATGTTTTCGTTGGTACACACTGTTTTTCGACGACCTGAAGAACTTTTACATTGACACAATACACTACCAGTGCGACGAAATTGCTCAGCAACAGTTAATATCACGCTTTTACTGGTGGCTGCTTTATTAAACTGTTGTCGATATCTGACTGACACCTGTTGTACGCTTGGACCTTCACTGCGACCATTTCTGTGTGAGCGAAAATAATCTTCTAGCAAAAACACTTTTTCTGCCGTCGTTAGAATTATTTCAAATTCAACTACAACTGCAGCGTAACATTAATATGTCAACTAATGACAATTAAGTCAATAATGACAAATGCATATTACATAAGTCACTCCATAGCACCATAAGTTTCTGTACTATTTATTCTGGTCGATACTGTAGTTGCAGTATATAAAAAGGGCGACAAGTAAAACTGCAATAACTGTAGGGGTATTCTGTAGTTACTGCACTTTTGAAAATAACTATGCTGTGGAAATATCACAGCAAATAATGAATTAAAAAGTAAGAGCAGTAATAGAGAACACATTAGAAGAGGTACAAAACAAATAAGAGGAAAAAACTATTCAAGAGACAAAAATCTGTTTAGCCTTCATGGATCTAGAAAAGGTACTTCAGAAGGTACTACAACAAGGATTATAGAAAATTATGGATAAACGCAAAAAAATAATATAATAGAAATGATACAAGCAAGAGTAACACAAACTTCGTGATCAGATCCAACAAGAAATCAGAGAATCAGAGAAAGTTATAACTAGAGATGGTGTAAGACAAACAGGTGCACTGAGTTAAAAGTAATAATAATAATTATTATTATTATTATTACTTTTAACTCAGTGCACCTGTTTGTCTGATCTGATCACAACTTCGTGATCAGATCCAACAAGAAATCAGAGAATCAGAGAAAGTTATAACTAGAGATGGTGTAAGACAAACAGGTGCACTGAGTTAAAAGTAATAATAATAATAATTATTATTATTATTACTTTTAACTCAGTGCACCTGTTTGTCTGATCTGATCACAACTTCGTGATCAGATCCAACAAGAAATCAGAGAATCAGAGAAAGTTATAACTAGAGATGGTGTAAGACAAACAGGTGCACTGAGTTAAAAGTAGGCTACAAAAATCAATAAAGAAGCGACATATCGCTATTAGTATTCATTGATGATGCAGTAATAATTTAACAAAAAAAAAAAACTACAACAAAACTTAAATATATGGCATACCACATTTAAAGAGAACAAAAGGGAAATCATTCTCGAACTTAAAATAAGTGAACGTTCTATTGAGAGAAGTGATAGATCACATTCCCATCCCTCGTTCTCCTAACTTCAAGAATAGCTATTTTTACTTTCTTATACGTAGTATAAGGAAGTATTGTGATGATGAAAATTTTCGACCTCGAGATTTTTGCAGATGTCCACGTTTTGAGGTTCCCTGATACCAAAAAAGTGGTTTTTAAAAAATGTCTCTGTGTGTGTGTGTCTGTCTGTCTGTCTGTCTGTCTGTCTGCCTGTGACCACGATAGCGGTCAAACCGCTGTAGATATCAATTCCAAATTTTGTATTTACGTGTATAATCTCCCTCTTGAGATCTGATTAGTTTTTCAGTAAAATCGGTAGACCGAAAGTAGCAGTTTACTTCAGTGAAAAAATCGAATTTTGCCAATATTTCGTCAAATACTAAGTTTATACAAATTTATAAAGAATTCATATGTACTTAAAATTAAAATTGAGAACAATTTTATTTAAAAAGTTTTTCGAAATTCCTACCGGAAGTAGGTCTTTTACTCTTATCGAAAATCAGTTTTTTGCGAATATTTCGCAAGTCAAGCTTTTAGACAGGTACGTTACGGGTATAAAAGTATTTAAAACATAGTTTTCAATATCTTTTGTATAAAAAAGATTTCAAAATTCGGACCGGAAGTAACACTTTTACTCTTACCGAATAGCGATTTTTGGCAAATATGTCGTAAATTATGCATTCTATATATATTTATTGAGAGTACAAAAGTATTTAGAGTTATATTTGCAATATTTTTTGTATACATGAAATTTCAAAATTCGGACCGGAAGTAGCACTTTTACTCTTAGCGAGTAGCACTTTTTTTCGAATATCTTGCAAAGTATGCATTCTATAGCGATTTATTAAGAGAATGAAAGTACTTAGAATAGGATTTTGAATAAGTTTTGTATAAAAAAATTCTTAAGATTGTATAGTTTGAAACGCTCATACGTATAAGAAAGTCGTGTGGTGGCCACACCTAATTTTTAAGAAGGGATACGTGTCGATCGTGTAGGAAATAGCAGTGCAATGTTGACAGGTTGAAAATAAAGGCAGATTTGGACAATTGTTGATACAACAGTGTAATTAGGTAATATGTAATACGAAAACAATTTCTTTTAAATAGCTTGTGTAATGTTGAAAGGGTTTATGAGTTATATTATAATCAGTTGAATTTCCGGAAAGTGTTAGGCTAAACATCGAAATGTAATATAATTCACATTAAAGTATCAACGCATTGTGGAATACTGGTTTAAATTTGTATTCGCACCCCGTGAGCGGTTGGAAAAGACAAAAGACAATTATGTGTTAGTAAATTTGAAATATTATAATAATGTTAAAACGTTTCAGTACAGCGAATATGTTTCTATATTTGTCATTTTATGTTAATAGCGGGACGTTCGGTATGGTTGTCAGCATATTCAGAAATAATATCAATGATATATCTTGTTGTTTCTTTGTTTAAAGGAAATAATTTTATAAATTGTATATCAGATAAATTAAACGCATTTTCCCGCATATAAAAACGACGCCGAGAACGTTGACAGCGTTTCTCTGCTTCCGCAGCATCGATTGGTACTTAACTCACTATAAAAATCTCATCTTCATCTATGTATACTGTGATAATGCACGTATAATACCTATTCTACTATCATAACCTATACTACTCTTCTATATGAATTCATCGCTGTCACATGTACAAAATAATTTAAGTCAATATGCGCATGCTTCTCTTAACTTTTGATATGCTCGCATGACTTGAACCGATAGATGTAAATTCTCACAACTCTTGAGAGAAGGGATCTATCTCTCAAGTTCAAGAATACGACTTTTAACATTTCAAGAGAATCCCCTCCATTGTTCTCTAGAAATCTCTGTTCTCTCGACTCGTGAATCGGGCCTCAGCAGGAGTAAAAAAAAAGTTATTATTATAGAAGATGAAACAGAAGAAAACTTGCGAACATAAAACTGAGCAGGAAAAAATTATACAGAAACTATATTGAAATCTCCCTGAAGTATCAGTTAGCTTGCAAATCTTGAATACTAAGTATAATACAAATGCAGAAATGCAACTTGGATGGTGAGAACACATATAACGGACAGATGAGACAAAACAATCAAGAAGAATATGGAGTCATACCGGGATCGAACAGTAACAGAAATAATATACAAAAGAGAAATATTCAAGTAGAAGTGAAGTATTTGGCAAAGAACAGACAAAGTTAAAATACGTTTATATATCAGTAGAAAACATTCACCCCACATCTCTATATCGTAAAATGTTACTTTCTTTATATATACCTCTTCATAAAAAAAACATTAGTTTAAAGTACCTATTTACCTATATCTATAATTTATGCGAATATATTTGAGGTAAAATACAAATAATCAGGACGGTTCGAGGGAAGAGCGACTTTTCACAGGTTGACAATACTTTCGTTAAGATTATTATGTTGTTGGATTCCATGATGTCTATTGTCAACATTTCGAACAGTGCCTTTTACGTGGAAACACAACTAAGGAAACAGAGAAAAAATTACGTAAATATTATCGTGAATATGCTTCGTGGTATGACATGAACTGTAAGTGGTTTTCTGCTTTTAAAAGTGTCCACATAATCACGGATGATTCCGAACGTTCCCGACCGTCATTTGCTGTAACTGCTCCAGAAATAATTAATAGAGTTAATGTCTCTGGAGGTAGCGGTTGTCGATTAAAAGTACGCGAGATTGTTAATGATCATTTCCACCTAACCGGTATGCAATGCGAGCTGGGTGTCGCGTTTGCTTAATGCTGACTAAATGCTCGCTCTCTTTCAAAAAACAGGAAAATGTTTAACTATCTTCAAACGTAATCCAAAGGAATTTGCCGATGATATATCACAGTAGATAAAACATAAACACATCATTATACTCAGGAAACAAAATTACAGTCAAAATAATAGATTTCTCTCGAGAAACATGCCCACACGAATGCACAAACCGTTTCTTTGGCCGATAACGTTTAGGCATAGTTTTTTTCCCGAAAATGTAATCTTTATTGATTATTTAAGAAAAGGAATACGGATACCTGGCCAATATTATGCTGATCTGCTGAAATATTTTGATGCGGAATTTAAGAAAAAGCACTGCATTTATTGAAGAAAAGAGTTTTGTTTTACCATGATAATGCACCTTCTCATTTGTCCGTTGTTACTATAACAAAATTAATCGAATTGCATTATGAATAGCTGTATTATCCGCTATATTAAACAGATCTGATTTCCAGTGATTTCATGAAAAGAAATTTTGGAAAAATGGGTAATATCTGAGACAGAGTTTGGATGGTTTGGAAAAATTCTAGAAAATAAAGTAGAATTAAAACGACGGAGAGGGAAAAATAAAGTAGAAGTATAACGATGAAGAAGGAATATAGTATTACATAAGTTGCACTAAGTCCAAAATTATTGCGAGAAGATATAGGAGAGAAAAATTCATATTAATAGGTGTTCCTAATATATGTACCTATTGCCCAAAACAACATATAGGCCTACCCTTAAATCAACTTTATTAAAAATATACACTATTTTAATACTAGTATAGAAGCAAAAAATACACGTACTATATTAATACCAATATAAGAGAATATTCTTATCATATATTATTTATTATCATAAATCATATCAGCATAAAACATCAAATGCTGTATGTTCCGCTAACATTTTATTTTAATTAATTAGAACTATAGATATTTGAACAAAGCGTCTAAATTTAGAAAGCACCATTCATATACATGATATGAACAGGAACAAACCATTCGATATATCAAGTATGTATATTAAATGTAGTTTAACTTAAATTCATTAGAGGAGATGTAGAGATATACATATAATATCTAATACATATATCTACAATATTTAAGATGAGTGTATTTGATTCGTTGAATTTTATAACTGACAATTTGTATAGAATATAAGTTATTACTTAGTGATAGCGTTTCCTTTACGTAAATGCAAAACAATATTTATCGATTTACTTATAATTTGGAAATGATGGTCAAACATTCCCAAATTCATAGAAACAACAACAAATTCAGTACAATTTTCTTTGTATCACTGATACATTGGCAAAATAAGTATAGATATTAATGTAATTATACGATATAAACACGTGAATTATAAATGAACATTTTTCCAAAATTTTGTGATAATCAATAATGATTATGAAGTGTTTCATTAAATTATTTATAGATAGCAACAGAATTATTAGTATGTAAAAAGAAATATTACAGAATTACATTTTTCCATTCAAATTTTAAATCACCCGGATTTATTTAACAGAATAGAACATATAAATTCATCTTATTTTTTTTTATTCTAAAAATCATGACCACAAATAAGATAAAATGCTATAAGGAAAATCAATTTGTCGGTGTTGTTAATCTTTAAATGGAAAAACAAACAATATATTTATTAAAAGATGAATTATCTTGCTACCTAACATGTAAGGAAGAAATATATTTGTATATATGTATACATTACAAATTAACATTTTACCAAAATTTTGTGATAGTCAATAATGGTTATGATGTATTTTATTATATTATTTATTTATAGGAAACAATAGAAATATTATAGAATTATATTTTTGCATTAAAATTTAGAATAAGCCGGATTTATTAAATCACATACATCCATCTTATTTTGCTTTCATTCTAAGAATCATGACCGCAAATAAAATAAAAATTGTATAAGAAAAATCACTTCGTCGGCGTCATGGTTAATCTTTAATTTAAACGGAAAAACAAACAATATATTAAAAGTTGTAATTACCTTGCTGTCTAACATGTAATAAAGAGGCATATTTGTCACGAACTTATAAGATCCAATGTTATAAAGATGTAATGACTATGAGTTATATAAGCAATAAACTATATATTTCCACAATATAGGTAATATTTAAAGCTCGGAATATACATACATAAGATATTCACTTTTTATACTGAACGTAACTAAACGTAAACATAGCACTATTCACTATTTAAAATTTACCTGAGAAGGGTAAAAGGTTCTAAACGCCAAGTAGAAAAACTATCTTCTTTTGTAGACCCAACAACTCGAATGCTGATGGGCCTTTACGCTTTTATAAAATCACTAATGCGAAAAGAAATATCCGCAATAATCCCACCAACAAACCAAATAAACGAAATAATTGACGGACCTTACGAGCAGATTGATGTGCACAAAGTGCATACTTATAGGTTACTTCGTTTCTGATACTCAAGTCCCAAATATAAATACACTCTGGTTAAATTTTATAATGACGTAGATAATATAGATAGAGTGCATGATAATTTTCCAATCATTACTCAATAACATATTTGTACAGACAGGTTCCGTAATTACCTGCTATTTATTGAATCGTGTGTATTGTATAGTTTTCTCACGGCATGTACTTTATGTAGACCTATTGTAGACGAATCAGAGATACTCCTACATTTATGATACCAATATAAGCCTATCTCTAAACAAGTATTATCAAGTAGTACACTAGCCCCGGAATGTGGAAGTCTGATATACTTATTTTGCAAATAAAAAAACTTCTTGTTCCAGTAGATATTAAATAAACAGAAGAGAACATGTATAATCCATAATCAAGCACTTAAAAAAACAACAAAACCCCGTCAGATACGTCAACAATACAATTAATAATACAAATCATCTTCACGTTATAAAATAATAGCTAATTTCTGTGACAAACAAAACTATCTTTTAAGTAACGTTATATTAAGTAGACACTTGTATGCTTGATCTACTTAATTATTGATGATATACTTCCCCAAAAGAACCTAAGGTTATGAAATAGTTATTTACGAAGCAAGTGCGGGAAGACTATGTTTCCGCATGAGGAAAGGAAGAAATATTTTTGTGTCAACATCTCTTTATTGTTTAATAAAAGCCTGGCAGTTTATTTCTAATGGAATGCTTTGCGAATATTAATAATCACCGGTGTAAGTTCTACAAAATATTTCGGACATACACTGTTGCATGTCAACAACTACCAGTGAATGTTGATAATCAGGTGATTTCGGTTGTTCATAGTAATATATATAATATAATATATATATATATATATATATATATATATATATATATATATACGTGTAGGTAAATTCTTGGTATTAGGCCTTTTTAACGAAATGCAATAAATACTAGGTTTTAACGTTTCGACATTTTTTAATATTAATGTCTTCTTCAGAAAACTGAAATTATAAGTATAAGTTACAATAATGGTTCAAAAAATTAATACAAAACAAGATTACTTACTTAAGAATAGGTATAACAGTTAAAATTGTATAAATAAAATGTTTCTCTTAAAATGTTGTCAAAAGACTTGACATACATCAAAATATAATTGTAAATGTCAGCATATGATTTCTAGATTAACAAATTAACATTGCTGACATATTCTAATAATAATGTCATTACAAAAATTTTTACAATGCAAGTATCAAATAAGCACTAAAAGAACTGATTTTTGAAAATATATTATATATATATAAAATTTAATTAAAAGTATCATTAAAAAAAGAACTTATAAATTTTACAACCAACAACAAAACAACAATCAAAATGTAAATAATAGTCAAATTAAATATTTATCTATCCCATATGTACCAAAATTATCAGAACAATTAACTAAAATGTTTAGTAAATTTAATATTAAAGTAGCACATACAAATTATAATAATTTAAAGTTTATCAATACTAATATTAAATCTAAAACTCCTTTTTTAAAGAAAACCCACACTGTTTATAGTATTCCTTGTAATAATTGTAACAAAATTTACATTGGACAATCTATGCAATATTTAGAAGAAAGAATTAAAGGTCATAAATATTGCAAAAATTCAACGGCTTTAAAAAAACATTGTCAACAATTTAAACATAATTTCAATTTTGATAACACTAAAATTCTAAATATTGAAATTAACAATAAATCTCGATCAATATTAGAACTCATCCAAATTAAGAAAAATGAATCAGTTTGTGTGAATGACCGAAGTGAAATTAATGCACTTTCAAAAATTTATTTTTCATTACTTACATAAACAAATATTTCCCCTCTATATTTTCAAAAATCAGTTCTTTTAGTGCTTATTTGATACTTGCATTGTAAAAATTTTTGTAATGACATTATTATTAGAATATGTCAGCAATGTTAATTTGTTAATCTAGAAATCATATGCTGACATTTACAATTATATTTTGATGTATGTCAAGTCTTTTGACAAAATTTTAAGAGAAACATTTTATTTATACAATTTTAACTGTTATACCTATTCTTAAGTAAGTAATCTTGTTTTGTATTAATTTTTTGAACCATTATTGTAACTTATACTTATAATTTCAGTTTTCTGAAGAAGACATTAATATTAAAAAATGTCGAAACGTTAAAACCTAGTATTTATTGCATTTCGTTAAAAAGGCCTAATACCAAGAATTTACCTACACGAATATAATAAAGGCCAAGAAATAATAGTATTATTAATATAATACTTATTTAAATATATATATATATATATATATATATATATATATATATATATCTCTAATTACAAATACAGTGTTCATTGTAAAAAAGTAATGCCGCTTATATTTTAAGTATATCAGGTATTATTATAATCATCGGATTTAGATATTTAGCAATCGAAGCCTATGAGGATCATCTTTCCTTTTTTTAATTATAGTATACCTATCAATGTGATTAAATCATGGGTTTACAAAATATAAACATGAAATAATATAGAATTGACACATATTTCATAGCGCATATAAAAAGAAATTTACATACATATAATACAAATTAAATCAGTTAATTATAATAAATTTATTTGCCTAAACAAAAATTCCAGATACAGGACAAACATAACTACAAATATAGAATATACAAAGAATGAGTATAAATAGAGAAATGAAAGACCTAAACAACAGAATATAATAAACTACTATATACATCAAATAAAAAGATCATAATCCTGGGTAGTAGCGCACCGCAGCACTGCTAGTGTACTTTCATTAATATCAAATAAGTGGCTTATTTTATTGAAATTATTCAATATAATAGGAAGTGGTGACTTCATTACCAGATAAAATGTCTAATGAGTTCTTGATCCCAACTAAAACACAGTAAATATTCTATAGAATCAATGCCATGGTGCAGAAGTTTAAGCAAAAAGGTCAATCCGTTAACCTCAGGGATGGTTGATTATCCTTGGGGATGGTAAATCAAAGCAAGATAACAAATACATGAAAGGCATAAATTTGGCAAAATTTCTTTGGACCATTTCCAACAGCTTCCCACGATTCAGGTAAAACGTACTCCACCCATATCGAGGAACAATATTGCAAACTAAACATTATCAAAGCAAAGTACGAAAATTTGATAGGCAACACTGTAGAGAAACATTTACAATTGCCATTCATGAAACCAGTGTAAATCGAGGGGATGCGAAATAAACTGGGTCTCTATTTGTAATGGATATTGCTGAGCCAGGTATGTATCTTCAAAATTAGCTACAGACACTGTTAATTTATATACCGCGGAATAATGCAAATACTGTCATCTATTGAATTTAAAGAAGTGATGGTATCATGGAGACTTCTTATTTTGCTAGTTCAACATTGGAATTTTGATATATGTCGAAGCCAGAAAAATACAATTACTTTTACAAATTTATATACAGTGTTTATATGTAATATACAATAAAAATATTGAATGTATTAATAATATATAGAAATAAAGTTAAAGTTATATGGAGGAAGTGATTAAATAAAGTGTAACAGGTATAACTATACGAGGACTATAGAGGTAGCAGTATCAGAAATAGAAAATTACTTTAGCAGTAGTAGAAGGATTGACATACAAGAATTCGAAACAAACATTTCACACAAAGTCATAACACAATAAGGCTAGTTATTTGTTTTATATAAGTTGGGAAAATCAAATACTGTAATTTACTGTTGTAATACAATTATGAATAGAATAATCAAAATTCATATACTTATTTCAACTATATGAATATACAAGTTGTCTGTTTATAGTCTTTTGGAAACAGAACGACACTGTCCACCTCTGATCTGTATAACAGCAGCATAATGCCAGAAATTACGAGAAGAACAAACCCTTTTTGGAAAAACCCCTGCCATTACGACTTCCTCCAGACTTGAAAAATGGAGGCACCTAAGGGAAAGATACTGCAGAAATCAATGAAGAAAATCTTGAAGAAGATAATGACACCCCAGATGAAGAAGGTTGGAAATGGGTCATCAAATTACGTAATATGTGAGTGATTTAACAAGTAATATACAATTTTATTGCCTCTTGCTATATATATATGCATAAGTAATACCGGTTGTCCTATGCTTATTTTCTTACATTTTCATTTATACACGACTGATTTTACATTCTATATTGTCATAATACCAACAGCTTTACTCGTATTTTTTTTAATTTCATAGTTGCATCGTTATTATTAAGGTGGCCGTTTAATAGAAAGAGAATCGTCACATTGCTCTATCCTTTTCTAACCATTAGGAGTGTATTATGTGTTGCATACGTATATTAGCCATCTAGTTGAAAGTAGCAGCGATATAATTTGTAAAATAAATTTATTAGATAAAAGATGATGCTACTAACGCGCAACGTATGTCTTACATTGAACCAAATTATATAGAGACTGATAGACCAGACCGTTTTTTTTTGTATGAGAGAAAAAAGAGAGTTTTTGTCTCATACATACACGATTTAATAGAATATGTGTCTATTTTGAAATCCTTGATATTTACCCTAAATTGTAAAAATGCAAATAACGTCCTTACAAGAATAATAGGAACATACTGTTACATATAATGTTTGTTTTGTAAATACCTATGTAGTTCTATGTCCTTTACCTATTTGATTTAGATAATAAACAGGTACTTTTAGTGATTATTGCATTTCTGAAACAGGAATATATAGGCTGATTCAATTTTGACGGTCACCATGTATTTATTCAAATTCGTTTTTGACCATTAATAATAAAAAGAACAGAACTCTTTGCTCAAGAAAACCCGTAAGTAGTGAACCTGTCAGTGTAAGAAACACAAGGCCTATAATGTGTGTAAAAGTAAGAAAAAGAGAAACAATCAATATATATCACATACCTACAACAGTCTAATTAAATAAGTTAAATATACATGTGTGCTCAGACAGTTGTCTTGGATATTATAAAATGCCTTCCTTGTCATCAAGTGTTTTATTAAGTTCTGATACCGTATCAACTATTAGAATGACCAATTCAATTGGAAAAAAAATTCAAAGACCGCCATGAAATTTATCCGACAGTGTGCATTTCGCACGTTAATAATAAATTACTAAATATAATTAAAAACAAGATCTGAAGAATATTAAAAAAATTAAATTTCTTACATGCCTATGTAAGTAATTTTTATTACAGAATTAAAGAAAATAGTTTAAAAATTTTGTATAAGTACCTAAATAACTTGCCTAATAATTAATACCAGTGGCCGAAATTCGACTTTAATTCATTAAATTTTTAAGTTTGAGTTATTCAGGTTCTTTTCTCAAAAAGTATACTTCTATAACCGTTGCATATAATTTTTTTGAATTTTCTATTACGTTAGCTGCGAACGTGTAGAAATACGTCGTTATCCATTAATTTTCGAGTTAATTAATTGATGTATTTATTTGTAACACATATTATACATAAATTTTATCTTTCTGCACTCCTTATTCATATGAACTTTAACTATCTATGCCAGAGTACAAAGCTTTTTCGTCATGTATTAATATATACCTAGACAGTTGTATTATTTATTCATTTCAATTTTATTAGGGTTTCACAAAAATGAAATAGTATGCTAGTTTTCATATACAAACTAAAGAATATATTTTGTCATATTAAGATGGCTACCTCACCAATCTCAATTACACTGCAAACATTCTGCTAACATATCGCACCACAATCCGGCTTAATCCGCAAACTTATCTCCAACTGAAGTTTGTCCGAATAATATGGGAAAAATTGTTAAAAAACAGGAAGTTTTTGTACTAAAAATGTGCTTACTTCGAATATATAAATACTTGTAAGATATTAGTAGCTTTATAGCCTATAGAAAAATAAATTCTCTTTCTTTTGATGCTTGATCCAAAGCAATTAAGGGTATTCCTTAGCTGCCTTTTACATCTAAGTGTCTCCACCCAGCATTCTGATTTAACAAGGAATGGTTTTAGCAGAAAATTAGATTCTGCCCCTCACATTCTGGATAATTCCGCTAGTGTACGATATAATATAAAAAATAACTCCTGTGATCTCACTATTTCCTCTAATTTAATTCTATAGGAAAAGGTAATCAAAGAATTTCCAAATTTTTCGAATTTTTATTAAGGAAACGCTAAGAAAAAAATAATGAAAAATTATCATTACACCTCTGTCAGAACATTCTGTAAACCACAACAATATACAGATCAGGGCATAAATTTACAAAATACATATATACATGCACAACAAATATTAAAAAAAAATTATAAATGAGATACACTTTAACATGTATTCGCAAATTTAACCCAAAATTGTCTAGACTTATTTTAGGTAATTTTTATTTCATAAATAAAATTCCTTTTTGACTTTCTTATACCTACGTAGTAAAAGGAAGTATTTTGATGACAAAAATTCTTGACCTCGAGATTTTGCAGATTTCCACCTTTACAAAAAGTATCTCGCGCGTTCTCTCTCTCTCTCTCTCTCTCTCTCTCTCTCTCTCCCTCTCTATGTGACCACGATAGCGGCCAACCGGTAAAGTCCATCAATACCGAACTGTATATTTAGGAATATAATCTCTCTCGGAAATCTAATTAGATTTTCAGTGAAATCGATAAATCGGGAGTAGTACTTTATTTCAGTGAAGAAATCAAATAATAGCAATATCTCGTCAACTACTAATTTTAGAATGTAAAGTATACCAAAGCGATCAAGACTAAATTAGAAAACAATTTAAAAAAAAAAAATTTTGAAATTCCTACTGGTACATACTCTTATCGTAAAACAGGTTTTTGCGAATATATCGCAAGTCATGCATTCTAGATAGATATATCACGGGTATGGACATATTTAAAGCTCGATTTTGAATAATTTTTGTATAAAAAAATTTCCAATATTCGGACTGAGATAAATAATAAAATTCCTTTTACCTTCTTATCCGTAGTATAAGGAAGTACTTATAGTGATGATGAAAATTTTCGACCTCGAGATTTTTGCAGATGTCCACGTTTTGAAGTCCCTTGATACCGAAAAAGTGGTTTTTAAAAAATGTCTGTGTGTGTCAGTGTGTGACCACGATAGCGGTCAAACCACTACAGCGATCAATTCCAAATTTTGTATTTACGTGTATAATCTACCTCTTGAGATCTGATTAGATTTTCAGTAAAATCGGCAGACCGAAAGTAGTAGTTTACTTCAGTAAAAAGATTTAGTCAATTTAGGCAATATTTCGTCAACTACTAAGTTTAAACAATTTTAAAAAGAATTCATATGTACTCAAAATAAAATTTGAAAAGAATTTTATTAAAAAAGTTTTTCGAAATTCCTACCGGAAGTAGGTCTTTTACTCTTATCGAAAACTAGCTTTTTGCGAATATCTCGCAAGTCGTGCTTTCTAGACAGGTACAATACGAGTATAAAAGTATTTGAAAAATAATTTTAAATATCTTTTGTATAAAAACAATTTCAAAATTCGGATCGGAAGTAGCATTTTTACTTTTATCAAATAGCGATTTTTTGCAAATATATCGTTATTTATGTATTCTATATATATTTATCAAGAGTACAAAAGTATTTAGAGCTGGATTTGCAATGCCTTTTGGACACATGAAATTTCAAAATTCGGACCGGAAGTAACACGTGTACTCTTATCGAGTAGGACTTTTTTTCGAATATCTTGCAAAGTATGCATTCTGTAGAGATTTATTAAAAAAATAAAAGTATTTATAATAGGATTTTGAATAATTTTTGTATAAAAAAAATCTATAATTAGAAACGCTCATACGTATAAGAAGGTCGTGTGGTGCCCAAACCTCTTTTTTTTATTTTTGGTATGATCGGCATCAAACTTCAGGTACAGGTACACGCTCCAGACTATGCTAGAGTTTTTCTGAAAATTTCATTAAAATCGGTTCAGCGGTTTCGGAGTCTATAGGGAACACACACACATATACTTCCAATTTTATACATATACAATGTGTCTGTTAATGTTTGTACGCCAATTATGTTGGTATGCCTGCAATTATATCAAAGTGTAGTGGTAACTCTATGGCTTGAGCTGTGTACATAGACGTAGGTAAATAAATTGTTGATAAACTGTCATTAATTGTATTGTCAGTTCTTGTCGTTGGTCTTCTAAAAATTATTTGCTTTGAATTCTTGATATTTATACATTTAATTTCGAACAGTTCTTTTTAGAGCTCAATAATTATCATTTGCAAGTTGTAGGTAAGTAATAATTCAATATGAAAAGCAACATCTTTTTGTGTAACCACTATTTTAAATTTTATTCAGTATTGACTGGAAAGCCATAAATGTTTACCCCTGAACAAGACGCTTACATTCTTATGGCACACTTTCGAAGTGCAACTCGCAATCAAGATGGAAGTTGGTCGTACAGTATGCAGTCTTGCTTCGATCAGTTTGTTGAAGCGTTTCCTAATGAAAATGTCAATTATGAGGTTTTCGGATCTGTGGTGTATATTTACGGTTTCAGATCTGTGGTGTATATTTATCTATATATATGAATGTTTAAACATTGAACTTACCGTTCCCAGCTTTCTTTGGTTATCATAGAACATGTTGGTGGTCATCATTGGAACATCAAGAGCACTCATTAATTCTGCTGTATGTGCGAAAGTACTACCAGAAGACAAGGTACCCCAAACAACTGCTTTATTTATAATTGGTACATCTGGTTTTTCAGTATGGACCAAAACCAAGTGTAAGCATATATTACAGCGATATGTAAAAGTGCTAGCCAATCCATGTCTTCTTTCTTTTATAAGTTCTAATATCCCACCAGTACATTTTCTTGAATGTTCCGCCTGGAGTTTCAAAGTTTGTTTCAACAAGTAATCAATGTCGACAATACGATAGCCATTCACAAGTTCTTCCTTCTTGTCTAACTCAATGGTTAGATTCTCGTCCATAATTCTGTATAAACAGAGTTATTAGTAAATTACGAAATTTAACGATTAAAATAATACTCGTTATATTCCTCCAATGATCCCCAAGTGAAATCATATAGGTCTTCCTCTAAAATGATAGGTACCCTTTGCCGACTTGTGGATGGCATCTCATTAGCTTTATTCAAACTGTGAAGAATTAGAGCGAAAGGTTTTTAGTTTTAATTTGCATTACGTTCTGTTAGAACAGCGTATAAATTATATTATTGAAAATTTAAGGTTTATGCTATTCTTACGGAAGGTATATTGACATACTTTTTATTTTCTGATGCTTCAAAGGCATTCTGAATAATTTCATCGAAAACTGATTCACATGCTTTTGTCGAGATTTTTTTTCTCTCAACATTTTCGAGAATGTCAACCATAATATCGGCCACAAGTTTGTGTGTTCTTTTTGATTCTTCTCTTGTCTTTGCAGCCACGGCGCGTTTATTGCGCTGTCGTCGACATGAAACCTTATCGCGGGCCATACTAAAAAAAATCAGAACTGTCTATGTGTATCCTCTACAATAATATTCCAGAGAATACCTAACTACAATGTTTCTAATTCTTTGTAATCTATTATAATATTACCTTAACAAGAAAAATATCTGGAAGGTATTGATAGCACTGCACTAATATTCGACGATATTAACTAATGTATGTTAATAACTGTATTTAAAAATCCAAAACTATATTACCAAAGCAGTAAACACTGGACCACTAACACTTGCACTTGCACACTAATGAACAAGCAATGCCCTTATTTGCCCGTTTTCCTTTTTTGTATATTTACACAGAAAATACATGAAGAATAAAGAAGTCGCATAAAAAGACAAACAAAAAATATGAAGTCTGATCCAGTGGAGAAGAACTTGCAAAATTGTAACTACTGCGCTGAGTTGTACGTGCTTATTGGAATATGTGGAATTATATTATTTAATATAAATACCAATCACTTCATTTTAACCTACAGGAAATATATAAATAGATAAACACATCGAATATAAAGTTCAAGTCAGATTGATTGAATTATACTTCGACATATAATTTTTGTATGCATTTTTAAACTCAGAAATACAGTTATATATTGTATTTAATATTTGGCCAGTATATAAGAATAACACAGAATGTTTTATATATATATATATATATATATATATATATATATATACAGGGTGAGTCATTAGTAGCCGCTTCTTCGATTGCTCTTTTGTGTTTTAAGTAAAAGAAAAAACAATTAGTGGCATGGTTGCTCGTGGCGCATATTGTAAAAATACTTTAAGCTCTGACGCACTTCCAGTTCCATCGGAAATGCATGAAACTTAATTTTTTAAATAACTGATCCTATATATTTTTGGATTCTCTAGTACTGCTTTAAATTATCTGTTCAACTGTTTTTTCTTTTTCAAAATTGAGCTAATAGTTTTTGAGTTATTTATTTTTTTTTATTTTTTTTGAAAATATTTGACCAAAACACGTGTTTAGAAGTAGAACTAGTACAGTATGCGAATCTGGAAATACTTTCTCATTTAATTTCCATAGATTTGCATTTAATTTGAAATATAAGTCGAATATGTTGCAATATATGTACATTAGGGTGACCATTATGTGTTAAGAAAAATTATTTTTTCAACATTCTCTTTGGCTACTAATGTTTTGTCGAAAGACGAATGACAACAGCAATATATTCTACAAGTAGTTAGTCAATACCGTAAAGAATTTCCGGACGCATACAAATCGACTGTTGTTAGCACAACTACTGAGCCATAGCTAAACCTAAGGCTGGGAATTTGTCAAACGTTTTACTCATTAGCTATTGCTATTCTAGAAAAAAATCAAGGTATGTACATAGTTTTTTACATTGAATTTCAAATCTATCTATTCATGTATAATAAGTTGCACTTTAATTCAACAGAAGAAAAAGCGAAAAAGTTGATTTTTTCCAAAATGGGGGAGGGAACATTAACCCCTCTGCGGTACCCCTTAATATGAATCAAATAAGTAGACATTTTATGTGGTATATTTTTACATTTAACGAAAAAAAAATAGGGGGGTACCCGAAAGAAATCTCAAATTTGAAAAATAACGACCACCCTAATGTAGACTATGTTGCAAATTATTTGCCAATTAAATGAGAACATATTTTCAGATTTGCATTTAATTTGAAACATAGTGTTACGCTGGGTTTCAAAGTAAATGCGAATCTGAAAATGTTTTCTCATTTCATTTTTATTTAATTTACACATAATTTGCAACATAGTGTAGATATGTTACAAATTAAATGGAAATTAAATCCAAAAGTATTTTCAGATTCGCTTTAATTTGTAAGACTCTGTGTATGATCACCAAAACATAAATACTTTTTGTAAAATACTCTGTGGGCTAGATATTTTCGGTAGATATATTACTAAATAAGAATACGAGATGCATCAGTTCTATTTTCGGCTTTTTGTAATTGAGCAGCAAATAATAAGAAATATCCATGAAAATTTATTTGAATTAAACGAATAGTATTATATCAGTTCAATTTAATGTTATTTGTATATATGCGATTGCGATTTCTTTCTTTAATCGTTACTCTTTTGGTGTCTGACAGAAAGACATATATAACGTCATTGTATGATTGAGTAAGATATACAATAAGTTTGTCTGATCTTCGTGCGGACACTATATTTGCAGAATAATTTTAAAAACTAATATTATTGTTGGCAGCGCCCTCTGTTTAAGAATTACTGCACCCATCACCTTGATTATGATATATGGAATCTACTTTTCTTAATAAAGAATGTCCAAATATGTCCGAATCAATCCGAATGCCGTGTAAAAACAATTAAAAGCACAAGACAGCTATAAAATACGCTTAATTGCTTTGTATCAAGCATCAAAAGAAAGAGAATTTATTTCTCTAGGGGGTAAGCTACCTAATATCTGGCAATTATCTATATATTCCAAGTAATTAAGAAATAAATTAGCAGATTTTTGGTATAAAAACTTCCTGTTTTTTAACATTTTTTTCCACATTAATCGAACAAACTTCCATTATTAAAATTACCCAGTCCCCTGGAGATAAGTTTGTAGATTATGCTCGTATTTTTTAATTTTTAATTTATTGCGTACTAACGGTTTCTGGTGCGATATGTTCGCAACATGTTTGCAATGTAATTGAGATGGGCGAGATGGCCACCTTAATTGAACAGTTTAAGGTAGACCTAAACCATTTAATGGAACTGCATAAGTAATACCGATTGTCCTATGCTTATTGTTTACATTTTCATTCATACATATTTGATTTACATTCTATATTTGTCAATGTATTCTAAATGACAACCAGTTGTCATATTGTTATTACTTTTGCTCATCATTTGCCACTACTACCAAGAAGATATTAATTTTTTCAATACATTTATATATATATATATATATGAAATCACTCTCATGATTGTGTTAACAAATTGTTTTTGCTATTATTTATTTTTCAATATTTCGATAAATTCAAAATGGTCATATACATGTCTTTTGAGAGTTATTAAATCAAATGAAACCAAATGGGCGAAATACCCATGTATGAGGTAGATCAAGTTAACGTAAAGGATAATCTTCTTCTGGTACACATATCTATTATATTCTCTGTTTGTCTGTCTGTGTATGTGCTTGAATGTCTATCTGGAAAAATGTACGAATGTGCCTAAATAATTAAAGCTATCGGCACAGAATTCTAATCTAAATGAAAACTAATCTTAGTCGAAAGGGCTGATTAGTTTTTGAATCAAATCGGTAATCAGTAATATATTTCATCAGGAAAATCATATTTTTCGTATACCTGGTCAACTATTACTCTTAGTAAGGGGGATTGAAAGGTCAGTATAAAACAACTTTTGTATAGAAAATCTTGCAAACTTTGCATTTTGTACAGATTTATTAACAGTCTAGAAGTAATTACAACCTGTTTTGCATGGAAAAAAAATTCGATTCGGAGGTAGCACTTTAACACTTTAAGTCTTATAGAGAAATAGTTTTATTACGAAGTTTTCACTTCACATATATTATTTAAACTATAAGAGAACTTAAAACTTAGTATGGGACAACTTTTGCATAAATAAATATTCAAAATTCTGACTTACTTTTAACGAGACGTAGCTTTTTGCGAATATATATCTCAAATACTTTTAAGAGGAAAATGTATTAATTAATACATGAATGAACATCGTTACAAAATTCGGACCAATACGAATAAGAATATCGTTTCGATTATAACTAGGCATCGGCAGTCAAGGGTACATTGGCAAAATCGATATGTTATATTCCAACTATCTATGTATAATACATAAATTCTGCTCAATACTTCGTAATAAATAACAGACGATAAGCATTATTTATACTAGCTAACGGAGGAAATGCCCCGATGGGGGCAGAAAAAAGGTGAATATACTTAAGCAAAAAGCCCCGAATATGAAAAAGAAATGTACAAGCATGAAAAGGTGTGTACAAGTGTTATTTTCATCAGCTCATTAAGAAGAGGATTAACTGCTGTATTATGCTATAGACTTATAACTTGGAAAAAATATTTTCACCAAACAATGTATATTCTGCAGCCTCGCTTTTGCCTCTAACCATTTCCTGCTTTATGTGACTTTCAAACTTTTAGGAAATCAACAAGCCAGTCACGACAGACTATGCTATGATGAGCATACAAAAGTTACAGAACGGCTCTTAGTGTAGTTACATTTGGGAGAGCTTTATTTTCCAAACTTGGTCTCCCGTAGTTGATTGATAAACAACTAAAGCATGGCTATAGTAAATCCATTTTCAACATTTTCCCTTAACTTTCTCGGCTGCAGAATATATATTGTTTGGGAAAGTTATGAGACTCTAGCACAATTCAGCAGTTAAATCTGGGACTTTTTGCTCAAGTATATTAACCTTTTTTCTGTCCCTTTCGGGGCATTTTCTCCATTAGCTAGTAAATACATTTTCATTGGCAATTAAAACTTTACCTCAAATGACATCAATATAATGAAAATAATATCGTACAATTGAAATGAGTAATTTAAATGCAGTAATTAATATAACAAATGTCGAAATGTCCGTAGGTTGTTCCTTGGAGACCTCTTATTTACAACACAGAAATTGATTGTTAAAATAAAAACAAAATAAATTGCGCCAGTCTGATTTGAACCACTACCGCGCTACTTCCAAAAATATTAGGTACTACCTTGTTAATTTAATGGATTTTCTAGGAAGATAGCGATGGCGTAATTAAATTATTTTGTATAAGTAATTTAAAAAAATACAAAGATGTCTCTAGTATTTTTACGAAGCTGCATGAGTTTGATATAAGGTAATTTTTCCATTCATCATTTTTTTAAACATTTAAAGGCTATAACAAATATACAATCAATAAAAGTATGTGTGTTTTACTCTAAAAATACTATTTTTTCTATTGAGACTTTTTTTAAACATTAAAAAGTAACAAACATATGCCTTATATTAGAAATTTATAAACTATACGTATATATTGGTATGGAATTTATACGTATATGAATGTATTTTATACTTCGAGCCGTAATATTTATACACAAAAGTCCTCTGAAATTAATTTTTCCACAATTCACTCTAATTATTAGTCAATAGAAGTAATTAAAAAACACACTTACGTTATTATTTTTAAGCGAAGAAACAACAAAGGATTTCCAAGCAATTTGATCTATAGCTATACATTTTACACGTGTGTCTAGTGCACGTCTGAGAAATATTTTTATAATATTTTAAAGTTGATAAGACATATTCGTGTGTTACGTGTAGTCATAGTAGTTAGGATCGTGTGTAATTTTTCAGTATATTAATGACAGCACAGCAAAAATATATGTAATAATACAATCTATGTATACCTCGGTAAGTATATTGCGCATACCTACGCATAAGTCTGTATGATAATCACGGTCAAATAAACAAAGAAAGAAAAACATAACAACAAATAATATTATCGGGAATCACAAAGATGCTACACAATATTTATTATATTTATCATATTTAGATCCTACATAGATACGTACATAGAGAGGGGAAGTTATTTTTACAAATATAAAGTAAAAGGTCTCTAATTTGTATTATGAATGATTTGGATTCTATCCCCATTATACACACATTCAAACAAGTTTAGGATGCACAAATACTATTTATATTAAAATTTCCCCTTATATTTATACAGGGAAAACCATAATGATGTACTAGTTTCGCATAAGCAATCATTTGAACGTAATGAAAATCAATGCACGAAGTTCTTTAAACATTTACAACAGCTTTCCCAATAACAGTGAAGAAATAAAATTAAAAAAGTCCTGTGATACTCTAATGGATTCAATGCAATTGACCTACGACATTCTCCGTCAGGCTTCAAGATATAAAATAACAATTACTTCGTATTTCACCATAAAAGTATATGGGACAATACAATTTTTCTAACAGGTAAATATTCAAATAATTTAAATAAGTGACAACAAAATTTTCATCAAAATCAAAGAAAATATTATGAATGAGTAAAAAACATAATCCAGTTCCGGAACATACATCTGCACTCAGTGCCTGGTCGACATGGTACAGTATAGATGTTGATCTATCCTCCCGTCAGACCCACTGCTGCGTTTTGCCCTCGCCCCGCCACTTTTCAATACGCTCCATGTCGCATCATTGCCATGTAGTAGGTATACTAAGAATAAGAATAATTATCATGCTAATTACATTTGTACTATTTTTCGATTTTTATCGTAACCAGCATCTGTACATTGACACTATCTATGTACAAAATTTGAAAGATCCCAGCTTAATGAGAAGTACCCTAGATTTATGATAATCTATGAGTCAGTCACTCAGTGAGTAAATGCCTAAAAACATGATCTTTGAATCCTCGTATCTTGAAAACTACTGCACCTAGGTAAATAAAATTTGAAAACTGTTTTTTTACTGGTAATCTTAACTCATATGTCATGTAACTCAAATAACCACTAAAATAGAGTGAAGTCAAAAGCGCCTCGAATTGGTTCCAGTAAATATTACTTGCTAACATGTTACTTAAATTGTTTTGATAAGCAAAGAAAATTCTGTGTAACTTGGGAAACCTTTAGATCAAACTTGATAAGTTTTCATTAATGATATGAGCATTACGGAAACCTCTAAAAACTTGCCAAGTTTGACCTGGAGGTTTATAAATTTATTATAGTATCTACGTATATTTCAGTTACTATACAAATGTTTGTATTTTTTAATTTATATTACCTTTTTCTTGTATTTGAATATATTAGTTATACCAATAAAAGCATTTATTATTATTATTATTATTGATAATTATTTTATTTCTGGTGTTGGGCAATTTAAGGGAATACGACTACTTTTTCAATGAGACTAGACAGACTCGCGTTTTTTCGACTCTCGGGGCAACCGGTAACACGGTGTTGCTCGAGAGCCGACAAAACACGAGCCTGTCTAGTCGCATTGAAAAACTACTCATATTCGCCTAACTTGCCCAACACTATTTTTTTCTATCTCTGTGTATTATTATGACAGATAAATTAATATAGATAAAAAATAATAATTAAACATAAACAATAGCCTCTGATGCACAATCCCAAAATTATAGGTATCATAATAATCTAGTTTAACAAACTGAAATATATATTTAAGATTTTCTAAGAAATTATATGAGTTTCTAAAGTTTAGATGCTTATGTATATAAGTGATTATATAGGTATGACCTTCAGTAATTTATAATATCTATTTCCAAATATCACAATTTCATATTTCTATCATGGTACAGCATTCGTCATACATCTTTGCTGGAATGGTTCTGATATATTTCTCTACCAAGGTATTTTTTATATAAATATTTTTAATAACTCTTTTCAACAATGGAACTGGAACACCATCCTCATGGCCCGGTACTCATCTAGAGATATGCTTCGTGAATTTCAAAATCTTTGTAGGCTTGAATTTTCGTATACTGACTTCAGTCTTCTTGTATCAAAGGATACTATTTATTCTTTGAAGCAACGAATGTTTGTGCAGAAGAAACGTATTATTTAGTAGCTATAATTTGCAGTTGAGGCGGATGAGAATCTCAAAGCATTTAGAAAGTTTGGACAGCAAAAAAGTTTGCAGTAAATGTATTGCTAGGTATCTTAAACCTATTGAACAAATATTTCTTCCCAATCGTCTAATTGCATTGAGTGCATTGAATGTCTTAGAGAGGAAGTACATGGTTAAACTAAAATTTTTCGAATAGCAGGATTGGCCGTAATGGACAGATATCCTGGCCATCAAGGTCTCCAGATATAAATCCTCTTGATTTTCTTGTCTGGAGCTTTAAAAAAAAATAATATGCCACACATCCAGTCAATGAACAAGAAGTAATTAATAGAATTAACGCCACACTTCAATTAAATTCCCCTGATATGTTGCAAAGCGTATTATATTTTATTCTCCAAAAGCTACAGTTTTGCCTGCTACAAATTTGAACACTTACTTTAATCATTACATGTGACTATTTTACGATTAAATATGTAGTTCAATTTTTTAAAATTAATTTTAATTTTGATAAAGTATAATCAATAAAAAGCAATGGATTTTCGAACATGATAGAACTCCTTCTTCCTGCTGATTTGTATTATTGTATCCTTATACTATAGCAGTACGGTGTTTCCAAACCTACAGTTCTTTCAAGTAATCCACGTGGTTTAGCGAAGGATTCCTACTACCTTTACTTTCTTACACGTAGTATAAGGAAATTACGAAAATTTTTGACTCCGATATTTTTGCACGTTACGTTTTGAAGTTCCCTGATACCGAAAAAATGGTTTTCAAAAAATTTCTGTGTGTCTGTGTTTGACCACGATAGCGGTCAATCGGCTGAATATATCAATCCCAAATTTTACATTTACGGAAGTAATCTCCCTCTTGAGATCTGATTAGATTTTCAGTAAAATCGGTAGACCAGAAGTAGTAGTTTACTTCAGTGAAAGAATCGAATTTTACCATATTTCGTCAACTACTAAGTTTTAGCAAATTTATCAAGAATTCAGATATACTCAAAATTAAAGTTAAGAAAAATTGTATTATGAAAGTTTTTCGAAATTCCTACCGGAAGTAGGTCTTATCGAAAATGAGTTTTTTGCGAATATCTCGTACCTAAGTCATGCTTTCCAGGCAGGTAAACTACGAGTATAATAGTATTTAGAACCAGTGGCGGCTCGTGAGATTTCTGATAGGGTGGGCAAGTCGGATGGGGCATTTTGAATAAGGTATTGTACATCTATTAAAATTTATTGGAGCTCTATGTTGGTCGGAAGAATTTCCTAAAGCAAATATACCGTTCAGAAAGAACCTCGTGAAGGTCTAGAGCTGTATCTTGCCAGGAGAGGAAGGGGGAGGTTATTGTTAGTACGTGAAAAACAGTTAGCAAAATAAGTATTAACAAAAATAAAACAATATTTTCTTAACAAAACGAAATAATAATAACAATATAAAATGCAAAATTGGTTAATAAAACGGAAAAAGAAATTCTCAAACAATATATACAAGTAAATAAAATATTCAACAAGAAATAAATTAACCATAATATTCTATTAAAAGAAGACATACACGGGCTTTAACTAATTTATGTACTGGCGATGTGTGTGCAGTTTAACTCAATTCGTCTATTTTTTTGTAGCGCAAAGTCATCTATAATTTTTTCGTCAAACTGAGTTGATTCATGATTTTCCTGAAGATATTTGACTAAACGCCTTTCGATAGCAATCTTTGATAAGTGACATAATCTTGACTGGCTCATAGAACTCCTAGCAAAAGTTTTTACTCTTTTCAATGTCGAAAAGCTTTCTACGGACGCCGATGTAGAAGGCAGACACAAAGCAATACACAACAATTTATGTATTTCCGAAACATCATTTTGTAGATCATTTGAAAAAATAAAATTTTAAATATCAACACAATTTGACGAATCTCCTACTATATCAGCATCAGAATACCAAACGCGTAGCTGGCTTTGCAATTTTGGTTTTGGTACTTTTGAAAGTTATAAATTTGTTTTTATCTAATAAATATAAAAAATTTAAAGAAGCCATATCCTTCAACCTGACCTCTATTTGATTAATTATTGTGTCAATAATTTCATTGAAAACTCTTTTGAAATACATTTTTGGATCGTCCATTCCATCATGATCGGATTTACGTTTTGTTAACATGGTATGTGGTACGGAAATACTGCAAACGGTGTTATATATTTTGTCAAAATAATTCTGATTTCTAAAGTTCTGTAAACTTAGTTGCAAATTTTCGATTCTCTTCTTACAGTATGCTATGTTTGAAGATTTAGATTGAACAATATCGAAAATTAACTCTGTTTGCTCAAAAATAAGACTGAAGGTGTAAAGTAACATTAAAAAACTAACATTCTTCAACATTTTTTTAAATCCAATCGATTCTCTAATTGCCTCACAATCTCTAGTAAAATCCTCAGAATCAAAAATTGTTTCAAAAACATTCAACAATTTTACTCTTTGTTGGATGACAATATCAATAAGACGCGATTTGAAATTCCATCTAGTGTCGGATCCGCTAGGTATTCTTCTGGCACCTAATTGATCTAAAAGATTTGTTCTTTTCGTTGATTTGGAAAAAAATGCAGGTAACCCACTAAGACTTGCAAAAAAAAATTCTACATTCTTTAATTTTGGTTGAGGATCTTGCAATATGAGATTTACCTGTGAGCATAACAGTGGGTAAACAGTGCTTGAGGAGCTATCTGTTTAATTTTTGATTGTAACCCATTTAATTCACCGGCCATTACAGAAGCCCCATCATAAGTTTGACCAACTAGTTTATTTGGGATATCGTATTTATTAAAATTTTCTATCAAAAAATTAAATAAGTGGGTAGCAGTTCGACCTTCACTTACATCAAAAATATCCCATGAAACGTTCAATAGGCTTACCTTCTCTGTTATAATGGAAATTAACAGATACTTGAGATCGACACTTAATGTCAGTCGTCTCATCTACTTGCTAGAAAAAAACGGGACATAATTTAAATTCGTTTTCAATAATTTTGGAAATAACTTTGTTTATGCTTCCAATTAAGTCCTTTTGAATACTTTTACAGAGACCTCTAAAAATAGAAGACTCATCTAAAAAGGTTTTAAATTTATTGTCATATTTCGAAATCAACGAGGCTAATTCCTTGAAATTTCCTTGATTCAGAGAATCTTGTGATTCATCATGCCCACGAAAGGCTTGTTCTTGCGTTACTAAATAAATAACCATATCAATTATACGTGTTATTATTTCTCTGTTTTGTTTAACAATCTCGTTGTTTCAAAATACTTTGTCGATGTGCTGAATCAACTGAAACTTGAATATTTTGTTTACCAAAAAGTTTAAACTTTAAAGACGCATGTGTATATCGCTCTGACTGTCCATGTTTTTGTAAAGATACCGATAAATGTTTCAAATCATCGCAGCCAGTAGAATTCCAGGGACCTAGTTAAGTTTCAGAGAATAGTAAACAGTTCCAACAGTAATGCTTATTTATTTTTTCACTTCCCGTTAACCAGTTACATTTTTCATACCAACTGATATTAAATCCTCTATTGCCTCTGTTTGTTTTATTTTTAATAATCAAATTAACCATTTTCGGACAAGGTTTTAATTTTACCACAAAAAGTTTATCATCGAAATTTACTTTGCTAAATTTTGTTTGTAATAAAAAATTTACAATATCACCGTCGTTACTGCTTACTACTACTCTTAAATTTGCGCTTGTGTTACCCAAAGCTGATGTTAATGGCGACACTAAAACACTGCTACAATTTGCCATAATTAACTCTCTTAGTAGCTACGACGCACGACACGATTTAAATGTGGGCAAGCCCTTTGAGGTTTGAGTCGACTAACAGACGATGTTGAACGACGACTATATAGCAACATCACACGATTATCAAGGTGGTCTTGCCCGACCTGCCGATTTACTATAATACTCACATGCAAGTTAGCGTGGGCGTTCTCGTTGCAAATACATAAAACTATTTTAACATTTTTAAAGCAACCAACAAGGTTCAAGATAACCCATTCATTTGATTCATTATTATAAATAAAATTCACAAACACTGCAGTTGTTTGTTATTAATTCCATGGTATAGCAAGCATTACATACTATTATTTTACTTAATGATTAATTTTAATCCAAAAAACATTTCCAATATATTTTTAAAAACTATTTTTTTCTAAATTCAGTCTAATAAATTTTCAAAAAAAATTAAATAAAGTTTTTTTACTACTATGTTATAATGTACAATATTTTAAATATAAGTAGTATAATGTTTGCTTTTAAAATACATTTGACAAACCAATTTATCTTCAGTAATTTTTATATGGTCACATTTATTATGAATTTATGCTACAAAAATTATTCTGCGTATAGAGTTACAATAATATAATGAATGTATGTATTTATTTTTATTTCATTAACCGAATAACGCTGCAAGCGTATATGCCAGCAGCCAGCTTCAAGGTGGGCTGATCCGGCTTTGCTCATCGACTCTCCACTTATTCCACACGCGCTCGTCAAGACATCACATAAGTACGTGACATACGCTTGTGTGTCTGTTTCTCTTTCTCTGCCAAATTCTACTACTGAATACTGGGAACGTCGTTCCCTCTTAATTCAGCTTTAGTGGGGCGCGCCCAAACTCGCCTGAAAATTTTATTTTACCTTCGTCTAATACGATTAATTTCGTAGGAATTTAAGTTTATATATATATTCACCGTAAACAATTTCTGTTCGTTGTAACTCCATGTACCCTCCATACTTTACAATTCCTAGATTAGTAAATACGAACATTTATAAAATCGATGTTCCATAGGGGAAAGGGGATTTCTAAACATGATTCAAAGTTTGGAGTGGGAGAAAATATGATCACAACGAAAGAACCGAATTATAATTGAACATGTTCACTATGTTCACGAAACATTGTGGCGAACGAAAGCAGCTATTATCTGTTGGAATAATTCAAAGAGATACAATTCCGGCCATAAATAGGTGTCCCAATGATATTTAATTTTTTTTGTGTTGGCTGATTTGTATAAATTAATTTTATTGCCTGTAAAACTTTTCAAGCTTCAAAGAATCAGGGTGGGCAGTGCCCACCTTGCCCACCCCGAGGAGCCGCCACTGTTTAGAACATAATTTCCAATTACTTTTGTATAAAAAAAGATTTGAAAATTCAAACCGAAAGTAACACTTTTACTTTTATCGAATAGCGATTTTTTGCAAATATGTCGTGCATTATGTATTCTATATATATTTATCAGGAGTAAAGTCTATCCATCAGGTATCAGATGTTATCATCAGATAGCTTAACAACTAGATCGTTTATATAGACAACGTACCTATATAAACGATCTAGTTGTTAATCTATCAGATGATAACATCTGTCTCTATGCTGATGACACTTTTTTCATAATATGAAATAAAACATACAAAATATTAAAGGAATATACAAATGGTAGTGGAAGATGCAGTGAGATGTTTCACATCGAACAAATTGTGACTTAATTGTGAGAAAACACAACACCAACATTTCGGTAAGAATAAGAAGGTTGTTGGTATATATTTTGCTAGTAGCTCGGATTGGACTGCGCACGTAGAAAATTGGGCCACAAGACTATCTGATGCAATATATAGAATCATGGCAATAAAAATGCTTCAACTCGTCAAGCGTCTACGTTTTACGATTTTGGCGAATGACCTCGGCAACAAGCATTTATTAATGAAAGAATACTTATCGTACCGTCTATACTTGGATACGGGCCCTTGCTAAATATACATATTAAGATAATAAACGAGAATAAAATGGACACCCACACACACACACTTATAACACACAAACAAAGGCCCTTTTTTTGAACAGATTCTATCATAGACTAGAGAGCGTCTAGAGTTACACTCAATACTGATTTGCAAACATTTTAAATAAACTCCTAAAAATGTATTATAATTTTGGAGGTACTCTAATACTCAATCGCAATTTCTACGCCGCTGAAGACATTGCCACTTGACTATTATTTCGATTTTTATTGCATTAAAAACACTTTATTATTATTAATATTACCCAATCTCTCTCGCAACAGAGGCTTGCTCTACTTACTAATTATATTGTATTATTTATATGAAATATACTATAGCTGTATCATATGTATACATGGACGACATGTTCTCTTTCCCGTGAAACTCGAACAACGCAAATCAATTCAGCGAACATTTCACTACGTCAAAATGACTGTCGTTGGTTTTTTAATGAGCAAATTAGGTATTCTGATCTGGCATTTATATTTTAGGAAACATATTGTGAATGAAAATCCATTTTGTCATTCTTTTCGATTTCATAACTTAAAGAATAATAGCAATGTTATTCTTAATGAATTATTATATTAAACAATAGATCAAGAACATGATATTGCAAATATTTACTGAATCAAAATTAAAAATCAATTAAGTATGAAAGGGAAGACACACAGGTTTCAAGTTGTTTCTTGAGAAAAATCAATTGTGAACTGTTTTATTTTTTTTGCTATATGCGTATCTTGTGTTTAATGTAATTATAGCACTTGAAATGAAGTGTCGCATTCCTAAAAAACACAATAGGTAGACAAAAATGTGTTTACCTCGTTGATTAGACTAATAAATGATATTGACGCTTATAATGATCAAATTTCAAGTTGTTTCTTTTAAAATTGGCTTGTACTAATAGTAATCGTAAAGTATTTTCCCTGATTCTTGCCATGATAATACTTAGGAAAATTGGTATAGCAACAATTTATTACAACACTTTCTTGGAATACATGTTCACACATGTAGTAAGGAAATATAGTAACATTCAAATAATTTTTGATAATAATAGTAGAAGACGCATTCATTTAAAAGATGAAAATATGCGGGCAAATATGTATTCTGCAGTGTTTTACCATGCTATCATAGTTTCTAGAACGAAGATAGCCTTAAAATAGAAACATATGTCTCAACTTAAGCCATTATACTCGTAACACAACCTGAAATTTTGAAAATTATTTTGACAGTGTCATCATGACATCAATATGTCATTTGATTTAAAGGTACAATAAAACAACAAGCTCAGCTGGTATTCAAGATGAGGCGAAATTAAAGCAAGTGTTGCAATTGTCCATTATTTTCAATTCCCAAATTTATACGCCTTCTTATGCTGTTAAAGGCTTTTTGCAGGATTGCGGGCATCATTAATGCACATTCCTCAATAACTCTTTGCTGCAGATTTAGAAAATTAGTAACAGGAATTTTAAATATTCTATTTTTTAGATGAGGAAACACGAAAAGTCCATACTTGTCAAACAGGGTGATCGAGATGAAAATTCATCTTCCATATGTAAGCTTATAATCCGATCCTCTAAGGTAACCTACCGGCAAAATAGCCTGATGTGTTTGCATCTTATACGGATGCATGTTTTTCTTAACAATTTTTCAGCATGTTCCATAAAAAAGTCCATCCTCTTGAGAAAGACGTTTCAACGGTTTTGTGATTGCATTTTCCATACGTTGACGAATATCATTTATAACTTCTTCCGAACGAAGAGTTGGTCTACTAGTACGTGATTTATGGCCCACAGAACCAGTCTCACGAAAAACACCAACACATTTGGAATGGCAGTTGGAATGTTTTTGGAAATTACAGCTAACTTTGGGAAGTGCTTGCTGAAATCATCCAAACATGCTGGCTGTACACCCAAATTCAATCAATTCGCACTCCAGTTCGAAAATAGACTTCAGTTGTGTACGTTTTTTGAACCGTATTGTAAACAAACTCGGTGTTCAAACTTGCTTTCAGGAGTTCTAACACATTAATTGATGACAGTCAATGTCACTGTCAAACTAATTTTCAAAATCATTAAGTTATAATACCTGGATTAAGTTCAGACATACATTTTCTATAAACTTTATGATATCGGAACTAATGCCTTAATTATCATAGGGCAAAATGGTACAACGCACTGAAGTTCTATAACCTGTCGGAGGGCTTCTTTCAACGTGTGAATCTTATTTTGACATATTACTTATTGTTATCATAGAATCAGAAAACTAATAAGCAATAATTTGTTTCTATTGTATATGGACCAAGATTATGATTCAAAAGCAGATTAATGATATTTAACGAAAGGTCAAATATGTGCATTGCTGAATATCTACTATCTGCTTTTACCTGAAATAACGTGTGAAATAAGGCGTGAATTGTTCGCGTTAAAAAATCATATCTTTCAGCAAACTAAAAATTATCATCAAATATTTAGGAAATACTGTAGAACAACATAAGCTCAGATATTTATTACTAATAACAATCGGAAACAAGAGAGCATCAGATATGGATTTAAGTGAAATTAATGATAAATTTGTAAAAATTAAAACTTGTGAGATTATTAATTTACAATTTTTTTATCTGTATTTATTATTTTTATTATTTTTAAAGAAAATAATAAAGCCCTTCTGTTTTCTTGACGCATTAATCTATATAATATTTTAGGGGAAATTAAGTAATTACATCATCGGGACAATTCTTTTTGGAACAATGCTTTATTGAATTCGAATAACCACTTGCTTGATCTGGTTATTACAAGCCTGAATTAGAAAATGTTACTAGAAACGATATTCCTTTAGTTGGGGAGGATCTGGCTCATGCCCCTTTGTTGGCGATCTGTAAATATAAATGTACGCACGCGTTCAATACATTAGGTAATCCACCTTCTAAGGTCTATAATTTTAGAAAAACGAATCATTTTCGCATGTATGACTCTTTGCTAAACATTGATTGGACTTGTCTATGTGCTTTCGCTGATATTAACGAGGCATGTTCTGAATTTGATAGGCAAATTTATGATATCTTTAATGATTACGTACCGTTGAAGAGTTATCGGCCTTCGTATTCCATTTGGTATACTAAAGAGCAAATTATCAATAATAAACGAAGGAATATGCTTCACAATATTTATAAAAAGTCTGGTCGTGACGAAGACTACTTTCAATTTAAAGAGGAATGCAAACTAGTCAGAGCGAATTCAAAAGTCTTGTATAGGAACTATATTACTATATTACTAATGTTGAACAGCAACTAGAAGAAAATCCGAAACAGTTTTGGTCTTTCGTTGCTTTTAAGCGACCGGGCCCGAATATAGCGGATTCAATGAAGGGTGTTGAGGGATATGAACTAAATAATACCGCATCTATAGTCAATAGTTTCAAACAATTTTTCCAATCCGTTTATATCGATTCCATGCACGATTTGGTTACTACTTCCCCATCTTTTACCGTATGCTTTTCTATGATTGGTGTATCTTCATTATCCAAGTTGGAAGTTGCTAGCAATTTTAAACACCTAAAGAATGTTTATACTATGAATCAGGATGATATACCAAGTTTTCTTGCTCGTGATTGCGCGTGCATTTTTGCTAAACTTCTGACTTTCCTTTTTAATATAGCACTTAAAACGTCTGTCTTCTCTGAGTGCTGGAAAATAACCAAACAATTTCCAATGTACACGAATGTTTACTCACAAATTCGGTGCAGGCTTTCAGAGGACAAGCATGGTTTTATGAGTAAGCTACCTATGACATCCAAACTTGAAGTGTGAACTCCATTTGTCTCGGAGTGCCTGGATGACAATGAGCAAGTTGACATCATCTATATCGACTTCTCCAAGGCTTTTGATCGTTTTGATCGATCACGCCATATAGCTACGTAAAATAGATGCTATTGGTTTTTCACCTCAGTTGAAGTCATTATTCAACACTTACCTGATGAATAGGGTTTAGTACGTCAGTTATGCTGGTCACAAATTGCCTTACTTTACTGCTACCTCAGAAGTTCCACGGGGTAGCAATCTGGGTCCCCTATTATTTGCAATATTTATCAATGACATTTGTTCTAGATAGTGCTGCCATAGACTTTTATTTGCAGATTATGTCAAGCTATTCCTGAAAACACGTACTATTACGGATTGCTTGTTTCTGCAGAAGCAGGTGGGCGTGGCGTTCTGAATTTGCCTCTGAATATCTCTAAATGCAATATATTGACTATCACTCGGAAGCAGGAATCTCTCTGTTTCAATTACGCCTTTGATGAGATTCGTAGTTGTACGATGGTAAAGGAATTAGCTGTGCTTTTTGACTGTAACATCAATAGCACTATTTCATCGGCATTGAAAACCGTGGGATTTGTTGTTACAAATACCAGTCAGTTTGCATCCATAGAGGCCATTACAACCCTTCATGTTTCCTTTGTTCGCTCTCGCATCGAGTATGCTTCATTCGTTTGGTCACCAATATATAAACCGTATTCAAAAGCGCTCGAGAAGGTTCAGAGGCGTTTTTTGATATATGTTTATTTTAAGAGGAGTGGTATGTACCCTCATCAGGGGACATGCTATGATGTCCTTCTTGAAGAATTCAAATCAGACTCTTTGGAGGTGCGAAGGCAAAAAACAGATATCAAGTTCATTTACGATGTATTTTGCATAATATAGAGGTTCCATCTTTTTTAACAAGGTGATGTTTGTTGTACCTTTGTACCCATGTTGCACAAAGAATGTGTTTTATCTTACAACGGTCAGAAATAATATTTTACTGGGATCCCCGCTGTATAGGGGTTGTAGTTGCTTCAATGCCATTTGCGGGAATGATCTAGATTCTAGATATTCATTTCTCTCCACTATCCCAACTGATTAGTAAGTGCCACTAAGTATTAACAACTACTATGATGTTACTATATACTGATATATTTTTTATCCTTCATTTTCTTTTTCATTCTTGCAGTGTATAATATTAACTTATATGTATACACTTTGTTTTTTGCTAGTAATGAATTACGCACTATTATTTTATTGCTGAGTTATCGATTTATTGTCTTGTAGTTAGACGTATGTCTGTTGGGCAATAAAGATATATTATTATAAAAGTAAAAATATGTACATACTTAACAACAATGTCGGCAGAAACAGTTTTTTGCATGTAGTGTGAGGCCCACATCTAGATCTTAAGCTTAATTAAGCATGTCAATATTATGTATATTACTTCGATGAAGCTAAAAGGAACATCTGATAATTTTATCCTTCAATAAGTGAGGTTAGGAGATACCAATGAACGGGTTCTTATAACCTTCCACTTATCTGAATTTTATTAAATATAATTTGCGTCAATTCAGGCACACTTCAACTTGTTAAAATTGAGGTAAAGTGGGTAAGATAAACCTCAGGATGAAACTCTTGACTACTAATCATCTTTATTATTTATTATAATGTAATTGGATTTAAAAAGAGCTTATAGTTGAAAGTTGCAAAATTTACAAGAAAAAAAACCCTGGCAACTTGCCAACACAACATTCGCACTCTGGTACAGATCTATAAATTAGTCCAATCGATTATTTTTTTTTTATTCCTCATATATGTATGTATGAACATGAATCTTTATGACGAGATACAGTTTATTTTTGAAACCTATAAATAAAATAATACCGCTAATCACTATGGTGATGAATAATATAAAAATGTTTGTTTAGTAATGTACACTTGTCAAATGAGAAAATATTTGAGTAATCTTTACTTTTACATTCCTATCAATTTCCCATTTTCTTTCCAATTTAAATAATAAGTCATGTATATTTGTCAGAAGAAGAAAGATGCACCAATAAATCAAATCAGTGTAAAAAAGTGGATTTATATAAACTTATAATTACAGATTTATTGATATCTTTTGGTATTCGCTTACTTCAATGAACTTTAATGCTATCTTTTCATACATATTCTCTTTATATAATCTAAGAAGACTCTTACTACTGATCACATATTAATCTCATATTAAATATATATGTAGAAACTCAAGTGGGCGTAACTCGGCGTAAGTATAATATACTAGGTACTTTTTCGAATACGCAATTATATAGATACGACACCAACCTAATAATAATCTACTCCAATCTCCTTAACTTTCAAGGTGAGACAGAATCGATCTGCTATCTAAGAAGGCTCTAAGCAAAGAAGAATATCGGAACAGAAATTTAAGAACTCAAAGAAAGGACAAAACAAACAGTCAAGTGGCCATTTTCCCCGATAGTCAAGGGGTATAAACTCAACGCCTACTCAAAACTTATGGGATTGTGTGTGTCTCTGAATAAAGTAAAATTAACACGGCATTTTTTATTACTGCTGACGAATCAACTTAAGAGGCTTCGTCAATGGCTTTTAAGGGACCGCATCCGTTCCTCAGAATTGTAAAGACCAATATCAAAGTAACCATAAGAAAATGGGTTGAAAGGGAAAATTGATGGAGATCCTCAGGCCTGTGACAGGCGAAGCAGTTCCTTGGGAAGCAATTGCCCTAATTACTTATTATGGGCAGAAATGTGCCAGAATGATAGTGCAAGCTCAGTAAATATATGAACAAAATGAGCTTGACAGAAAAGGCTTTACTTGCATTTTATCAAATAGAGGTTGAAACCGCTTTTTATATTTTTGAGAATTTTTCAAGGAAGCAATTTCTAGAAATGGTAGATGAATATTCTGAGGAAGAATATATATAGAAAGAAGCGCTAAACTGAGGCACTTTAATATTTAGCATATTAAAGGCAATAGAAAGAGATCAACTCAACTCAACTGAGTTGAATTTGTGTACTGGTGTGTGTGACACTGAAAGAAATGATGAAGAAGATGATGATGAACATGAAATGAGAAAGAAGGAAGAGAAGTGGGAAAGGGTAAGGTTTCAACTGATTAAAAGATTGGAAAAACTTGAAAATAAGGTGGAAAACGATGAAAAGCAGCAAAGGAAGAATAATATAATAATAAAAGGTATACAAGTAAGTGAAAACCAAATAAAAGAGGATATAAAAAAATTTCTGTCGGAAAAATTAGAAGTACAGACGAATATAAAGAAAGCCTATAACATAAATAAGGAAGAGCAATTCCAAATGATTAAAGTAGAGCTAGAGTCTTTTGAAACTAAACTGGAAATAATGAAAGCAAAAAGTAAGTTAAGAAATACGAAAATACACATTGAAAACGACTTAACAATGGAAGAGAGGTTTATACAAAAAGAGATCAGGAGTATTGCTAAAGAGGAAAGGGGAAAAGGAATTGGAATAAAAATAGGGTATCAAAAAATTATAAGAGATGGTGTGGAATACAAATGGAGTAAAGAGACAAAAGGACTAGAAATAGCAGTAAGAGAAATACCACAAACAAAAAACTAAGCAAAACAAATGGGTATGGAAACATGATGACGACTTTGGCAATTAATCAGAAAAGCGTGGACAAGAAATGGAAAGAAGCAAATAAGGACTGGAATGTGGAAAGAGAAAATGATATTTACAAGACAAATAAGCGGCCCAATGGCGAAAGGGAAAGTTTGCGGGTCAAGCCTGGAAAATGAGAATGGAAAATGGGCACGTGGAATATTCGTGAAATGAATGGGAAGGATGAAGAATTGATAGACGAATTCGAGAAAACTAATATGAAATTAATAGCAGTCACTGCAACAAAATTCAAGGGAAAGTGGGTAAAGAATTTGAGGAATGAGCATATACTTATTCACAGCGGAGTAGAAGAAAATGTCTGGGAACAGGCAGGTGTGGGTTGTTTGATACACAGGGACAATTGTGATCAAGTTGATAGTTGGAAGTTGATTAATGAGAGGATAATAAGTATACAATGGCGAGTGAACCCAAAAAAGAGAATGATGATTTACATAATATACGGACCGAATAAAAATGATAGGAAAGAGGATAAGGAACTTTTCTGGATGGAACTACAGAAACAGGTGGACAATGAAGAAAAATTTATAGTGGTTGGCGACTTCAATGGGCGAGTGGGGTGTAACTTTGAAAAGGAGGGCGTTGTAATAGGGAGATGCGGGGAGCAAAAGAAGAACATGAATGGCTCTCTGATATTAGATTTTTGTCTTATTACTGGAACGGGAAACATCAAATGACCTCCTCGATCTCCAAATCTATCCCCAAATATTTTTTTTTTCTTGAGGGGATATCTAAAAAATATTGTTTATACCCATGAAGCTGGTAGAGCAGAAAACATAGTTGCTTTGAGAGAAAAAATAATTGAGGCTGCTAATTCAGTAACTGCTCACATGTTAGAAAACGTAAGAGTAAATTTCTACGACCGCCTAGGGCAATGTCTTGCTATGCAGGGAGGAATTTTTGAGCCCCTTGTATAGTTTATTATTATTTTCAGAATTCTTTTTTATTTATTTTATTTGTGTTATTTTTTTATTTTATTATGGCCATCTTTTATTTTATTATGGTTATTTTTTAATTTTGTTAGAATTACGCCTCTGTTTGTGTCATGCAGCGTGAACGTAGCTTAAGAATTCTCTGCATTTACTGAAAGGAAAAAAGAAAAACAAGTCCTTGCAACTCGTAAATATTATTTCTGAACGCATTACAAACACCCAAGTCGGTGGTCCAATAGTTACTGCTAACTTGTATTTGCGAGATAATCGTTGTGGCATCGGTCGTCGCTGTCATTGGAAAGGAAAGTAGGGAACCACGTATTGCATGCATTGATTCCCTATGGCTAATGAAAACTGACACATGCGGTATGTATATCCTACCAATGTCATCGTTTATACTTGGATCGCTGTTCTTTTATATTATAGACCTAGTTCTACAATGTTTCGATAAATCTCGCCGTCAGCAATACGTCCGATTAATCTATCGGTAAGATAAATCTATGAGGCGTAGCTGTTGAATATAAGTGAGTTGGTAGTACATTTTAGTATCTAAGTATTTCATATGTAATTGTGAAGTTTACAGCCCTGGTTTTTAAATTTGCAAGTTTATTTAAAACTGCAAACAAATAGTTATCAGTAAATATTCGATAAATTTTCATTTCATATACAAATATTTTAATTATATTCAATCTGATTAAGACTAGTAGCAGCAGTGATTTGGAAAATGAATTTACTAGTCAATATTTTCTTATATAGAAAAAAAGAAAGGTGTATTAGAGAACGACTTAACCACACGTTTACTTCGTTTACTCCTACTATAAATTGTAGAACAGTTAAAAACTTCAACTATACCTTGTCTCAGAATAAGAAGGTGTGATTCAAATATCGCGCCAAAATGCTGTATATTTTTAAGGTAGGCAAGTTTAACATGGGAAAATAAGTTCGCCAAAACGTCATTTTATGTTTATAACCAAGCCATAACCTATTCTCTTACATTTTTACTTTGGTTTATTATACTTATTGGGTTATTAAATAAATTCGTACTTTTATGTACAACATGAACATGAGTGATCAGGCGGCTTAAGACCTAAGGAACAAGCGATCAGGCATTTGATGAATCTGTCAAAAACACTGTACGGCAAGTGCACAGTTTCTTTTTTTAAATCGAACGTCCTATACTTAATATCATTGCAAAAATAACTATAGATGAGTCCATACCAAAAATGAACTGAGCAGTTCTACACAGATTCTTGAAACACATTAATTTCAAGTAAGTGTTAATTAAATACTAATTATATTACCACATGGTCATATACATGTTATATTTCGGATATGTCAAACGTAATAAAAAACCTGTACTAACAGAAAAAGGTGAAAATATCTGGTGGAGAATATCTGAGAATAATAAAGCAGTACAGATTATGATAGTCGTCCAATATTTAATTAGATGAAGGACACGCAAAGAAAAAAGTTTGGATTGCCACAATTATAATGAGTGCAAGACAAGCTTTTGTTGAAAGCCTATCGACAGGATTAAAAAGCTCTACTGGTAAAGATGCGCAAGGATCTGAATTGGTATATATGGGAGAAAGAATTGATTCATGAAATGAACGGTAACACTTTTGAAGGATGTTACAACAAATATTACCCAAGTTGGAAAGGGCAGCTGCACAGGTAACCTCCATATCATTGCGAGCGCAATCCGACTAAAATGATTTGGGCCCAACTAGAAAGTGAAGTTGCTTCAAAAAAAATTCTCTTTCAAAATATCACTTGTACGAAAACTTTTAACAGAAGCAATTAGAAATGTTACCGTAAGTAATTGGAAAGAAATGTGCCGAGCATGTAATTAAAGTAGCAAAGAGAATGTGAGACATAGATGGATTAATGGATGATTGTGAAACCATTTATGTTTTATGTCTGAAACAGTGATGGTGAATGTGACTTATTATTGTCCAGCACAAATGAATCAGACTAATTTATGCGGCAATTTTTTTTGTAATTATAGTCTATAATTTTTTTTTCCATATTTTCAAAATACATAAATAGCAAATAATAATTAGTGATGTGTGTATGTAATTATCTTTGCAGGGCCTGTAAGCAACTTCAGCCGATATAAATTTTTACATTTATTACTGTTGTATATAAGACTCACATTTCCAAGAGTGGTTGCTTGAATTTACCTGCTCAAGATTTGTAACAGTAATACGAATGATTTATTTGTATGAGCTCTTTATTGATATTTAAAATAGAAACTAATAAGCAAAACGTCAGGACGTCTTGATAAAAGAGTTGATTCATTCTTACTCTCTGGTACAAATATTTAATAATAAATAGACTTGAATCAGAATGTTCATGTTGGTATAACAAATTCACTATACTTCCTGTTTCCAATTAACTTGCACTCTTATTGCCGCTTCGATTGGGAGAATGAAAAGCGACAACATCCATCTATTTTATCCAAAGTAGTAAATGATACACGAAACAGCTAAATCCATACTTAAAAAAAAAAAGGTGTGGCCACCACACGACTTTCTTATACGTATGAGCGTTTCAAACTATACAATTTTAAGAATTTTTTTATACAAAACTTATTCAAAATCCTATTCTAGGTACTTTCATTCGCTTAATAAATCGCTATAGAATGCATACTTTGCCAGACATTATCAAAAAAGTGCTCCTCGCTAAGAGTAAAAGTGCTACTTCCGGTCCGAATTTTGAAATTTCATATATATAAAAAATATTGCAAATCCAGTTCTAAATACTTTTGTACTCTTGATAAATATATATAGAATGCATAACTTACGACATATTTGCAAAAAATCGCTATTCGATAAGAGTAAAAGTGGTACTTCCGGTCTGAATTTTGAAATTTTCTTTATACAAAAGATATTGAAAATTATGTTTTAAATACTTTTATACCCATAACGTACTTGTCTAAAAAGCATGACTTGCGAAATATTCGCAAAAACTGATTTTCGATAAGAGTAAAAGACCTACTTCCGGTAGGAATTTCGAAAAACTTTTTAAATAAAATTATTCTCAATTTTAATTTTAAGTATATATGAATTCTTTATAAATTTGTTTAAACTTAGTAGTTGACGAAATATTCGCAAAATTCGATTTTTTCGCTGAAGTAAACTGCTACTTCCGGTCTACCGATTATACTGAAAAACTAATCAGATCTCAAGAGGGAGATTATACACGTAAATACAAAATTTGGAATTGATATCTACAGCGGTTTGGCCGCTATCGTGGTCATACACACAGAGAGAGAGAGACAGACACACAGACACACAGACACACAGACATTTTTTAAAAACCACTTTTTCGGTATCAGGGGACTTCAAAACGTGGACATCTGCAAAAATCTCGAGGTCGAAAATTTTCATCATCACAATACTTCCTTGTACTACGTATAAGAAAGCAATAATACAGTTCTTCTAACCTCAATTGTCATGATGTCATATAAAATTGTCTACTACATTTTAAGCTGTGTGTTCCATGTTTTGGCGGACTATTGGAATCACTCCTTATTCTGAGGCAGGGTATAATAGGTAAAACAAATAATTATTTTATTTTGTATATTCATAAAACAAATTAGTGCTATATGTACATATTTTTGCTTACAATTTGTATGCTGTAGAGATGCAGCTGTGACCCCTATTACTCAGTTGTAATTGACACTGCGGTACTTTACTCAGGTAGCATGCTCGTTGTGGTTGGTGATTTTTCTCTTATCTTTCCATGTTAGAGCATCAGTTTTTTTGTTTTCAGTTATATGTGAATGGCTTTCCACGAATTGAATAAGCCGTCAACATTCTTCCTTGGTATAATTTGCAGTGCGCAAACGATTATTTTCGTTTGCCATTTCAAAAGATTATAATAATATAATTATTAAGTTATTTTTATTTTCATGTAACCACAGAAGTAACGTACAAATATTACAATAGGTTATGTTTGGCTGAATTAACCGCCCTACAACTCCTATGAGCCACTTTGATTACCCGGCAGATTATCTCTCCAATAAAGTGGCCAACAAAGATATCTGTATATTGCAATACCACAAAAACGCCCTTCTCGACAAGATAACGCTGTCGGACATTATATCGGTATATTATACAACAGGCTCATAATCTATTTTTATCCTTACTTGATCCGATGTTGTCCTAATATTGTTCCTATTACTGCCCTCTTTGAAGTGCTTAAGGGGATATTAAAGCGGTCGAGAAAACAAGATATCGAATTTATCAGTTTTTTTTACTATTGTTCAAGATAGAAATGTGAAATTTTCTGTACAACTCCAATATAGATATGAGTACACGGAAATGTTGTCCGATTATGTAATTTTTTGTCACAACCATCTATTTTTTTTATTCTAAATTAGAGTAAAATGTACGTGTGTTTCTCGGTAAAAATCTGAAATAATTAAATGAAATTGATCAAAACGGATGTAATTCCCGTGTAGACCAATGTTTTCTTGTGAGATATAGCTTTTTGAATTGCGGAAAAAAGTTTAATTTGAGTAATTAAATTAAGAAATTCCGGAATGGTGCGGTACTGAATTATTTGTATTTTAGCAGCGCCTTCAGCTGTATTTTTTCTATGTATTCGGGTGACGGAAAACAACACATTCATGTCAAATATATGAGAATGAGATAGCTTGCATTTGGCTCCTCCTACGGGCCAACACCTCCAAAAGCAATTATAGTCAATTCCCAAATACAAATCGACTTTAATATCCCCTTAGCCTCTTTTTTTATGTTAGTGATGTGGTTTCTCTGTTGGTATGTAATACCAACAGGTATCAGACAAAGCGATTTGTTTCGACCTCTACTGTTCAGCACAATTATGCGTCCAATAATAAACAACATCAGAAACTCCGGGAACAGATATGAATTAACAACAGAAGAGATTAAAATTATATGCTACGCTAACGACGCAGTGTTAATAAGTGAAAATGAATGTGACCTACAACTACTTTTTCACTCATTCTACCTGAAAGCCAGAAGCTTCAACATGCAAGTATCTATAGCACAAAAAAATCGCTGGTTATTACCAAAGAACCAATAAGCTGCAAACTCGTGGTGGAAGACAACAGAACCGGTCATGGCATTCACTTATCTGGGGGTGAAACTTTCTTCAAGTCAAGATAGAACGCACGAAGTCAAACAATAAAGCATGCAGCATATGCGGAGCCCATATATATGTCATTTAGTACAATAAATTTATGAGTAAACCAACAAATGTCAGAATATATAAAACATGCGCCAAAACCAAAATGGCGTACGCTATATATACAGGAGCTGGCAATAAACGGACAAAATATGTATTTCAAATAACCGAGATGGAAATATTCTAGAAAATGTCGGGATACACGGCTAAAAGGTAGATTCCGAAATAAGTACATAGCGGCGACTGTCAAGTAGTGAAGGTCAAGATGGCGACAACATCGAAGACTGTGAATCGAGCATATCAACAGGATGGAAAATGACAAAGTAGCCAAGATCACGCGAGACGAATACCTGGAACACTAAGAACTCTGGACAGATCTCGTAAACCCTCAAGGAATCATGAGTATCAACATTAAAAAAATAGCTAGGTTGGTACATACAGGTAGGTAGAATAGGACTGTACTAATAATAAGTTACGATTTTTTTTTGGAAGAATATATAATATAATATAATAAATCCATATAAATAAGAAAAAATTCAACACATCAAACGAATCAAACTTCAATTTTGAAAGGATAGTATTGTTCGTACATGACATCTATAGAATTAGACAGAAAAAAAAATAACTTCAGAAGTACCGAGAATATAATAAAACATGTACGAGACATTACTTGTCCTTAAAGGTTTTATGAAGGAGCAACATTTTATGTCAAATGGGTTGCTAAGCGTATAATATGTCGTCATCGTAATATTTGATGCTTAAAAGCTGACAAAAATATCAAAGGATTATTTATAATACGGAAATGTCATGATAAGTACAATTTTAATTTAGCTTATACTCGTATGATATGAACGGTAGTTGAACAGTAAATCAATCACACTTTTTATATATGTATGTGATATATATAACAGTATCTAAAAAGTCAAGTAATCAATTGAATTAACGATTTTTTAAGTAAATATTCTACTTTTCAAGTTGTAATAAGCAACTTTGTGCTTATTTTGTATGTATATATGTACATGATTAATTGCTAGATAATTGCCGATCGGGTATCTTTAAAAGGTTCGTTTCAAAACCACTCTTAACATAACAATAGTAGTAATCTTAAAAGCCAAAATTCGTATTTATGATAACGTCTCCTATAGTGGCACTACAATTAAATAAAAGAAGAGGTATTCTTTAGATATCTAATTACAAGAACGTCTACAAGCAAAATTATTTTGGTGTAATCTTTAGATTTTACTGCTATTTTTAAAGTATACACATGTGTAATTGTTTAACAAAAATATTTTGAGAACCACAAAATTATTATTTACAACAATATTATGATAGATACTTAACGTTTTCTTTATTCTATTTGAAATTTAATTCTCATAAAGAAAAAAAAAAGAGAATTTTTTAGGAAACAAGAAATTGTTTTACAAAGTCAAAAGTATTTCTGGTTATGATTTAACTACAAAAATCTATACCTTATAAAAAGAGAAACTTTGTATAAATAGTAATAATAAACAATCTTTATAGATCAAAATGTTAAATAACTTTATACGAAGGACTCCCATACAGTATGATGGATGATCTTGATCGATTTCACTAGAGTTAAAATTACTTGAATGAATGAAGCTTGGATTTGTTGCCTTACATTCCTTCAGATTATGTTTTTTACAATCATAAGCAACAAACATATACAGTGTGTAAATAAAGTAAGGAATAATATTCATATTTTGTTTATTATCGCTGATGTCAATTTTTTTTCTTTGGTTTACTACTCTGAGACCTATCACGTCATCGACTTCTTTTTCAAATGGAACCTCCTTATTTTGCTAGAAATAAAAAGTACATTTTTTATTCTGAATTCAGCAATACCGCAATATGTGGTATTTAAAATCAATAGTTTTAGAGATACGGAGGATTAAAGGTATTAAAATGACAACAATAATTAAACTTGAAAATCAAAAGAGCAAATAGTAATAATTTATTCTTGGGAAGATTAAAAAAATTTACATTAATAAATGTTCAAATTACCACCCATTTGTTTTTTGGCAATGATAAAGTCGGAGTTGAATCCTTCCAAAACATTATATCTCATTTCTTGTCGATATTTCTGCACTCTGACGTGTCAATTGTCATTATTAGCACGCTTAATACTCTAAAACTATTAATTTGAAATACCACATATGGGGTATTGCTGAATTCAGAAAAAAAATATACTTTTTATTTCTAGCAAAAAAATAAGGAGATTCCATTTGAAAAAGAAATCGATGACGTCATAGGTCCCAGAGTAGTAAACCAAAGAAAAACAATTGATCCATAAACTCCGGAGAAAGAAAATAAAATTGACCTGTCCGAGCTTTTCTCCCAAACAGCGATAATAAACAAAATATGAATATTATTTCTTACTTTATTTAAACACTGTATAACTAACTTTAATGATATTATTATATTAATCCTTAACAAGTTGAAGAACTGCTAGAAATAAATTACAATTTTTCTTTGTTGGATAAAACCTTATCAATTAGACTCATAGCCAGTATTAAATACCCCAGAGTTTATTCTTACAATTGACTTTACAAAGTTATTTTCCTGAAAATGTTCACCGAATACCACTAAAAAGTAATAAGATAGTATAGGCCTCAAATCTAAAATGATTTTTGCTGAAAGAGTCAATGTTTCTGAAAAATATATATTTCGAAAACGACACAGCAGATGGCCACAAAAAAAATCAGGGAAAAACGTTTTTTATAAAGTTGTTAGTTAGTGAAATCTATTTTGAATACATGTTCGTGCGTGTGTTTGCGTAGGTTTTCCACATCTTTTTTTGGAGTTTTCCATAACTATTTAGTTAGATCTGTGTTATGTTGTTCAGAAATTTATATATCTCTTCATTTTTAAATTGTTTGCAAAATGTTATACCTGTGTTGTTGTTCAGAAATTTATATATCTCTTCATTTTTGAATTGTTTGCAAAATGTTATACCAAAAATATATAAGAAGTTATTACTTGTGACCATTGCTGAGCTATTGTCATTTCTTTATACAATTTTGCCAACTTTATAAAAATTATTTTCTAATTGAAGCTTCAAATGGCAGTATGTTCCCTAAGGGTCTTCTGTGTATGCTTGTATTTCCTAGGTAATCCCGCCGTACTGATGATGACCAATGATTCAGAGACACGTGTCGACGATTGTTCTACAGCGGAATTTACCCAATATCCTTCTATTTCTTATTATATATATATTATTATACATATATACATTGCTTTCTTTGTGCCAAGTGTTCGAACGACTCCTCTCCAATCTCCATCGTTATTGAAAGCGGCACAAATGTGCTCTCTTTATGTTTCTTTATAAAAGGCGATATATTAACACACTTATTTGAGTCTTATCTAAGTTTGCAACTACTCAAAAATAATATTCAGAGATATTTAAATTTGCATTTGTTTATTGTCAACTTTAATGTGCTTATTCTCAATGTGACTAACTTGGATGTGTTTACTTTCAATAAGAATGATTAGTTTCAATGTGAAGTTGACAATTTAAGGTTGAATGAAAAAAATATATAAATTCACATAAATATACAGGGAAGCTTTAGAAGGTAAAATAAATCCATCTCAATTGGTACAATCTGTAAATGGTTATACCATTATTTGTATTATGTTATCAAATAAATTGCACAAACAGGTTTTAATATTAATTTTAAATTTGTCGTTAATAGTTATTTAACTATTTCTCTTGCTTACTTATATGGATAATATAATTTTGAAATAAAATTTATATAAGAAAGTTCTATGTTAAATAATCTTCTATATTGCTATACGTAGAGAGAGACGGTAAGAAATATTCTTACAAATTAAAAGAAGAAGAAAATTAGTTTCTAATATACACTCTAGCAAACGCATAAATTTTCTTTTTTAAATGTTACTATAATTTACAGATATTAAAAAAATATGGTATAGAATACGAGCATACCTGTTAGTTTCCAATATAAGTACGATTGTAATTAAATACAAGCATGCACTATTTAAAAAGCGATATATTAATGCAGAGCGTTGTACTACTACATATTGTACGCTACTACCAAAACCATAATACTGTCGTTTCCAATACAAAAAAATAAATATATATAACAACGTAGAAAAATGGAATTTATCAATTGTATTGAGAACCAATAAGGTTTCAATTATACGATTTGTACAGTATTTTATTTACGCTTTTTAATAATTATTCACAAACAATAAATTGATAACTATATCTTAAATATGTTTTTTTCAATAACTTGTCACAGCCAATTCCAACTAAAAATACCGGCGCAATTATATATATATCTAATTCCTGCTAAACTCAAATATTTTCTATTTAAAATTAAATTGAAAGAAGCATATTTATGAAAAGCCTCGATCAATCTAACCATTTCCAAGAAATACGCTGAGCGAGATAAAAGTACAGGCCTCTAAAAAGTTACTACTGCACGCTCTCACTGACATATTAAATTAAATCATGACGTTCCAATAATAAAATTTTATAAACTATAACGACTAGGCGCGAAGCACAGTACGAAATATTTATTAAAATAATTGCCGTATTTAGCCAAAATACCCAGATAACAAATGTCTTCAATAATAACAATAATAATAGTTTATTCGTTATAATTACTTTTACAAGCAAGTCCATAAATTAACAATTTACACATATACTTAGTTGTATATGGCAAAAGCATGTTCATCCCAATATAAAATTTGCACCAGAAACAGAAAAGAATGGTTCAATTAATTTTCTAGATCCTACTCACCTAATACTAATAAACATGAATTTTTTATTTACCATAAGCCAGTACCGGATTGAGGGGGGTCAAAAGAGGGCAATTGCCCCGGGCGGCATCTCCGGAGGGCGGCAAAATGGAATTTATTACTGCATTACCTATATAGTGAAAATAGCTACAAGGGCGGCATGGTGCTGACTTGCCCCCCTTAAGAAATTTCCTAGATCCGGCACTGCCATAAGCCTACACATACAGACACGACAATACATCCTTTAAAACACTATTAGACTATTACATATCCCCTTAATAAAACCAATTTCTACTGAGAATTAAATAGAATCTATACCATATCATATATAATAAAAGCTAATGGAAAAAATGCCCCAAAGGGGGCAGGAAAAAGGTGAATATGCTTAAACAAAAAGCCCCGAGTATAACAAAGAAGTGTACAAGCACGAAAAGGTGTGTATATTATTTTTATCGGCACATTAATAAGATAATTTAACTACTGAATAGAGTGCTATATTCTCGTAACTTGGAAAAAATATTTACACCAAACAATGTATATTCCGCAGTCTCGCTTTTGTGTCTAACCATTTCCTGTTTTATGTGACTTTGTAACCTTTAAGGAATTAACAAACCAGTCACGTCAGACTATGCTATGATGTACATGCAAAATTTACAGACCGGATCTTATTGTAGTTACATGTTGGGAGAGCTGAAAATATTTTTTTCAAGTAATGAGACTATAGCACAATTCAGCAGTTAAAACCTCTTCTTAATGCGCCGATGAAAATAACACGCCTACACACCTTTTCATGCTTGTACACTTCTTTTTCATACTCGGGTCCTTTTTGCTTAAGTATATTCACCTTTTTTTCTGTCCCCTTTGGGGCATTTTCTTCATTAGCTAGTACATACCTTTTCAGTGGCAATTAAACTCTGGTATGACATTATAATGCAAATAATGTCGTACCATTGAAATGAATAATTTATATGCAGTAATTAATATAACAAATGTCGAAATTTCCAGGTTGTTCCTTCGACAACTCTTATTTACAACTCTGAAACTGACTGTTAAATTAAAAACCAAATAAATTACGCCAATCGGATTTTAACCACCTACCATAAAGTGAATGAGGTTTGAAAAAACTCAAATTTTTAAAATTTTTGTGAATCTTAAAGTTTAAATAAAATCTGATCTAGGCAACATATTTTAAAACGGAAAAATTTTGTTGATAGAGCTTGAGTCGTAGAATAATCTAGTATCATGACGTCTACCTTTTATTTAAAAATTGACGATACGTTGTTGCATTTTACATTACTGACGTTCTGAAAATTTGAATAAAATCGCTTCTAATGAAGATTTTTCAAAACTGAAAAACTGTAATTTGTAGGACATGGAATATAACTACGTAAAATAACCGTCAAAATGGACGGCTAGTTTTTGGCACTTTGCCAAGCCCCACTTTGGTTTCGTGAACCCTAATTTGACGCACATCCTAGACTCACCCCAGCAATTATTTTTTTTAAAAAATCAAGTAAATAGACCTAGTAGTTCCTGAAAAACATATGGGTAGACACCCCCTCCAATGTAAAAAGAGGGTGTCAAATATATTAAACTACTACTGACTACTATATTGCGTGTGCTGTATCTTCTTGTATAATGTGTAATTTTTCGCCCCAACTAAAACATATGGAATTGGCTACATTATCTGTTCTGCGCATGCGTTAAACAAAAATGTCTATTTTGAACGATATGAAATGACAGATAAGCAGAAAACATAACCTCTGATTTGAATTGACAACTATAACTACGATATTACTGAAAGCATACGCAAGTTGTTTTTTTATTGAATTTAGCTTTGTGCTAGTTTAGATATCAGACAAAATTTGTCGATTTAAACAGCAAATACGATGTAGAACAAAGAAAGTGCATGAAGACTTAAACAAACGATATCAAGGCTGATTCCAGTGGAATATTAACAGAAAAACGTAAAATTATAACTACTGCATTGATTACTTTTGGGAAACGTGACATTATATTATGAAATTTACATACTGATCGTTTTATTGCAACATACAGAAAAGATTTTAAACAGAAAAACTTATGAACCTATAACTACTACATTGATTTGTACGTGCTTACTGGTGTATGGAAAATTATATAACTACCGGTCGTTTCATTTGGACTTACAGAAAACACATAAAAGAATGCTTTACATGATGTGTTTTACATGTATATGTCAGGTTGTATAATATTTCAACATACAATTTTGCTATGTATTTTTAAGCTTAAGAATGCAAATATAATTAAAACAAAAATGAAAAGTGTGAACACATGGATGTTAAAACTAACATCAAGCAGTAAATAATTACTGTGACTTACATATATACCTTTATACGTAAAACGTATATGTATATATGCATGTGTTTGAGATACACACATACATTAAGTGCCATTGTCGATAATCGAACGCACAGGCACCGGTGTTTCGACCTATGAGGTCTCATCAGTGTGCGTGGAGATTCTCGACAATAGCTTCAAGACTTAAATCGCTGCCTATGTTATTTTCGCATGTTTAATGTAGTGAGAGTATCACAGCGACATCTAACACTCAAAAGATGACAGGGAAAAAAGCGATGGCTTCTGACAGCATGTTCTGCTATACAGAGGCCTGTATGTTAATAGTGTATCTCGTGTAATAGAGCCTTAGGTGGCGTCACCAATCAAAACGAAAATGAAAAGTGTGAACACATGGATGTTAAAACTAACATCAAGCAGTAAATAATTACTGTGACTTACATATATACCTTTATACGTAAAACGTGTCATCTTTTGGGTGTTAGATGTCGCTGTGATACTTTCACTACATTTAACATGCGAAAATGACATAGGCAGCGATTTAAGTCTTGAAGCTATTGTCGAGAATCTCCACGCACACTGATGAGACCTCATAGGTCGAAACACCGGTGTCTGTGCGTTCGATTATCGACAATGGCACTTAATGTATGTGTGTATCTCAAACACATGCATATATACATATACGCTTTACGTATAAAGGTATATATGTAAGTCACAGCAAATATAATTATTGTATTATATTATTATGGCTCTATGTAAGAATAAAACAACATCTATTTTAAAATGTTGTACATACATTATACAATATAATATTGTATAAGCAACCATGTAGAAAACTTATTCAATTCTTGTTCTGTTGTGTTCTTTTATTTAATTCTATTTCGAGTATTACACGGAAACATTCATGTTTTAAAAAAAGTGATGGCATTTATTAGCATTACAATTTTGTGATTGAATAATAGTCGCATAATTTTCATTACTGTTACCTTGTTTATTTAGAACGGTTAACCCATTCAGGAAAATAAAAAATGAGGTGTGGCCACCACACGACTTTCTTATACGTATGAAAGTGTTACTTCCGGTCCGAATTTTGAAATTTCATTTATACAAAAAATATTCCATATCCAACTCTAAATACTTTTGTACTCTTCATAAATATATATAGAATGCATAATTTACGACATATTTCCAAAAAATCGTTATTCGGTAGGAGTAAAAGTGTTACTTCCGGTCCGAATTTTGAAATTTTTTTTATATAAAAGATATTTAAAAGTACGTTCTAAATACTTTTATACTCGTAATGTACCTGCCTAGAAAGCATGACTTGCGAGATATTCGCAAAAAACTGATTTTCGATAAGAGTAAAAGACCTACTTCCGGTAGGAATTTCGAAAAACTTTATTAATACAATTTTTCTCAAATTTAATTTTGAGTATGTTTGAACTCTTTATAAATTTGTTAAAACTTAGTAATTGACGAAATATTTGCAAATTTTTTCACTGAAGTAAACTACTACTTCCGGTCTGCCGATTTTGCTCAAAATCTTATCATTTCTCAAGAGGGAGATTATATTCGTAAATACAAAATTTGGAATTGATATCTGTAGCGGTTTGACCGCTATCGTGGTCACAGGCAGACAGACAGACACACACACAGACAGACATTTTTTAAAAACCACTTTTTTGGTATCAGAGGACCTCAAAACGTGGACATCTGCAAAAATCTCGTGGTCGAAAATTTTCATCATCACAATACTTCCTTATACTACGTATAAGAAAGTAAAACGTGTTAAAGGATTATTTATGCCCATAAGTAAGCAATGAATATAAACAAAAAAATACTCTGATACACTTGAATTTCTTTAGTGTACGTTGTGGTACATTCGTAATCAATCCATTTTTCCTGATGTTTATATCTGATAAATTACGATGAGTAAAAATTAAACCTTGCAAATAATTATTATTATTTCTTGTAAAAAGAGGTAGGTTGATGTTGTATTTGATTCAGTAATGAAATCAATGAGCAAAGTTCAATTCCTACGTACGAAGTAAAATTTAAATTTTATTTTATTTATGTTCAGAATTCTATTTTCTATATACTTTCATGAAATTAGAACAAAAAATCTAGTTAATTGTAAAATATAAATATTTGCATGAATTAATAGACACACACAAATTTATAAAATGGTGAAGATATAATAACAGTATGACAACTTCCCGGTCAACGCAATTACGTAGTATATACGTAAATGTTACGAGTCATTAGATCTTTCATTTATGGCTGACACATAACGTGTAAATTTCAATTATGCTTCGAGGGCCATCTAATGTGCGCGTCGTGACAACAACATTGTTACGTCTCAGAAACGTTAGATGATTACGTTTCAGAAACGTTAAATATTTACGTCTCAGGTGCATTGGCTTAGTTACGTCGCTGGTATGTTACCGAATTCTACAGAATATTGGGAGAATTCATTAAAATGATATAATATGAAACAAAGAATTTATTCAAAAAACATTTAAACAATTTAGAACTGCTAGACATAAGTTATAATATTATTTAAACCAACTCTAAGGCCTGTATGAGACGATGCTAAATTTTACAGAAAATTTTCATGTAAATTTTAATTTTGAAATTTAGCAACGTGTAAAACAGACAAGCGCTCGTAATATTTCATGCGAAATTTAGCAGCTACATTATTTAGAGTTGGTTCTAATTTCTGTATAAAATCTGCGTGAAAAACTGCACAATTGAATAAAATGGGGATAAAATTGCAATTGATGACAAAGTTACCTAAACTAAAGTAACTTAAAAAAAAATTTGCGGTTTCAGAGGTTGTGTGTGAATGATCATAGTGTATTTTAAGTTCTTATTGCATAAATTAAAAGATGTCCTGGTCACGTGAACAGGTGTCTGTGTTAATGGAGGAATATAAAAAATATTCTTGTTTGTATGCAGTTAAAGATGCAAGGTATAAAAACAAACATGCTCGTGCCACAGCATTAGAGGCAATTAAAAATATAGTAACAAAAATAAAACCAGGAGTGTCCATATCAGATATTAAAGCTACATTTCATGGTCTAAGAACTAATTTCTTAAATGAACATAGAAAATATAAGGAGTCTGAAAAAAGTGGTGCAGGAGAAGATGATTATAAAGGTTAACTGTGTATCCTAATGAATCAAAGAATTTAAAACTAATTTCTCGAAGAGCAACCAACCATTCAATTACGATAACACTAAAATTACGTCACTACATCATATATTACGCATGTGCGTGTGCTAAATTTTATATGTAATAATGCATACGTGTCATACAGGAGTAATGCAATAATATCAAAATTGTATGCAGAAAATTTTCGTAATAATTTACATGTAAATTTTCTGTAAAATTTAGCATCGTCTCATACAGGCCTAACATATATCATAGCTTTTTTTTAAATTTCACTTTTGTGCCTCAAATTCGCTTGGCGAAACCACTCGTTGCAGGTTCTATCAAAATGAGATTCCCTGAAATCCTGAAACTACATGCATCTTAGTTAAATGATATGTGTCCTCTAATTTTAATCCAGTTTTCTGCACATGCAGTTAGTAACTGTACAAAAATAAAACATGCTTCTATTAGGACCTCTTATTGTAAACAATATTGCAAAAAATTTTGTCCATCTAATACGTCATTTTCGAGAAATATAATTTTATACAAACATTGAATTTTTCAGAAAAATGGTAATATGTCAAAAACTTTACACTTTAGGCCTATACTATCTTATAACCTTTTAACTAAAAATTATACGGGAAATTCAAAAATGCAATAATATATAGTGTGTTCCATTTAAAAAACTGTAACTATGGTTAGCCACCAAGGTATGAAACACTCTGTATAATACAAAATATTTTTAAAATGTGCCCCTAATGAACAGCTACCACAAGAAAAAACCGCTTCGAAATATCTTTACTCGTAAAGGCACAATCGGCCTTACCCGCGTAGTTGACTCACCCTGTATATGATATCTTAGAAACGCAGTTGCAATGTAATCGAACTGACTGTAGGTTTTACTTAATTAATTTACAATATTTACAATAACATAACCATAATAAAAAAAAATAGCTCAGGCGTATATAATTTATCCTGTGAGTGTAATACAATGCGTTCAACACTGATTGAAAGGCGTTTGAATCGCCCGCGCTGTGTTTTATGTCGGAAAGTTGGTGCTGCTAGAAGGTGTATCTTCTAGGCAATGATCAGTAGCGCCTTACCATCCTATTGTTTTTATTTTAATTTTCGCTTACATCGACTTACTTTATTATTTTACTTCTTTATTACTAGAAAGGCTTTTTTCTACTCCCATACTTTCATTGTATTATTAGATATGCCGAACCTGTACTTTAATGATGTCCATTACGGGACAGATTTTCATTATGATACAAGTTTATATCCAATAAGAATATAGATTTTTCATTACGATACAAGTTAATAGGAATGCGACATTCCAATATTCAAACAATATTCAATATGGCGACTGCATATCTGACAGATATACAAATTAAATAAATGTGACAGTTCTCTGCAATTTACAAGTAAGTACTTAAAATTTGTGCTTTTTTGAAAATATAAACGGTAAAAATGAGGGATAATGACAGTGAAATGTAAAATTTGAGTCCACCAGAAATTATGGAACAAGCCTTATTACCAGCTAAACTCGCAAAGGTGCATGGAAAATTTTAACCTCAATTTATGAAATGGAATGTTCAAAAAATAATGTTTTATTATAGGGTCGTAGAAAAAATAGTGTATGCAACTCGCATTTAATGGTTATTAAGACACGTATTTATTACAATACTCGGCTTCGTCTCGTATTGTAATTTTCTTACTCGTGTCTTAATAGCTATCATTAAATGCTCATTGCATAATATACTATTATTATAGCCACTTTTTACATTCGCATATTAGTATTGGTAAGCGACGAAGTAGTCATAATAGATCCGTACATATAATCAACATCCGCTTTCTGGTTAATGATGGTTTTTACAGATCTGTTCAACAAATTCATTTTTGAGGCATATTTTCGTTCAGGAATACGCAATCATCAAGGCATATGGGATTATTCCTATCAAAATTGCCACCAGCAATTTCAAGAAGAATATGCCAACGTAGAATTTATACATGATTGTTTTGTACAGCATGTTCGTCGTGTAATAGACAGATTTCGCAGAACAGGGAATGTTGAGAAAAGAAAATTTATAGGTCGTCCTACTATTCTAACGAAATAAGTTGTTGCGGAATTAATAAAACAATGGATGCGAGTCCTAAAAAATCTTTACGTTGCTTATCAGCCCAAACAAATTTATCACTTGGTACCTGTCAAAAGGCTTGCAAGAAAGTTCTTCACATATATCCATACAAAATAATTGTAACTCATGAATTGTTACCTCCGGATTTTCTTTGTCGTACCCAGTACTGTGAATGGTTCATTGTAGTTTTAAACAATGATGATATTACTTTCTTCAGCGACGAAACATGGGTCCATCTCAGTGGATATGTACATTCATAAAACAATAGAATTTGGTCTCATATTTTCGTAGAAACTCCGTTACATCCTCAAAAGTGTGTCAAGAAGAAGAATCATCGATCCTATCTTCTTTCATTAAAATATTGATGCGAATACCTATCAAAATTTAATTTTAACTCCTTTTATTGAACAACTGATGAATTGCAACGTGGTTATTTTCAACACGATGGTGGCACAGGCACAGCCCACACGGCGCACAGAATATTCGATTATCTACAACAGTTTTTCAGGGACAGATTGATGAGTTAGAGACCGCTGGCCTCCTCGGTCACCAGATTTGACTCTTTTGGATTATTTCATGTTTGATTATTTAAAGAATTAAGTTCTTTTAACCGTATCCATACATTCTAGGAATTACAGCATACAATTTCGGAAACTATAAATGACAGTAGACCAGAAATATTACACATCGTGTTCGACAATATGAAAAGAAGAGTGAATTTGTGTTTGAATTTACATGGGCAGCATTTTGAACAAATTTTGTAGTTTTCAAAATTTTAAATAATAAATATCTTTAATAAGTGTTGTACTTTTGTAATAATTTTCACTGACTAGTCTAATATGAAATTAAGATAGAGTCCCATTTAAAATATCAACATTAGAAAACAATTTTTTGTGTAATTATCTTTTAATAAATTTGTATATTTCACTAAAATTGTTCTCTTTCCCATTTTTTTATGTTACGCCTATGATATATATAATATTATAGGCCTCAGAGAGTTGACTAGTACTTGACACTAACTTAAAGCAAAACAATAGAAAGCGGGAAATTCAAACGCTTTCAATAATGTATATACACTCTATATGTCATATATTGACCAAACCAGACAAACCTTTGCTTAGCGGATGTCCCAAAATCAAAGAAGTTACAGAGATAAAAAATCAGATTCTATGTTTGCTAATCACTGTACAGAATATAACCATAATTTCAATAACAACTTTAAAATACTTCATATTCAAGATAAAAGTAAAAAACTCGATTTGTTTGAATCGTTAAAAAATTCTAGATATAAAAAATTAGGGTTAGCATTATACGATCAAACCGAACTATGTAACTCCCTCTACTCTCATTAAATTTGTAATCTATTAGCCTTAGTATATATAACTTGTACTATTGTAAACGTACCATTATTCTTCCACCTGATAATGTCACAGTGTGACGTAACAAATTTGTAGTGGAAATTTATAATAAATTATTTTGAAACTTAGAATAAGCTTTAATAATAAATCCTATAGTCAAACACGTTTTTAAAACCGGGAATTCTCAGCTTCCTGATCTAATTTGGCAACAGTTGGAGATACATTTTTGTTTGTTTTATCAATGTATTGTTTTGGTATTTTGTTGAGTGATTAAATAAACAAGTACAAAAAACAATTTAAAATTGAAAATAATAACATGGATACTTGGAAAATCACCAATAGATAACGGAATCAAACACATAGATATACGAAATAAAAATTCATATATGCATGCATAAAAAGGATACACAATCTGCCCTAGTGTCGGCATTAAGCCTGACTGTGGATTGTTGCCCTCTTAGGGGCCCGTTCTACTAGTGTCACACTTCTCGTAGTGTCTCACTAGGGGTTGCTGTTTGTGTATGCGTATGAGGTTATAGAGTTTTCTAGAGATTCCCATTTCGTATTTCGTGTAAATAGCACGGCTAGTTGTCGTGATAAGTATATTTGAAATTGGCACTTTTTAGGGGCGATCGAGTGTGATTTTCGTGCAACAGATTCAGTCGATAAAAGTGCGGGGGTTCGCACCGGACTTTCATTAGATTACGTGGCAAGGTTTTCGATGTATCTTACGTGTTTTTCGTCGTTTTTCCGACGGGTTTTCGGTGTTGGGAGGCTGAGTGTCTCCGTGACGGTTCTGTTTTCCTAGGGTTTTCTCGTTCGTAGTGTCTTCCATTGCAGAGTTTTCTACGAAATTTGCCTTCCGGAAAAATTTCTTGTTAATTTCTCGGGAAAACTCCGCCAGTGAGTTGATCTTTGCGGTGTTCTTGATGACTCTCATTGGTGTGCTCTTCGGTTCCTTCGTGGCGACCCGTAGGCAGCGGTTTTGCATTCGCTCCAGACGTTCTAAGGTTGTCTTCGGCATCGTGGTCCATCTGGCGTACGTTAGAATCGGTTGGATACGTATATTGCACAACATCACAGCTGCCTTCATGGTCAGTGCACAAGCTGGTTCAACCCTCCCAAAGCTTTTCCGCATGTCTTGGTGGCGTGTCTCCTGAAGGAAAGTTGTGGGTCGAGAGTTACACCCAAGTAATCACACTCTGGCTCCAGTCGATCTCTGAGCCAGAGATTTTGCCAACTGTGACTTCTTGGGATTGATGATGTTGAGGCCCTAAATGCCAAGTCCTTCATCTTGTCTAGTTGGTATTGAGCTAACCTGACTGCAATGTCCGGCTTCTTAGACTTTGCGACGATTGCGATGTCATCTGCGTAGAGTGCGTTCTACACTCTATGGTCCTCTGGCTTCGGGATGTCACTCACGTAGATGATGAAAAGACACAGCCCGATGCCTGACCCTTGCGGTACTCCGGACCCCATCGTCCCCGTGTTAGAGTTCACGCCGTTGACTACGGTGCTGAATTTCCTGCCGTGGAGGTAGGATCGGTGGGGTCTTCAGAATCATCGGTGGGGTCTTCAGAATCCTCGGTGGGAAGTTTGCGTTTCGCATTTTCCACAGTGGCGTGGCGCATCTTGTCGAAGGCCTACTCCAGGTCGAGTGCCACTATTACAGTGTACTCTTTCCGGTTAGAAGATGATGTCATCTGCTCAGTGAGCCTGTAGACTTGCAGGGTGGTCGAGTGTTGTTTCCTTAAGCAAAATTGGTCCGGGTCAGCGAGCTCGTTACCCTGCAGGTAGTTGTTTATCCACTGGAGGATCAAAGTTCCTAGGACTCTACTGACAATTCTCAGCAGAGAGATGAGCCGATAGCTCTTCGGTGAGTGCGGGTCCTCGGAGCCTTGTGAATGTAAAGCTCAGTCAGCGTCAGACCTTCCACATATCGCCTCTTCAGATAACGTTGTCTATAACAAAATCTCGGCGACATCTGGTATGCAAAAGCAACAATCCACAGATCATACTAGATGTCATCGAGTTTTTCTCATCGTTATGTGAAGAGACGATATGCGGGATGTCTGGAGCTCATTGAGCATTGCAAAAGGCACTTCGCACACTGATAAAGTCACAGTAAATTGGAACACGTGTCTGTGCGTTGTTTCTTATAATGCCGACTCTAGGGCATATTGTGCATCCATTTCATGCATGCATATATAAATTTTTAATTCGTATGTATAGATATATGTGTATGGTTCCGTAATTTAAAATTATATAAAACTGAGACATATTTAATTGTACCCGTAAATTCATATAGTTATATTGAAAATTAATTATATAAAATAAATTTACCTAGATATGAATTTGTTGTGTTTATAATGTGTATATTTATTTAATTAGTTTTCCAAAAATTTCTTTTTTATAACATCTTTGCTATATTGTCGATGTTGATAGCTTCTTCTTCATTAATTAAACACTTTGTCTAAACCTTTTGTTATAATACTAAACCCGTGCATTAATAATATTGTATGGTGCGGTGTGATCAATTGCCAACTTCCAATATAATACACTTTTTCATGTCTGATTTCAAATATTCTTATTTCCTTAGCTACGTAGTTAAATTTAATCTTTATGTATTGTTCTATTCAAGACGTAATTTATTTTTTATGGTATACGCATTGTTTTTCTCTGTTAAAAATTCCTCCAAAAAGATTAGGTTCCTCTAATTGTTTTATTGTAATACATAATTCTATCATGTTATAAGTGTAATCAACTAGCTATAGTTTTGAATTTACTAGAAATGTACACTTAAAGTTTTCTTCCGTATGTCGTTCCTCTTAACTCATATTTTGGATATTCTCTGATGATTTGTCTACATTCCCTTCTTGAATTGAACACTTATATAAATATCTATTATGCAATTATATTTTTAATTTTGTTTCAACAATATTCATAATCTTTCCTTTAAACTTTACTTAATCTTCATAATACTTCAATGTTATGAATATTTACAATTCACAGCCTTTCAAACCAAAATCAAAAAAAATAATCAAAAGTCAGTCCAAGCGAACACATAATAAGACACCAACGAACATCAAGTAGAATATTATATTATATATACATATACAACAAGAAAAAGAGAATATTGGGTAAATTCCGCTGTAGTGCAACCGTAGACACGTGTTTCTGACTAATTGGTCGTCAGAAACATGTGCCTACGGTTGCACTACAGCGGAATTTTCATTTTCTTCCACTATTTTTACTTCTTTATACTACGTTTATTATATATATATATATATATATATATATATATATTGAGAAGGTTTTCGAGACTTTAAACTGCACACGGAAAATTACTTTAAGCAAATTATTTTAAATGTGCCGTAATATCTTAATGTTTACTTTTTTAATGTGTCATATGTTGAATATACAGATGAGACCAAATATATAGCCCCTCGGCAAAAGTCTGATGAAGGTTCAAACATAGAACCGAAACGTCACTAGCCGAAAAAGAGCTACGAATTTTTTATTTTTACCTAAACCCTAATTCTACCTTTCCTGGTAGTAAGTTTTATACACAGTGATATACATTATCAGTACTCCAAGCTGAATTTCGTCGAGCACTATATATATATATATATAATGGAAAGGAGTCTCTACTGTCAAAGTCAAGAAAAATGTATTCTTAGGGGGGATCCAGCATCAAAAGATATAACTTTATATTGATTATCCGGTAATTGATAATTTTTTTTTTAAACTATCAATTACCGGATAATCGTGTTCTTCTCTCATTAGACGTAAATTCGTTGTTCACTAACATTCCTTTGGACCTCTTATTTGAAATCATAGAAAGAAATTGGCTTCAAATAGAGACATACACAACTTTAACAAAAATGTCATTTATTACACTTCTAAAATTCATAATCAATAACAGTTATTTTAAATTTAACGATGAATTCTACATACAGATTGATGGCGTACCGATGGGCATGCCTTTGAGCCCAATCATGGCTAATATTATTATGGACGTTTGCTTGGGTGAAGTGATTGCTTCGTTGGGTTTTCAGTTGTCATTTATTAAAAATTATGTTGATGATTTGATTTTGGGATTACCTTCGGACAAAATAGAATACACTTTAAATAAATTTAACGCTTTTCATGCAAAAATACAATTTACAGTTGAAACGGAAACAGAAAGAGCAGTGCCATTCTTGGATACAAAACTTATTAGAAATTTTAACAACATCATATTCATAGACTGGTACACAAAACCAACATACTCTGGCAGAATTATAAATTACCATTCCAGTCATCCTTTACAACAGAAGTTAAACATATTGACTTCTACAAAAGACAGAGTAACCAAGATATGTCACCCATCTTTCCTGAATGATAATCTTAATAAATTGAGCAATGTTTTTATCAATAATGGGTATCCCAGATCGTTGGTAAAAAGATTGCTATTCAACACATCTACTATGAGCTTTCACAACAACTCCCACAATGATAACAATAGTCTCCCTCCAGAATCCACTTATTTTAGATTACCCTTCACAGAAGATGTTAGTTACAAAATTTCTAAAGTCCTTAGGTTTGACCACATCAAGTTCGGTTATTATCGTGTGCTTGGTTTGGATAAGCTATTCTCGAAAGTCAAAGATAAAAATAACAAAGATTGTCAGTCAAATATAGTATACTCTATTCCGTGTAGTAATTGTGATGAAACGTACATAGGCAACACTTCATCTTGGTTGAAAACTCGCCTTCGTACACATAAAAGTGACATTAATACCAAAAAACAGAGATGTGCCTTAGCACAACATTGTCTTAGACTAAATCATCAACCATTATACGATAATACCAAGATCCTATGTATTGAGAGACACAAGAGGTCTAGAGAGTTTTTAGAAATGATAGAGATCAATAATAATGCTAATCCTAATTAGTTTTAAAAAATTTTAGAGGTCCTTCTAGGAAGTTCCTTAAATTTTCAGTTTTTATTATTTTAGTAATGTGACTGTAAAACTTTTAACTTTAGATTTTAAATTCTTAAATAATGTCAATTTAATTCATCCATCCATAAAAAGTGATGTTTTCTAGTTATGTGCACGTGTTTCTCTCGATAAGTTCACATTGTAAGTTATTTTTAATTGATTGATGTCCATTTTTATCAAGTTACAATATCTATTTTATACCTAGTTTGGCCCTGAAGAAGTATTAGATTATAATACGAAATATTGGCAAAAAATAAAGAACTTCACATAAAGTTATATGTTTTGATGCTGGATCCCCCCTAAGAATACATTATATATATATATATATATATATATATATATATATATATATATAAAAATAATTAATTAAGAAAAATTTAGAATTATATATATATATATATATATATATATATATATATTGAAATGGGGAACAAATATTAGTGACTGGCATTGTATATTATTGACAAAATTTGAAGGATTATTTTATTTTACTATTTTATTTATTGACGGTTAAAATAAAAATATCTAAACTAAAAAGAACAGTTGTGTATACTTATAATAGTTGTTCATTATTGTAAAGTTGAGTACATTCATATGGTAGACAATTCTTGAAGGAATAGTAGTGGATCAAGTTCTTTGTTGCCTCAATTTTCTTTAAATTCTGAAAATGGAGATTTAAAATTTATTATTTTTGTTAAAATGTGGTTTATAACATTGTAAAACTTGTCTAATTTAAAATATTGCTAAGCAAAGTAAATTAATGCTGAATATTAAAATATGAAGGATAGAAATTGGTATATAATTACGCGGGCAAAGTTTGAATAAGCGGATCTGTCAAAATTGACATTTACATAAAATTTTGTTAGTAAAGCATTTAGAAGTGCTAAATATTAGTAATTCATTATTATAAAATAATAGAGATTTAATACAGAAGGTTTACTGAAAGTTGGAAGCTCTGAAACTAATCATTTAAATGTTTAAAAAACTATTTTGAACAAGAAGTATTAGAAAAGGAATTTTATTGGAGGTAATTATAAAAATGAAAAGGTTGTCTGGGAGATATAACAAAACGAGAATTGAAAAATAATTTTTCAAAAGAGGTGCGTGTAATTTTCGGAAAATTAAAGTTTTATTCCGAAAATTGTACATTAGAATCACGAAAACCGCGAAAGTTGGTGCGAAAAGTGTTTATTTCAGCTTTGGAAATAATAATTTGACGTTTGAAGAAAAAAATATTTGTAAAGAAGCATAAAATAATAAATCAATTTAAATTTTAGAAGAAAAGGAAATAGCAAAATAAAATAAAAACTTACCAATCAAGTATAAAGTCCTAGCGGAGTATTTATCTTATCAGTTGTACGAGAGGTCTAAGCGGATTTCCAGTTCTCAAAAGGTCCAAAGTATTTTATAAAAACGAGGGATTCCTACCAGATAGAATCACACGTGCAGTATAAAGTTCCAATTCCAGAAGATATCCTGTATTTACGAGGTCACCACAAGATACATCCAGTTTGTCGAACCCGTAGAAAAGGTCCATATTATTTTATAATCACGAGGGATTTCTACCAGACAGAATCACACGTGCAGTACAAAGTTCCAGTTCCTGAAGATATCCTGTATGTACAAGGTCACCACAAGATACATCCTGTTTTTGTCGAACACGTAGAGTAGAGAACCAGAGGATCATCCCAGGTATATAACGAGTCCAGGAAGGCTGTTCATCTGTACGAAGAAGATACACAAAATTTCCAACATCATATAACCAGAACCTGCAAGGAAAGTGGATTGTATTATTTGAAAAACACCAAGAAAGAATAGCAATATTATTGGGAGGTTGTATATTTTCTTTATTTTAAAGAAACAGTTTAAATTTATATGATTGTCTTCGAGAAAAATACATTAAAGTGATCAAGATATACTGAATACTATAAAGAGGATTGTATAAAGATTCTATGTAAAGGTTTTAAATCTCTTTTTAAATCATAAATATCAGTATGTGTACATTTAGTAAATTTTCGTAATTTTAGAACTAAAATATACCTACTTAAGTATTTGAATATTTGATCGTAAAGATATTTGCTATAAATTATTGAATTTGTGTATGCATATGAATGCTAAAGTGAAAGATTTATATTAAACTAATTCTCATACATACCTTATCGAGTAGATAAGCTTTTAATAATCCTTCATGTTGTCAATATTCGCACAGGTTATATTAGACAGGTTTAATTGTTTTTGTTAATGTTTTGGAAATGTGTTGAATAATTATTTGAATCATATTTTACACAGCTTTTGCTATTAAACGATTATTATAGTGATATTCTTCTTTCATTTGGTAAAATAGAACTATGGTACAAGACACTTTCATATTATAAATAGAGATTTGTTGTGTCGATAACCTAAAAGAGAAACAAAACAATATAACATTTATAAGTTTAATTTTGATGGGAAAAGTGAACATACCTTACAATCGTATTTCAAGTAAAGGAATAATACTTTAGAAAAACTCATCACGTATTCACAAGGAATATTTTTAACAGTTTCATTTGATGAGATTAAGAGGTTATTGTTACTATCAGTTCATAGCGGCAAATGCCATGCTTACATCGTTATAAAAATTAATGTAATGCAAGTACTGTGTAGTCAAAATCAATACTGGTTTCATTTGACGAAATTTTATTTACAGTAAAGAAGTGCATAATAAGTAATTATTTGAATTTGTTGGAGATAAATTATCATATCTTAAATATATTAAGAAGGAAAGAATTATAGTAAATTAATTGGATAAATAGAAAACTGAGAGAGTGTTTGGGCATATTAAAATAAAATACTGAGCTTTGAAAAATTGAAATCTCATATAATAGTGTATAGATATAGTAAATTCTATATACTGAGTGTTACATAAATATTGGCATATAATTAACAGTGGTTATATTTAGTAAACTTGAATGACTAGGTGAGAGAGGAGATATTATAAAAAAGAATATAACAAGATTTGAATTATTTTGGCTTATATGCGAATTTAAGTATTTACATTTATAATATCTACCCTCCCTAGTACATTTTATGGCGTGCCCAACGTGGAGCGATTAAAATAAGACTCGCAACAACATATTTCAAATATTTTATTAATTATAGTAATAGCAGTAACATTAGTATACATTTTACAAAGGTAATAAAATCAGTTTAAAGTATATTAAGGTATAAGGAATTGTGTATTATAAGTATTCAAAATGAATACCAGATCTAAGAGTAATTTTGGATTAAATAGATCTGAATCGTCTAGCGATAGTGAAGAGGAAGTAGGTCAGGATGTGAATGTACCAGAGGGAGAAGAATTTGTATTACAAGTTCAGGAAGGTATTGAACAGACAGGGGAAACACAGGATAGAGGTAATAAGGTGGAAATTCAAGGAGAGACGTCTACATCAGAGTATATGTTGATAATATATAATATGTTAAAACAGATGTATGAAGATAATAAAAAGGTTAACGAAGAAAATAAGAAAAATAGAGAGGAGGATCTTAAGAGAAGCGAGAAAAATAGAGAGGAAAACAAACGTATGTGGGATGAATATTTTAATAAAGTTGACAAGATGATTGAAGAAAGTAGACGCCAAAGAGAGGAAGATAAAGAAGAAAGAAGACGACAAAGGGAGGAAGACAAATTAGAAAAGCAAATATGTGTGAAAGACCAACAAGATACAGCAGAGGTTAAGGAAATATTGAATATGGAAGAAGGAATTATTATGGGAAATCAGTTATTAGAAATAGAAAGAAATGAATCTAAAGAAGTAATGGAAAATGTTGAGAAGGATGTTATAAACTGCATTGACGTTAAACAAAAGACAGTAGAAATTAAGAAATCCTATACAATCGCACCATTACAAAAGAAAACAAAATACTTAGATTCCGGTAGAAGAATTTTAAGATCGTATTTAGATACACTTTTAATAGGAGCAAAAGATGATAAAAAGTTAGTCTTATTTACTTCAAGGCAGGAAAAAGGGGTAGTTTCAGGGGACGATAAATTCACTGGAAACAAATTTAATGTTGGACATGATGTGATACCAACATATATGAAAAAGAATATAAGAAGTGTTATGGGAAATGCAGAAGGGAAAATTTGGAGTCAATTTAAAAAAACGGCAAATGGGAATGACTACGTTGAGAGAAAACGAGTTTATTTGGATATAGATGTCAGAAAATTTTTGGGACATGATTTTGAATTTCAGGATGGTACAGACATATTGATATTAAGCAATGTTGGTATTATGATATTTTTCAACAAGGTCGGAAGTATGATGAACGAGATCACTTATTTTATAGAAGAAAATGATACATGGTATGAAGAAAATAGGGTGCAAGTTAAAACAGTGGACACTTTAAAGAATAGAGTCCGATTAAAATTAATAATGAGAAACATGACTCGGAAAATTATTGCTACATATAAAAATAAATAAAGGGGCCTACATATTATAGGTAAGACACAGTATTAGGAAGACTGTACTGTGAAAGTGATTAACGCCACTTCCTAAATCTGAGTTATATTAAATCTTCCGACTATAGGTAAGACACAGTATTAGGAAGACTGTACTGTGAAAGTGATTAACGCCACTTCCTAAATCTGAGTTATATTAAATCTTCCGACTATAGGTAAGACACAATATGTATTGTGTAAGTGAGTAACGACACTTCCTAATTCTGAGTTACGACAAATCATCCACAACGATAAAATACGACAAATCATCCACAATGATTTATTACGACAAATCATCCACAATGATTTAATAAGACAAATCATCCACAATGATAAAACATGACAAATAATTCACCTTACTTTCCAAAGTAAGAAAAATATTAGGAGATTAAACTGTAAAAGGAGAAATGACATTATTTCTTTGAATCATACTAATTCATACCTAGGAAGTTTTAGTCAGGACAGAAGATAAGAAAGGAGATCGTCTTCTGAAGGTACTTACGATACCTGCTTATCCAAGTAACATGTAGATCTCAAAATTTTAAAAGTTATTGACAAATAGAGACCTGTTGTTTATTAGAAAATAAATAATCATATAGTACTGAAGTGTTAGGAGGACATAAATACCTTATAATAAGACAGGGGCATGACCAGATACGGTTAATAAAGTGATAAGAAAGGGGCATATTAAATTTCTCTTTTTATTAGTGAATAAAAGAGATAATGATGAAATAAATATACATGGATACAGACAAGTTCTTGTTTTTCGAAAAAAGAATATGAATTTAGAGAGAGATTACCAGTTAGGGAATTTAGATATGGAACTACGGATTTATATTAGTTTAATTTAGTTATAGAACTGTTATAAGTATTAGTTAGTATTAATTTAAAAAGAAAAAGTTGAATATAAGTTATTTTCTCATTCCCATATTGTAAATAAATTTGTAAAAAAAAAAAACCATAAGAGAAGGTAATATAAGTATGTACACCAGTAAATAGAATTGTCAAGTATAAATATGAAAAGAAATGAATAATGGGATAGTATAGAAAAAAAATTAAACATGAGCCATATTTGAAAACAAAAAGAATGTTTCAGAATAATTAAAGCACTTAATAAAGTTATAAAATAATTATCAAGATTTAACAAACAATTTAGGTGATAAAGGAAGAAGAAAGGAAGAGCCTTTTTAATGTATTATGTCAGATGAAAGTAAATGCTTACTATAAATAGAAAATATTAAGAGTACCATGAGAATATGGGATTATTATATAGAGAATATGTGTTAAAGGGTGAATAATACCCAAAATGATATAAAATATAGGACCAAAAGTGTCTTAAAAAGAATTATATAGGTAACGTAAGCCTTTAAAAACGATAAGTTAAAATAAAAATATGGACTTTCCATAAATGAAAGTATAGGGGATGACGAAAATGTCAATTATAGGTATTGAGGGAATGTGTTCGTATGAGAACAATATATAAAGAAAATAATATATAATATGTAAGCATGGTTGAATTATAATATAAAAAGGCTAGGAATTAAATAGAGTATAAACAGAAAAAAATGGTATGTTAATCACCTATTAGTGTGAAAGTTAGTTACAGAGTGCAATGTTAAAAAAATGTTTATGAAGCTGAAAAGATAAACATAAAATTCAAGGAATATTAAATTTTTTTTTTATGGCAAATAGAAGATAGTTTTTTTATTAGGTATTAGAACATCAGTAGGAAAATCTTATGAAATATGAGAAATATTAGGAAGGAAAATATTTATACAAAGCTTAGACATCCATTTAAATAAATAAGGTCTCATTTTTTTTATTAAAAAAAGAACTAGAAATACTTATATTACTATTGACTTAAAAAGAAGTTAGATGTATAAATATGAGTGTCAATAATAGTTATAATTGAAAACTTTGTAATGTACAGATAGTTATAAATAAAAGTTTAATTAATATTACCAAATAACAGAAGATTCATTTTTGGGTAGTTATAGGATGTAGATTGATTAAAATATTGTTTTGAACACATTGTTATACAGGAAATTTATCAGTAATTGTTTAATAAATATAAATTTTGATTCGAGTTTAAATTTACATTTATTAAAAGGGGCATATGAAATGGGGAACAAATATTAGTGACTGGCATTGTATATTATTGACAAAATTTGAAGGATTATTTTATTTTACTATTTTATTTATTGACGGTTAAAATAAAAATATCTAAACTAAAAAGAACAGTTGTGTATACTTATAATAGTTGTTCATTATTGTAAAGTTGAGTACATTCATATGGTAGACAATTCTTGAAGGAATAGTAGTGGATCAAGTTCTTTGTTGCCTCAATTTTCTTTAAATTCTGAAAATGGAGATTTAAAATTTATTATTTTTGTTAAAATGTGGTTTATAACATTGTAAAACTTGTCTAATTTAAAATATTGCTAAGCAAAGTAAATTAATGCTGAATATTAAAATATGAAGGATAGAAATTGGTATATAATTACGCGGGCAAAGTTTGAATAAGCGGATCTGTCAAAATTGACATTTACATAAAATTTTGTTAGTAAAGCATTTAGAAGTGCTAAATATTATTAATTCATTATTATAAAATAATAGAGATTTAATACAGAAGGTTTACTGAAAGTTGGAAGCTCTGAAACTAATCATTTAAATGTTTAAAAAACTATTTTGAACAAGAAGTATTAGAAAAGGAATTTTATTGGAGGTAATTATAAAAATGAAAAGGTTGTCTGGGAGATATAACAAAACGAGAATTGAAAAATAATTTTTCAAAAGAGGTGCGTGTAATTTTCGGAAAATTAAAGTTTTATTCCGAAAATTGTACATTAGAATCACGAAAACCGCGAAAGTTGGTGCGAAAAGTGTTTATTTCAGCTTTGGAAATAATAATTTGACGTTTGAAGAAAAAAATATTTGTAAAGAAGCATAAAATAATAAATCAATTTAAATTTTAGAAGAAAAGGAAATAGCAAAATAAAATAAAAACTTACCAATCAAGTATAAAGTCCTAGCGGAGTATTTATCTTATCAGTTGTACGAGAGGTCTAAGCGGATTTCCAGTTCTCAAAAGGTCCAAAGTATTTTATAAAAACGAGGGATTCCTACCAGATAGAATCACACGTGCAGTATAAAGTTCCAATTCCAGAAGATATCCTGTATTTACGAGGTCACCACAAGATACATCCAGTTTGTCGAACCCGTAGAAAAGGTCCATATTATTTTATAATCACGAGGGATTTCTACCAGACAGAATCACACGTGCAGTACAAAGTTCCAGTTCCTGAAGATATCCTGTATGTACAAGGTCACCACAAGATACATCCTGTTTTTGTCGAACACGTAGAGTAGAGAACCAGAGGATCATCCCAGGTATATAACGAGTCCAGGAAGGCTGTTCATCTGTACGAAGAAGATACACAAAATTTCCAACATCATATAACCAGAACCTGCAAGGAAAGTGGATTGTATTATTTGAAAAACACCAAGAAAGAATAGCAATATTATTGGGAGGTTGTATATTTTCTTTATTTTAAAGAAACAGTTTAAATTTATATGATTGTCTTCGAGAAAAATACATTAAAGTGATCAAGATATACTGAATACTATAAAGAGGATTGTATAAAGATTCTATGTAAAGGTTTTAAATCTCTTTTTAAATCATAAATATCAGTATGTGTACATTTAGTAAATTTTCGTAATTTTAGAACTAAAATATACCTACTTAAGTATTTGAATATTTGATCGTAAAGATATTTGCTATAAATTATTGAATTTGTGTATGCATATGAATGCTAAAGTGAAAGATTTATATTAAACTAATTCTCATACATACCTTATCGAGTAGATAAGCTTTTAATAATCCTTCATGTTGTCAATATTCGCACAGGTTATATTAGACAGGTTTAATTGTTTTTGTTAATGTTTTGGAAATGTGTTGAATAATTATTTGAATCATATTTTACACAGCTTTTGCTATTAAACGATTATTATAGTGATATTCTTCTTTCATTTGGTAAAATAGAACTATGGTACAAGACACTTTCATATTATAAATAGAGATTTGTTGTGTCGATAACCTAAAAGAGAAACAAAACAATATAACATTTATAAGTTTAATTTTGATGGGAAAAGTGAACATACCTTACAATCGTATTTCAAGTAAAGGAATAATACTTTAGAAAAACTCATCACGTATTCACAAGGAATATTTTTAACAGTTTCATTTGATGAGATTAAGAGGTTATTGTTACTATCAGTTCATAGCGGCAAATGCCATGCTTACATCGTTATAAAAATTAATGTAATGCAAGTACTGTGTAGTCAAAATCAATACTGGTTTCATTTGACGAAATTTTATTTACAGTAAAGAAGTGCATAATAAGTAATTATTTGAATTTGTTGGAGATAAATTATCATATCTTAAATATATTAAGAAGGAAAGAATTATAGTAAATTAATTGGATAAATAGAAAACTGAGAGAGTGTTTGGGCATATTAAAATAAAATACTGAGCTTTGAAAAATTGAAATCTCATATAATAGTGTATAGATATAGTAAATTCTATATACTGAGTGTTACATAAATATTGGCATATAATTAACAGTGGTTATATTTAGTAAACTTGAATGACTAGGTGAGAGAGGAGATATTATAAAAAAGAATATAACAAGATTTGAATTATTTTGGCTTATATGCGAATTTAAGTATTTACATTTATAATATCTACCCTCCCTAGTGCAATATATTATATAAGTATTGTGATAAAAGTGTTCGATATCGACATTTTTGCAGACGTTTGCCCGATAACGTGTATTTGTCTGCCTCTCTGTATGTTTGGCTGTGTAGGACATTGATAATAGCCGAATGATAAAGCTCATAATAAGTAAGATCGAAAGTAGTAGTTCACTTCAGTAATAAAAAATAACAAGTTTATTCAAATTTCAAAAATAGGTGTTCAGAAGTGAACTAAAGAGACAATTAAAAAGAAAGTCATTTAAAATTTCTGCCGGAAGAATTAATTAAGCTTTACAAGTAACTTTATACGTAACAGTTCATTTGTAACTATTTTTCTATAAAAAAAAAATATATTAATTTTTATAAATAAGTACGACTAGTAATAACTTTTTTAAATAGTCAAGCAGAAAGTATAGTATATAAATTAGCATAATATTGAAATAATTTCTGGAGTCGTATTATACAGGCTGATTCATTTTCGGCTCTCAGCATGAGAATCTCACTTATTATTGGATATATAGTATAGGTTTAAATTTGGCGAAGTTCTTAAATTTAGTGTTTGTTATGAATCTGTAATAAAATGGACCTGTGACAAATGACGTTCGATTTTTTAAAAAAAAGCGAGAACCCCATTTTGTTCGATGTTGTCGATTTTCATTCAAATTTCTGTTGACATGAATATTACGCCGCTTAGTAAACGATCCATTCTCGACCAAATTTCTATCAAGATTAAGAAAAATGGAACGATGAGGCTGTTGTCGTTCTGGATACAATTGTAAATATCTTGTACTCCGTACTGTTTAATGTCGGTTCGAAGTATAAAAAATATGTAACATATCTTGTTTCTCTTCGTTGGTGTATGACATTTTTGTATTATTAATGAACTATAAATGAAATGTTTGACGGATTGAAATTTCATGGCTACATAATTTAATCTTAAAATTTATTCTTTCAATTAAAGCATAATATCAAAAACTTTTCACAACGTGTAATATATGGTTGGAATTAGAAAAAAAACCTCTCTCTGGAGGTGTACCCAATATGGCCCCTATAAGAAAGTAGATAGTTGATGATGGCCTGAAAGAAACAAAACGTCATATAAAAATTTCGAATACACCATTGAATAGGGGTTTAAAAGTAGCCATAAGAATGTGTTTTTATTTTGTCTCTATAAGGCCAAATATAGGTGCTACAGGGAAAAGAACAAAATGGGGGTTTCGCGGTTTTATTTTGAACGAACGTCATTTGTCACAGGTCAATTTTCTCAACGGATTTATAAAAAACACAAAATTTAACAACTTGGCCAAATTTAAACCTATACTCTATATCCAATCATGGTGAGGGCCAAAAATTAATCAGCCTGTATACAATTTTTTTAAATAAATTAATAAAATACAGTTATCAAGCTTATTTATGTTCAAACAAATTAAGCCATATACAATAAACGTTTTTTAAAGTAGAGAAAATGCTTTAAATACTGCAATCCAATATATCTACGTCTTAATTCTTACAAAGTAAGCCATTATATACCTAATAAAAAATACTATTTCAACGGAATTCCTACTTATCTGTATTCATCGCTATTTATCAACATATATGTAATTTATGAACTCGTACTCTACTGAATAAACATAGTATATGTACTACGTACTTACAACGACATTTATACCTATAACATAAATTTTGGTTAGCCACATTACATTAATCGTATATATCACCAATATATCATTAAGAAGACTCATTAATTAATAACATCTGCATTTTTTTTTCAATGCCGAACGAATAAATATATGTCTGTGTCTATGTAATAAAGATGCCCATTGTTCCATTAAAACCAACGGCCTTGATAAGCAATTGTTCTCCTTTGAGCGTTATGGGCTTCTTGACCGTTCTCTGTCCAAGCTCAAGAGCATCCTACAAGGCTAGACCGACTTGCGATGAGGCAGTTCGCAATTTCAATGAATGACAAAAGCGGTTTCTTTTTGACTGATTGTTTGATCTCTCTGAAATTCCCATAAGTGGCAATAATTTTAACGTAATTTAATTCTAGAAACAAGACCAAATTAAAACAAGTCGTCTAATCTAGTGATTCTCGAATTTTGACTTCTGCGTCGCGCTCCCCTTTCCCCACTCGATGTAGTGTACAGTATATGAATAAAAGTAATAAAAAAGCATGCTTGAACAATTGCCAAGCTTGGGGGTTGCGCCCCACAGTTTGCTGGCTAATCAATAAAACCAAGAATGTAAAATTGATTGATAATAATTTAACACTATACACATAATTAATCAACATCGTTCTATGGTCTTTTATTTTCTGGTATATTGAGAAAAATACATTACTTTATTTAATATGGACATATACCTGTATCAAAATTAAACTTATTTTTTTATACACTCTGTATATATCCTTTACATTACATCCGAATATTGCAACTTTAAATCCTTGCTCGATGATTTACAACTTCCACATCTGTTATTTGTTAGATTCATTCTCGTTATTCACTTAACTCTTCCTTCTTTACAAATGATACCTACTTCTCGAGAAGAAATATATATTTGACATAGCCATGTCATAAATTCCTTTAACCATTATATTTTTTTGAAAAAGTGTCCTGCAGCGAACGCTGTGCATTTTATCTAAGTGTAAGTACTGAAAGTTCTGCCTTTTTTTGTTAACCCTTTTTATGGTGATAAATTGTTATTTGTGAATTATAACCTGTGTATAACATGGAATAGTAAGAAATTTTTTTAACTTAAAACTTAAAAAGAAATATTACGCGAGATCTCCTTTCAAGAGGATTAAAATTTAAAATCAGTTCTTGAATAGTCTTTCAACAGTTAACAAGGGGCATATTCTGTAAAACAAGTTAAGAACACAGTTCTTTATGCGTAAATCTTCTGTAATTTCTTTAATGCAATTTAAGTTTACGTTAACAATTAAAAGTTTTACATTTACCAGTACCACTTTGAATTCTGTGGTGTTTTGAATAAATATACCAAGTTTGTGGAGTCTGTGCTTTTTATTCTAACTAACTGTTGTAGATTAAATAACCAATAAAGCCTATACGGTCTTACAACCCATGGGTGACGTGTCCAGAACATTGCGCGTTTGGCATAATAAGTTAACAACGCCCAAATAGCACCAGTAACTGAAATAACACAGGTCGACAAATTTAAACTTCTGTGAAGTAACATTGACGAAAATAGGTGTATACGAAGTATTTTGTCGTCCTAAATCCGAAAATGATACGCTTATTACAGTAGCACGTCCAGTTTTTCTGTTACAGGAGGCAGGTGATGAAAAAAATGAGAGAACATATGTTCACAATCTAATATTTATTTAATATAAACAGATGTGAAATGTGTCAAATTTAAGCAAAAATGTATAGATATTACAGACGATTATATTAATAGAAATATATTACATGAGATGGCATATTCAACAACAATACAACGATAGATACTTACACTTTTTTCTCTTGTATTCTGTAGCATCATCTCTTTTTAAAAACCAGCAGTAGTCGCATAACGTTGATGGGTCCCAGCGACCCTGGTATCTTGTTTCCATCACCCTGACGTCCTGGTGGAACCGTTCTCCTTCTTCGTCGCTTACCGCGCCCAAACTTTCCGGCAAAAATTCCAAATGTGAGTGCAAAAAATGCATTTTTAAAGATATGCGTCACCCTAGTATTTCATAGGCACTCAAGAGATCATCTATGAGGTTTTTATAGTTTTCATATTTCCTGTTGTCCAGAAATCCTCTCACTACACTTATAAAATACTTCCAAGCCGCCAATTCCTTCTCATTTAATTTTTCTTGAAAATGCAAATCATCTAGAAGCTTCCTTATTTGGGGTCCAATAAATATGCCTTCTTTTAGTTTTGCACCATTTAATTGTGGAAATATTAGTTGTAGGTACTTGAAACCATCACCTTCTTTGTCCATCGCTTTTACATAGTTTTTCATTAATCCAAGCTTAATATGTAGAGGCGGAAGAAGCACCTTTTCTGTATTAACAAGGGGGGCATATTTTATGTTTGAAGTACCAGGTTCAAAAGAAGTTCTATGAGGCTCATTTTTCTTACTGTAATGTTCTTTTGTTGTCCTACTATCCCATAGACACAAAAAACAGCAATACCTTTTAATCACTTCTAAATCTCCACAAACATCCCACTGATACTGTTCGTATTTAACGCGATTTAGTATAGTTCTTAAGTTGTCATAGGTTTCTTTCATTGTAACTGAATGGGCTAACGGAATAGTTGTCTTTTTTTTTCATTATGAAGCAAGACTGCTTTTAGGCTGTATTTAGACGAATCTATAAAAATACGCCACTCGGAATGTTTCATATTAAGCTCATTCATTAAACCGTCAATATCTGAACAGAAACACAGCGATTCTTCCATTTTATAAAAACTTGAAAATGTTATTTTTCGTTTTCGGTAAAATGAAACACTTGCGTTTTTATCTAACAGGTTCCACTCTTGAAATCTGGAAGCAAGAAGTTCCGATTTCTGTTTTGACAATCCCAGGTCACGTACCAAATCATTTAATTTAATCTGAGTTATTAAGTGCGGTCACTACTGGTACTTCGTAAAAATGTTGGGTCATCGGTGGTATGCTTTGGAAGTTGTAGATCACATTCTGAAGATGAAGTAGAATCGCCAGGAATAATGTTGTCTGGGTTTAAGGGCACAATCGGTACCGGTAGTTCCTCGCTATGAGGAACTGGCCTAATTGCAGAAGGCAAATTTGGATACTGAATTTTGCCCCTTTGCTTCTTTGAAACCCCTTCTGTTTTAGTTATACAAAAATAGCAATCCCTTACGTGATCAATAGTTCTCTCCACACCATAGGAACAGCAAACAGCATAGAATTTTTCTTGCGATGCATCCACTGAACTAAGTTTATATGACAACTCACACAGCAAACATGAGGAGCCCACGTTTTATCTTGATCTCCAATTTGACATTTAAAATATAAAAAGTAGGCTATTGACACTTCCTCAGATATAGATCTAGCTTGTGGCTTTAAAATAAATCGGCCACATATATAACAAAACTTATCCGCTGGATTTTTGCAACATCGGCGACTAGATCTTGGCATTTTATATAAATCGAGTTACACACGTGACTGTTCTGTAAGCGATACAGAAACGAACTAAACTCTAGACAACAATAAAAGTGCACTTAGCAGTTCAAAGAACCCGTTTAAAGTCCCGTTGCAAGACCGGTACAAATAATAATTACAATTATATTAGGTTTACCCCGTAATATAAAAGAGAAGCAGGTATTTGAAAATGGGACGTGATAGGTCATTTCTGTGAAAGGTGATTCAATAATTACCTAAATGAAATGCAAGAAGAGCATTGTCATCAATGTTCCCAAAATCATGTTGACCTGTGTAATCTATCGGTCTCTACACAAGAAAATAATAATATTAATTATTTTCCAATAATAAAATATTGTCGAAGTGTAAAATATATAACTAAATAATTAATTAATTAATAATGTTAAGTAATTCAAAATTAAACTTATATTACTATATTAATGGATTAGAGCTCCATGATGCAATGCGCACATTTAAAAGAAACTACATTTGAATATGATCAAGTTAGTCTTTGACACAGTCAACAAAACTGTTCAAAAATCCACAGATCAGTTTTTCTATTAAATCGTGAGTAATATGCGCGGGGAAGGCCGATTGTGACTTTATGAGAAAACATATTTCGAAGCGGTTTCTTCCTATGATAGTCACTCTTTCAAGTAAAGTAAAGTTTATTATTGCAAATCAATAAACATGCAAACAGATATCAATCATTCAATCAATTCTTTATTTCGAGATAGTGTACAAACACAAATTGGCAGTTACTGCATCAAAAATTGTAATCATTTTATAGATAAATAAATAAATAATATACGACTACATATAAAAAAATAAAATCCACAAATAAGTATATAAACAACACACTACAAAACAGACCATAATCATATCGGGAGGCATTCTTGGTGATCAGATGATATAAGAAATTCATTAACAAGAGCTATAAAATTGTCAGATTTATTTATTTAGATAGAAAATTGTGGGTCACATTTTTAAAAGCATTCCAAGCAGCACACTCCAGATCAGTTAAGGCTTCCTGTAGTGTGTAAGTTGGGGTCCTACGAAAATTCTTTCTTTAACTTGTGCATCGAGATTTTGGGAAATTTTTGTTTATGATATTGGAATTTACGGCCATCTTTATCCATTTGTTTCACGAATTTCATGAAATTTTTCATCAAGCCTAATTTGTGTTTACGCTAGAAGTATTTTATCAGGTTCTACTAGTGACTTATGAAGTATCTTCTTTTATTCAAGAATATACTGAGCCCTGACTGGCTAGTCTTTAGCAATGTAGTCGGAATTTCTTGCTCGACTGTCTCCCTCACAAAGAAAACAGCAATACTACAACTATGATGACTGCACTGATATACTGTCGACTGTCTCCCTCACAAAGAAAACAGCAATACTACAACTATGATGACTGCACTGATATACCACTTGTACATTTTGTAATTAATTCTGCTTAGAAGAACAGCAAAATTTTCATAAAGTCCCTTTAAGTTGATTGCGGGGACAGATGTGTAAACGTGTTCTACGTGAAGAAGGACAACAATCTCAATTTCGAAGCTTCGATAAAAAGACGCCATTCTTGGGGATGGTGTTGGTAACCTAATGCCAACATCAAATCGTCAACATTATTTCAGTATGAGAGACCTTCGTCGGTTGAAAAATACTGTGATCGTTCTTTCTGACGATTACAATATAAAGAAATATCTGTGCCTAGAGCTCCATCCTTGGAGTCTAGAACTAGTATTTTTGCTTTGATTTTTGACAAATTCAAGTTCAGAACATTATTGAATTCTAACTGATTTGTTAGGTGTGGTTCGTTCTCTTCAGATGGCAAATATTCATCATCGATGATCGATAACTTCACATTTGCTACTTCTGGTTCTGTAGGAACATATTCTTCACTCAAAATATCTATGGGTCTTGGTATTAGCAAGGTTTTCGAATAAGGTATTAAACGAGTAGCAGAGGGCAGACTAGCATAAGTAATATTTTTCTTACTTTTATTGGAAAATCCGAAAGTTTTTGTGCAGCAAAAGTAGCAATCAGTCGATTGGTTCGTTTGTTCACCCCAAATCATACGCCTTGCAAATAGCATAGCACTTCTCTTACCGTTTGATCAGTCCCTCAGAGTAACAGCACGGCGTGCGCAGCAAATGGTGGGAGCCCATGGCTTGCCTTGATGGTTAAGCCAAAATAGTGAAATTATAATTTTTTGTTAAAGGTGTAATATTCCGCTTATGCTGCTGCGTCGTCAATTCTCCCCATACATAATAAAAACTGTTTGGGGGCTCTTAGCACCATTCTGAGTGAGTGTTCTGAATTATTTGGAGTGAATGTATATGTGTCGTGCGGCGTCAACCATATTTGAGCGGCATATGTCATCATCCGCCTGAGTATCTGAGTGTAGATGGTATGCTTCATTTTTATGGATAGTGTGCTGGCTGCCTCACGAGTGGCGATCTTCGTCTTACAAAGGTTCTTAACGTGGCATAAATAGGTGAGCCTGCAATCGAAGGTTACGCCTTGGTATTTAACTTTGGGCGTCCATGGAACTTTTTCATGATCTATGTTTAGGTTGCCATATATGGGTATTATTTTCGTTAATAACACTATGGACCTGGGATTTTTCGCTACTAATGGTGATTCTTCAGTTGTGGCACCAAGTGATAATGTTGTTTACTGCACTTTGTAGGTTTCGATGGACTATTTTAGGGCTGATGAAGGTGGTCATTATGGCAGTGTCGTCGGCGTAGGGGACTAGAAGAATGTTTTCTGTTTTAGGTATATCCGATGTGAAGATGGCATTTAGATATGGGGAGAGGCCTGAGCCTTGTGAGACCCCAGTGGTGATAATTCTTGTGGAGGAATAGACATTATGAGCTTTTATTGAGAAGGTTTTCTGATGCAAATGTAATAAAATGATACAAATTAAATGCTCAGGGTATTTTTTGAAGAACATTTTGTAGATCAACGCTTGGTGCCACACCCGGTCGAAAGCCTTTGAGATATCTAGAAATACAGCAGTCGTGAAATTGTTCTTGAAGAAAGACTCATGTAGGTGTTCTGTGACTCTGAGGAGTGGGGTGATTGTCGGTTTTTTTTTTTGGAACCCACGCTACTCTTCTGGTATTATGTTATGATTAGCGGAAAGTTCGGTAATTTTGGAAAGAATTGCTTTGTCAGTTATTTTACCGGTTCGAGACAATAGGTTTATATGCCGGAAACTCGGTGGTTGGAAGTGATCCTTTCCAGGTTTCGGAATCATAATGATTGAAGCTTGTTTCCATGTTTTCGGATATATCTGGAGTTTGAGGATTGAATTTATAACCGAAAGAAGGAACATAACCGCTTTAAAGGGCATATTTTAGAGCATTTTGTTGGAAATGTGGTCCGGTCCCGGAGCTTTCTTTGGTTTGAGGTTTTTGATGATTTATGTCTTTGGGCGTGATAAAGTCTATCGTTGGCGTTTTGGGTTGATTGAGTATCGTCGTGATTGCCCTGTGGACGTGGGTTATATGGTTGTTATTCGCATTTTTCCAACTTGGGGAGCACTGCTTTTCGACCTGATTTGCCAAGATTTCCGCTGAAAAATCCGTGTGTTATATACTCATATAGCTAGATATCTACCAATTCTTAATTTGATGGGTTCCAGAGCATAAATGGACGTGGTTTAAGTGCTCAGACGTAGTAAACATGCAAGCCCATGTTCAGACATGTCCACTCACTCTCTGACAGAACAATATTTTCAGTAATATCTTTCTTATATAGAAGTAACTTCGAAATTTTGTAAAATTTAATGCGTTTCCTGACGTCATAGAGAAAATTTTATTTTTTTTTAAATAAAAAAGGTATAAACAACACGTATCGGTGTTTAACAAAACCAGCATGTGTTGACCAGTGTTATGTCTTTATCCGGGATGAACTCTTTTTCACAAGTACAATAAGCTAAACTCATTATGTTTACAGTAGTGGGCAAGTAGTAATTCAGTAGTTGTAATATTTATAGTAAACTAAAGGCAGTATCGTAGCAAATTTATATTTCAATTGAAATAGACAGAAGGGAAATTTACGTCTTATAAATAACATCATCCATATATGCGCCATCTTGACGCAAACTCCCTTCGAATCTTGACCTTAAAATTGTGAAAACTCGTTGGCGTATTGCATGTGGAATAACAGTCATTTCGTTATGAATATTTCTCCTCAATTGGGCCACCGTGGTAAGGTTGTTGGTGTAAACGCGACTCTTCAGGTATCCCCAGAGAAAGAAATGGCAGGGGGTCAGGTCTAGACTCCAACGCGGAGCGACATTGATTGATATCATTGGGCTTCAATTCTTGCACTAATTGAAATTTATACGGGTGAAATTGTAGATCTTTTACCAAAATAAGCCGGAAGCAAGCTCAGCTGACCTCTTTCGAGGTGATAATCCGGAATCGCGATCTACGGAAGTGCTAACTTCGTTAAATGTATGCTAGCTGCGTGTGGACCTTGGGCATCCCGGAGACTTCTTATTGAGTGTGGAACGCATAGCCTCAAACTTCCTAATCCACGACCTAATCACACTTTCACTGGGACACTGATTTAAGTCGTGTAATCTGTACTCAGTACGAAATAAACGCCGCACAACAGTGCACGAATAACCACTTTGGTAATATTTTTTCACGCAAAAAAAAATGCTCCATTACGACTAAATTTCCAAGCACCGAGCTACTTATCCCCACTACTCGCGCCTCGCTATCATGTGCCGTACGGATACAGTGTTTCATAATTTCGTACATCTTTCTGGTCCAGCTTGTATAAGTGATAAACAAATGGAAGAAAGATGTAGTCATACTGTATATTGTGATACACGATTTTTTCCCTGGAATACAAAGACACAAAAGAAACTACATTTCTTACCTCTGTACGAAGATATTTAACTATTAAACTGTCGATTATTCAACGACCGAATAGCAATCAGATAAAAATACCACTGAATTTTCAGATATAGAACAGCTCTTTTTGTAAGAAAGTAATATTTAATTAGAAGTATATTTAGGTAAAAATAAGTAAAACAATCCGAAAGCACACAAGTCACGTGTATTTTCAACTTCACACACGCACCTACATCTACACATATAATAGGCAAAGGACAAGCACAGAATCAGAGACCAACATCATATCTATTTACATTAACCAAAATCGTAGTAAAGTAAGAACAACAGATATCAATTACACTACTGTACTCAAATAACAAACACATTCATGAACTACTGATTGAGATGTCAGTGTGCCTTGCTTGTCGTAGATTCGCATCTCGGAAGACAAAACAAATTTGTTGACTCGGAGTACGTACGGCATCCTGTGCGTCGTCCTTGCCAGTTAATACTTATGCATTTTCATGCTGCGTTTTTTTAATGCGGAGGCAAAATGCAGCGTTTCTGTGTTCACACTATACATTTCTAGGTAGTTGCATGAACCAAAAATGCATTTCTTGCATCGCTTTAGAACCTGTTCTATATGCGTGCAATATATCGCATGCATTTCTAATAGAACTAGAGATTTATTGGGTACCAATATACAAGGAGTCGGTTTTATATTCACGAACTAGACACTTTTCAATTTTGATATAATTTTTCATTATAGTGTATTATTATCATACATACTTTGGTAACGACTTTGACGATTTACAAAACAATTGCAGTAGAAATAGTTTTAATATCTGTCAGTTGGTGTTGTCACGTATCAAAATGCAAAAACTTGAATATCGAGCAGTTATAAAATTCTTAACAAAACAAAGAAAATCTCCATAAATTATTCGTGAAGAAATGTTGACTGTATATGGAGATGATTATCCTTCAAAGTCGACTATTTGCGAATGGTCAAAATTGCTTAAACATGGCCGAGAATCACTGGATGATAATCCCCGTTCAGGTCGGCCTGTTGACGTGATCACCGCCGATGTTATTGAACAAAATAAGTGTTTGGAACTGGAGGATGCAATATTAAAGAAGCGACAATTAGCAGCTTCGTTAAGAGTTTTAGAACGAACGGTTTTCAGAATTCTACACGAATACCTTGGAATGACAAAAGTTAATGCCAAATAGGTCCTGCGAATGCTTTCGCCATTCCAAATGCGTGTGCGGATGAAGACGTGTGAACAATTTTTGGCGCTTTTGTGAAGACGAACCAGGTTTAATTATCAATCGACTTGTCACCGCAGATGAGACATGAGTCCATCATTTTGACCATTTTGAGTCCAAACAAGAATAAATGCAGTGGCATATTAAGGGTTCTAGCACTCCCAAGGAGTTTAAAGTCACCCCTTCTGCGGAAAAAATAATGGCACCGATTTTTTCGGATTGTCAAGGAATACTAATGATTGGTTATCTACGTAAGGTAAGTACGGTAACAGGAGAGTATTACGCAGGATTAATACATCGCCTAATAGATTCTATTAACGCGAAAAGGCGCGAAAACTGACGCAAAGTGTTCTGTTGTTTCACGATAATGCACCAGTTCACAAATCAAGACTTGCAAAAGCTGCCGTTGCCGAATGTGGCTTCACATAAATACACCATTCACCTTATAGTCTAGATCTCGCTCCGTGCGACTATTTTTTGTTTCCTAATCTCAAAGGAACTCTAATGTAAACAAAATTAATGGAAGATGACGAACTTATAGCGGCTGTTGAAGGGTATTTTGCAGACAAATCAAAGGAAGTTTTTTTATAATGGATTAGAGATGTTATTAAAACGATGTAATACTTGCACCCAAAAGCAAGGGGGCTATATTGAAAAATAAATTTTTATTGCTGTTCGAAACTTTTTTTTTCATGCCTAGTCCAGGAATATAAAAACGACCCCTCGAATATTTTAGAGTTGGTATCATACACAATTGTGTTTGAAATTTTGAAACGACGTACCAGGCGACTTTCGTAAAGATTCATCGGCAACGTGTAGCCCTGCCGGCAGACAATAAACTCAGCCGCTGAGACTGTAGACGCCCGAAGCCAGCTCCGCATCAGTATGCTCACAATATTTGTATGTAAAAAATACATTAAGTGACAATATATTTTAAAAGTTAAAAAATAAAACACACTACAAAAATATAATAACACATAAAAATAAAGAAAAACATTCATATATAAAGCAAGAAACAATAATATAAAATAAAATAAAAGATGTTAAGTTCTTAACATCTTCAATTGCAGTAGAAATAGTTTTAATATCTGTCAGTTGGTGTTGTCACGTATCAAAATGCAAAAACTTGAATATCGAGCAGTTATAAAATTCTTAACAAAACAAAGAAAATCTCCATAAATTATTCGTGAAGAAATGTTGACTGTATATGGAGATGATTATCCTTCAAAGTCGACTATTTGCGAATGGTCAAAATTGCTTAAACATGGCCGAGAATCACTGGATGATAATCCCCGTTCAGGTCGGCCTGTTGACGTGATCACCGCCGATGTTATTGAACAAAATAAGTGTTTGGAACTGGAGGATGCAATATTAAAGAAGCGACAATTAGCAGCTTCGTTAAGAGTTTTAGAACGAACGGTTTTCAGAATTCTACACGAATACCTTGGAATGACAAAAGTTAATGCCAAATAGGTCCTGCGAATGCTTTCGCCATTCCAAATGCGTGTGCGGATGAAGACGTGTGAACAATTTTTGGCGCTTTTGTGAAGACGAACCAGGTTTAATTATCAATCGACTTGTCACCGCAGATGAGACATGAGTCCATCATTTTGACCATTTTGAGTCCAAACAAGAATAAATGCAGTGGCATATTAAGGGTTCTAGCACTCCCAAGGAGTTTAAAGTCACCCCTTCTGCGGAAAAAATAATGGCACCGATTTTTTCGGATTGTCAAGGAATACTAATGATTGGTTATCTACGTAAGGTAAGTACGGTAACAGGAGAGTATTACGCAGGATTAATACATCGCCTAATAGATTCTATTAACGCGAAAAGGCGCGAAAACTGACGCAAAGTGTTCTGTTGTTTCACGATAATGCACCAGTTCACAAATCAAGACTTGCAAAAGCTGCCGTTGCCGAATGTGGCTTCACATAAATACACCATTCACCTTATAGTCTAGATCTCGCTCCGTGCGACTATTTTTTGTTTCCTAATCTCAAAGGAACTCTAATGTAAACAAAATTAATGGAAGATGACGAACTTATAGCGGCTGTTGAAGGGTATTTTGCAGACAAATCAAAGGAAGTTTTTTTATAATGGATTAGAGATGTTATTAAAACGATGTAATACTTGCACCCAAAAGCAAGGGGGCTATATTGAAAAATAAATTTTTATTGCTGTTCGAAACTTTTTTTTTCATGCCTAGTCCAGGAATATAAAAACGACCCCTCGAATATTTTAGAGTTGGTATCATACACAATTGTGTTTGAAATTTTGAAACGACGTACCAGGCGACTTTCGTAAAGATTCATCGGCAACGTGTAGCCCTGCCGGCAGACAATAAACTCAGCCGCTGAGACTGTAGACGCCCGAAGCCAGCTCCGCATCAGTATGCTCACAATATTTGTATGTAAAAAATACATTAAGTGACAATATATTTTAAAAGTTAAAAAATAAAACACACTACAAAAATATAATAACACATAAAAATAAAGAAAAACATTCATATATAAAGCAAGAAACAATAATATAAAATAAAATAAAAGATGTTAAGTTCTTAACAGCGTACGTGAGTTTTTTTACCCATCTGTGATTCTGTATCTAGTATTATCTGCTAGAAATATGTATATTCAAGCACTTTTCTGTTTTCATTAGTAGAGTAAAGACGCGATCAAAATACATAAAAATTTATATACCATATATTTTTATTCTTGAAGAATAAAGTTTTGTCTCTAAGCTAATGTTTAAGTATTGAGGACATTAAAAACAAAATACATAGTTTAAGAATGCTGTTTTTTAAAGAGTTTAGAAACTTGATAGATTGTAAAGTAAGTGGAGCTGGTACAGAAGAGATATATGTGTCGGAACTTTGGTGCTTTCAATAATTACAATTTTTGATCGAAGGTGTTGTAGTAAGTAACAGCATCTCTAATATAGAAGTAAGTTGTTAATGTCCAAAAATATTCAAGAAGATTTATCGTCCATTGTTTTAAAAGAAAATATGAGAAGATATAAAATAATGAGGAAAACATAGCAACAAGCCAAGACACCATTCTTTTGGATGGTAACATTGATGAACTTATGGTGGCAGAGGTAACAGAAGTGTCCAATTCAAACACACCTGCACACACTCCACAGAAAAAAGACTACATGGGAATATATCTCGATTAATTGAGAATGCGACAATTGCTTTGAAGGACCATAGGGTTTTCAAAGGTACCAGTGATAATCTTCATTCATTTGCAATGCAGGTATTTCTAAATGAATGTTTCATTTCCCTTATAATAGCAAGTGTTTTTAGATCAATAAGTCATAAAATGGGAAAAATTAAAGAAAAAACAAAAATATTAGGATTTAAGAAAATATATTTAATTTAATTATTGATATCCAGGAGGAAGAGGCAGAAGAAGAGCTGTATATATTTAATTCTTAAATGTATTTTACTAACCAATTTTTTGGTTATTATTTGTGACTGAAAGATACATAAAAACCATTTTCTTGAAGATGCTAATAATAGAGAAGCACTTGTTCCATTTATTAGTAGAAGTAATACCTGTTCATAATCCACAGCTCCTACTCTTAAATTTAGACGAAATTGACTTTAAATAATGGAATGGTCAAATTAATTACTAACATAAACTGTAATAACAATACGAGCCATTGTTCTGTATAATAGCCGCCTTTGTATGTAACTATTTGTGAAGTAATATTGTGACTACCCTAAAATAAAATCTCTAGTTATTTTTCACTATACTGCATAAACAATTGCATAAATGTAAATGTCTTTGCAGGCAAAGTAGTTGTGCATTAAAAAATTCATAGTTGTCATGGATCAAAGTTGCGTAATTTGTTTTTTTTTATTATTGTGTTTTATTTGGCAGTTGTGTTTCTTTTGTTTGTTTATATTGCATTTTATTTCATATTTTTGTATATATTTCAACGATTTATTGAAAATGTTTTTTTTTACAATAATTATGAATTTGAATTTGGATATGAATCATGTTTTTGTCTTTGTATTGTTGTGTTTATCTGATATGCTTGATTACGTTTGTAATTTATGTATAATGTAGCAGGTATTATACGAGGTAGGCGCCATAAATTATCGGCCTGATATACAATATACAATATAAGAATTTTTATTTTTCAATGTAATCTCTCCTAGCTTTTATACATTTATTAGAACGATTAATTAATGATTCGATACCCTTGTAAAAAGAATCTGAAGTTTTTCCCTCAAAATGTTCTATAACAGCTGCTTGCAACTCACTGTCGTTCTTAAAACTACGTCCCCTAAGGTTTTTTTTAAAATTAGAAAACAAAAAAAAATCACAAGGAGCCATATCCGGACTACTAGGCTTCAAACCGTCATATTTATAGCGTTGAGTATGTGCATGCATGATGTGACGGAGTTTGAACACGTTTGAACCGCTATAATCCTGTCAGGCGGAGAATTTATGGCGCCTACCTCGTAGGTATTATAATTTATTTATGGTAAGTATTTATACATATCTAATATCTATGTATTTGACGTTTTTTGTTATAAATATTTTATTTACAATAATTAATAAATTTGAATTTGAATCAAGAACATTCAGAGAATTTTATTTTTTGTTCAAAATCTATATTTTATGTACGATGACAGAATAAGTTTTGTACAACTGTTTATAGTGTTGAAAATAACAAATAATAAAAAAGTATCAATTGCTATTTTTTTTACCAACACAAAGATTTAGTGTTGTAGTCAGAAAACCCTAAATATTTGCGTTTTTCCAAACTAAAATAGAGATATTACAATATTTCTGAAATTGCTTAGAGACGGAACATTTGGAGGGAAAGCAATACTTAGTAATTATTTGCACATTTTATTTACTATATTACTAACAGATTATATAATACGGGATGTGTGTAAGTTCTAGGGTATGTAATTTTTTTTCTGAAAAAGTACTTGTTTCTGAAAGTTGAAACTTCTCTTAGTTTTCGACGGAGCGGCTGAGAACACTCCTGTGTAGGTGTGTTTTGAAGCAACAGCGGCTGGATTTGTAAAATGAGCGATGACGAGGTCCCCCTTCATGTTCAGAAAAACCTAGAAATCGCTAACAGCGAGGTAGGGTGAGTACTTCGAATTTATATTCACGAAGAAGCTGTCAAGTTGAATGTACCCTATGAGCAGTGGCGCTGTCCTGATATAGAAGCGCCCGCAGCATAGTGTTCAAAATCGACAAAAACGTGATCGTAATTAAAAAAGTTTAAAATGTTTGATAATGTTCTAACTTATGTATTTGTTTATACGCTTCATCATACAACTTTTCACCCAGAATTTTCTGTTTTATCTTTGTGAGAACCAGAGATATTAATTATAAAAAACTGCAAAATTAAGAATATTTCTATACGGTATATTTTAGTAATTTAAGTTGTGTTTGTCATTCCCTAAGCAAGGTATATTGGTCAATTTAAAAGTAATTATTCCAGGTAAAAGTACTTACTTAAAGGATTCCAATGGCATCAGTACCTTCTAAGAAGCTGTTTTTATTTCCAGGTAACATCGCCGGCCTATAATATAATAGTATAATTGAATTTTATTGAGGGTTAACGGTTATTGTTAATACTTGCTAGACCGTGATTTTTTCATGAAAAAAGTTATTATTTTACCTACGGAAAGGTGTGGAATATGACCTAATGTATATAGATGTGCAATGAGTGCCGTACGTATCTAGCCTTTTATTAGAAGTGCAGTCGTAAGTATAGTTTATTATTTTCTTGGTGTGAGAAAACTTTTTAATTTCGCATTGTTTTTTCTTCAAGGAGTACGTAATAACTTTTAAGTAGTGTTTACTTAGTGATTTTGGTGTTTAGTTAGTGTTTTTGGTGCAATTTTGACGTTTTGCCGTTGTGGAAATTACACATCTGGATCTACATCAGAAAATTATGGAAGTATGTTGTCAAGGTTTTTCTGGGAAGTAAATTTGTGTTTTGAACTATCGTAGAGAACATTTTCAAACAGATGGGGATGAAATTACAGTGCGCTCGAGAATTTTACGAGATAATCGTTTTCCCCGCAATACCTTACAAAGTGGTCATTTTGCGTGTTTTAACTAGTGGATATTCTATTAACACTAATGTTTGACGAATATTGTAAGTAATGAGTCTTCCTGTTTTGAAAGACTTCTATCGAATTTTCTTCCACTTGAATCTTCTTGTTTTAGAAGTAGTAAAGAATATCTCCTCACTAAATTTACTTTATACGTGGTTATTCACAAATGAAATAACACTCCATTGTTATATACAACTTTATTTACAATTAAATAAAATAACAATGCGAATAAATGTAGGCTTCTTGCATTGGGCAAGTTGAACCGTACATGACAGCTAACTGTAAACAAGTTGAGTTTCGTTGATAAACTGTTTTCAATTTTCTGTTACAAACAAAGTCAGTATTTAGAGTGGGGTGGTAAGTTTACAAAACCGTACCGTACCTCCTCTATTGTTGTCTGGAAAAACCGAACATTAATGGGTTGTAAGTTTCATTAAAGGAGCAAATAGCAATACAATTATCTAATATAAATATATGAGCCCTGCTGTGCGTTTACGGGTTTCTTCAATTAAAGAATCTCTATAATTCTGAAGTCCGGAAAATGTTTATATATTTTTAAGTAGTACAACGGCAATATGCTAATAAGAGAAAGAAAATAGATGCTAATTTAGACAAGGCATTTTACCGGTTTTCTAGAACGGACAATAGAGACGTTTCTAAGAAAGAGATTACATTAGGAGACTGATGTCCCTCTCGGTCTTCCAAATTTAATTATAAATATACATTATTTTATGATTATGAAGCAATAAAATGACTGTAAGCACTTATACAGAGAAATATACATGTTCTAATTAGTTGTACGTTTGTAAAATAAAGCAAATTGAGATTAAAACTAAACATATATATGTTTTACATACAACAGAGAATATTACTTTATAAAAACGAATAAAAGAAAAATAATAATAATAAACGTCCTTAACAGTAAGGTCACTGAAGATTTATATGTATCTCTCTAGAATTGGTTCTTCATGCTACCTACAATACATCTGCAATAGAACTTCCTTATTAATTACAGCATCTTATTCATGATGCTGCAATTACTAAGGAAGTTCTATTGCCTATCGGTGAATTATCAGAAGGAGCCCAAGAGTCAAAAATAAGGACATAGGGAAGTACCGGGACAAACATACGCAAAAAATCAATTCAAGACGCAGGTGAAGACTCGGATGATTAGTCATATATTTCTTTTGTCTCTGTCTTGTCTTGGCTATGTGTATGTCAGAAATAGTTTCTATAATATGTACTTGCAATAAAATAACTGACAACTGGTTAAAAAACATCTACCACCCCCTCCCCTTTACAACAGCACCTCTAAGCTCTTTATAACTAAATATTAGGAATTATTTATTAATAAACAAATACTTATGTGCTAAACATCACAGGAAGTAACTATCGTTGATCTCGTGACATCTTCAAGATGAATATTCAAAAACATGCCAATACGTTAACTAAAGTTCAAAGAAAAAATGAGGTGCGGCCACCACACGACTTTGTTATACATATGAGCGTTTCAAACTAAACAATTTTTTAAAAAAAATTATACAAGAGTTATTCAAAATCCTATTCTAAGTAATTCTTCTCCTTCTTCGTACGATTAGGATTTCTCCTGTTTGTCTACCTCTTATTCGGTTTCGGTTATTGTTGATTGTATATTGTCTTGCCATCTCTTTTTTGGTCTTCCTACTGGTCTTCTGCTGTATGGCTTATTGTTTTTAGAGATGTTTGCTAGTTGGTCTGGTCGAATCCTATCCATGTGTTCGTTTCATTTTTTCTTTCTCATTTTCACCCATTTGTTGAAGTCTTGTATGTTACATTGCTCTCGTATGCTACTGTTTGTTTCTCTATCTCTTAGTGTCACTCCTGTTATCGATCCTAATACTTTCATTTCCACGTTGTTTATTTTCTGTTTTGTTCCCTTTGTGTCTGCCCTTGTCTCTACTGCGTATGTTAAAATTGGTCTCACTGTTGTTTTGTATACTTTCAGTTTGTCTTCTGTAGTCATAAATTCATTTCTCCATATGGTTTGTCTCAAACAGCTACTCACTTTCATCGCTTTAGTCGCCTGCTTTGTTGCTTCTCTCTTCAAGTTTCTCTCACTGGTAGTTGAATCACCTGTTCTATGCTTTTGCTCTCCAATTCTAGTTTACATCTGCGTGGTTCTCTGCTAATTACCATGCACTTGTTTTTTTCCGCTGAAATCTGCATGTTCTATTCTTGTGCCCTAATATTAAATGAGTGGAGTTGTCTTTGCAGGTCATCTTCGTTACTAGCTACCAATACTGCGTCATCTGCGTAGCATACTATATTAATTTTATGGGGTCCCATTCTGTACCCCTCTTTCTTTTTCACTTCGTTTTATTCGCATGTTTATTTCTTTCTCTGATATGTGTACTCTATCATTGTTCGCCTCGTTGTTTTCATCATCCTCTTCTTCTGTTTCTCCATATAATTTTGTGAAGTCCTCGGTCCACTGTTCTTCTGTGATATCGTTTAGTCTTATGAATTCATTCATATCATTTCGTTGAGTTCTTATCTTTTTCCACACTTTTCTTTGTGATCCATATATTTCGCATTCCATGTCTTTTGTAAATTTTTCCCAGTATTCTTTCTTGATGTTTTCTATTTCTTGGTTCACTCTATTTCTTGTTCTTACGTATTCTTCTGTATTTTCTCCTTTCTTTTCTTGTGCTAGTATTTTAACCCTCTCGTCGTACCATGGTGTTTTATATTCTCGTTTATTTCTGTTAGCTTTCCTTTTGCCCAAGGCGTCTTCTGCTGCCTTTTTGATACTTGCTTTAATGATTTTCCAGCATTCTTCTATATCTGTTATTGTTTTTAATTTATCTTTTAGTCTGTTATGATAGAGAAGTCCCTTCGTTCTCAAGGCTTTCTACACGGAAAAAAATGGTATGTGAAAATTTCACACAATGTTGTATCAATGGTAATTGTAGAAACGGTTTACATAAATTGTTAAACTCGTTGATAGTCTTCCTATTAAAATACGAAATAAAATTGTGTCAAATATTTTATCCTCTCAGTCAGAAATATTGTCCACATTGGTACTAAAAAATGTGTGAAGTAAAAATAAACATAACCGTGTTACAAATTTAGGTAATTTGTTTTAGCCTGCTGTGCATTTTCTGTCATAAAATTAGGAAATGTTGAATATTTATTTTAACAAAAAATGTCTCCAGACATTGCGGCGTGGTGGCAGACAATGGTGGGGTTGTATAGTGTTAGCAGAAGCCTTAAATACGTAACATATTTTGCAGCGTCATTTTGCCTTGATTAGGTACGTAAGTTTGGTGATTTTTTAGTGCCCTTTGTTTATTATCGCACACACACACGTACTGAACATATTGGTAAGTACTTCTATATATTACTATTTCTGTATGCAAGCGTTCTTGTTGTTTTACAATGCCAGTCATGGACGAATTCGTCAAGAATCAATTAACAGACTGGAATATGCATAACCTTATACCAATTTTTCAAGATAAATAATCTTTTGTGATAACTATAGGTTGTTGTTAATGTTAGCATTATTATGCAGGTACATATATAGCAATGAATAAGAACTTAACATCATAGATTATGCCGTAATGGCGTACTATGCATTATTTGTTACATGAGACTATTTTTTAAACGGCACAATTTATGCGTACTGTGTATGTATGAGTTACAGGCGACTCTGTTGTTAGACATATAAATACAATACTTTACTATCCTACATTTGTATAATAAGAAATCAGAAAACTTCTAAGACGCTCTTAAATAACAGTAATCTCCTTGTTTTTTTTTCTAGTTTCGACGAACAGTACAAAAAACATCCTAAAATGTTCAAGACAGCTGCGGGAAATAGATATATTGTATGGATTTTTAAAATATGTATCTTCTTTTTTTGCATTATTTCCATGAGGTAATAGAAATGGAAGTTACGATTTTATAATGCAATGCGAAGGTAACTCTGACGTCTGACGTGATGGTGTTTGGTAAGCAATGGAGGAACAATATATGGGAAAGGGCGACTGTACCTATTTGTGGGGGTTACAAAATATAAGAAGTATTTGGAAGGAGTACGTATTATAAAAATACATATAAACAAAATATATTCTCACATCTAAATGGGTTCTCTGGATTGCCAATTAATCTGCAGTCGTTTATACTAATTATTACTCCTTGATTATTTATCAACAAATTAACAAATTAATGTAAAAAAAAAATAAACACTTCGAACATAGTGATTATTTTTGCTACTTTTAATTATTAGTCGAAAAAGATATTTATCTTATTATCTTTGAATGACGTATTGAATAATTTGATTTTAGAACAGTGTATAGACGAAGAAGCGTTTATGTTATTAAACGCAGCCGACATACGTGAGCTTCTTCCAATAATTGGTATGAGACGTAAGTTTCTGAAAAAATACAACGAGTTAAAGGACTTAGAGGTAAGCGTTGCTTGACTACGTCGATATTCTAGGCTGCAAATACGAATATATATACTTTTATTCCCATCTTATTTTCAGCATGTAAACGAAGTTCCATTGGAGACAGCTGGAAGATTTATACAGTTAGTAAACGAAATCACTGAGGTCTTTCCACACGAAATTCCAGACATATATTATGTTTCATACGTAAATAACAAAGGCAAACCAAAGGCGGCAATGGGTAAGCTATAGAGCTGTTATATTCATTTGAGGAATAACTATAGAAAACTGGGACTAATAGGTACAATTACAGGTAATATATAATGACTTTTCTGATGTCATTATTGTTATTTATGTAAATAAATTATTTGAGGTACGCCAACTGAAACCACAAACGTTAATTGTGTTGATGAAAAGGTGTACATGCAACGGTAGAACAATAATACAGAACCTCTCACTACTGTGCAAGAATACTGGAAAATACAAGGAAAAGTAGATTTAAATTGTTAAAAAATAGTGGCCCTGTTCACAATTATTTTAAAAAAATTCCTTGTTTAAGCGAACAGTTGGGTTTTACACTGGTATTTCATTTCACATAAATAAATTAATTCTTTTTGTTGAAACTTTATTTTAGATTGAAGCAGACTTCAATACTATTTATCCTCTACAGGAAAATTGATTGTTTGCAAAATTGCCCCTGATGTGTGACTCAATTTTAAACATTGCTAGAGCAAAAAAGGATTCCTATTTAACAGAAGTTCTTGGGCAATATAAAAATATATATACTGACCCAGAAATTACAAGCTGTAAGTATTTTTACCACACATTTATCTTATATAAAATATTCCCATTGCAATCATTTCGGGTGTTAGGGTAGTATTTACATTAACGAGTTTGCCCTTATTCTTTCCATGCGTGAATGTGAACAAGAAACCAGGATTACACTGGAGACCATCAAAATTAGAAATGCGTCAAGGCTAGAATCTATTATAGTGTTAAATTTATAAGACTTTCCTAAATTTGTCATAAACATATTTGTTTACTTAATGAAACGGATGTTAATTTTATATGTTTAGTTCTTGATACTATAAAATTTAATAAACATAATTTCGCATTTGAGGTGTCAATACCAGCTAATATACTATCAAACCATTTTGTTGTAAAGCAGACCGAACTGCATGCTGTTCATCCATGTTTAATGTCAAAAAATAGCAAAAATCTTTTTGTCTCTGTGCGACATGCTCTTTAAACCCATTAACTCGTTGTTCACACTTTTATTTAGAAAACGTTGCTGCTGCACAGAAACTTACCTATATTTTATTTTATATTATTATGTTTATATAAGTATATTAATAAATAAGTATCAAGTTATACCTGTTTTATTTCTATACACATCCCTAATTACATCATTATTTAAAATAATTTTCCTTTAACAGCGTTTTCATTATCAAACTTCTTAATCATAATATAAATCAAAGTAATACCGCATTTCTCAAAGTAAACATTCAATTGTGTGAAAGTAGGTATATGTATATATCGGTTACAGAAATTGCGAATTGTTTGACAATGTGACAATTGTTCTTGAAATGCATTTGTATATTCATTAGCTTTGTTTAGGCAATATACTTTATGAAATAGCGATTCTTAGCACTATTTAATTTAGATATTATGTTGTATGTAGTAGGTATACATACAACATAATATCTAAATTAAATAGTGCTAAGAATCGCTATTTCATAAAGTATATTGCCTAAACAAAGGTAATGAATAACAAAATTATTCATTATTGTTTTGAAAAGAATGCTACAAATACAACATATAATGCTAGTGGATTGGATATGCAAATAGTACGAATTAATGAATATCGTACAAGTTTTAGATATAATTTGTCTTTATTTTTGAAACACTAATTATACAGCAAATAGCGACAAGGTTGTGGAACATCCCTATACAAACAACATAGAACTCAACAGCACAAGAATAGCAAAATTGTCAAACATTTTGTGCTAGGGAATATATAACATTCTTCTCTATAGATAATCACAATTTTTCGAAATATGTTAAACAATTGCTATAAAATTTATACACAAAAAATACGAAAAATCACTATTCTCTTTATAAAATTTTTATACAAAGTATTACTATATCGAATACAAAAGCTTCAAAATATAACATTGTTTGTGTAAAAAAAAATACAAATTATATGACATGGTTACAGTTCATTATACTAAGAAGTACTACATTATGTAGCATATCTTAACACATTTTGTTTTACGAATTTTCACACAATTTTTTGTAACTTTTTAATACAATTTATCGTTGTCCCAAATCACGGGACAAATTGTATGACGAAGAGCCACAATTGTAGAACATTTTCACACAATTTTTTTTCCGTGTATATTCAATCTTTCCTCAGTTATTACGTTTTTTATTTTAATAGGGTTTATTGTTATGTTTATTTTCCCTAGAACGAGTCCATGATCCGATCCTACATTAGCCGAGGACAGAGTACGCACGTCTAAGTAATTCCATTGTCTTAATAAATCTCCATATAATGCATATTTTGCAAGATATTCGAAAAAAAGTGCTACTCGCTAAGATTAAATGTGTTACTTCAGGTACGAATTTTTAAATTTCATGTATACAAAGAATATTGCAAATCCAGCTCTAAATACTTTTGTACTCTTGATAAATATATACAGAATGCATAATTTACCATATATTTGCAAAAAATCGCTATTCGGTAAGAGTAAAAGTGGTATTTCCGTCCCCAATTTTGAAATTTCTTTTATACAAGAGGTATTGAAAATTTAGTTCTAAATACTTTTATACTCGTAACGCACCTGCCTAAAAAGCATGGCTTGCAAAATATTGGCAAAAAACTGATTTTCGATAAGAGTAAAAGACCTACTTCCTGTAGGAATTTTGAATAACTTTCATAATAAAATTCTTCTCAAACTTAATTTTGAGTTATATATTTGTTTAAAATTAGTAGTTTACGAAATATTGGAAAAATTTGATTCTTTTACTGAAGTAAACTATTACTTCCGGTCTGCCGATTTTACTGAAAATCTAATCAGTTCTCAACAGGGAGATTATACTCGTCAATACAAAATTTGGAATTGCTAGCTATAGCGGTTTGACCGCTATCGTGGTCACACACACACAAACACAAAGCCACACAGAGAGAGAGACGTTTTTTAAAAACCACTTTTTCGGTATCAGGGGAGTTTAAAACATAGACATCTGCAAAAATCTAGAGGTCGAAAATTTTCATCATCACAATACTTCCTTATACTACGTATAAGAGAGTAAAAGTAATATATAACTATCGCCCTCCATTAATTTTTCGCGCCCACGACCATTTTTAACATCTACCTATATATACACACACGTTTCTTTTAACTTAATCTCACTACTGATAAAAAAATTTGAAAACCTTAAAACTCGAACGCACTTTGTATAAACTCGCAAAGTTTTTTAAGATAATACCACATCAAATATAATTTATTTGCAAAATGAAGGTGGATATAGTGTTTTGTAAATAATCTCATTAAGTTTAGATATCTCAACCAGTTCAGTGAAACCGAAACAATAGTCGTTGATAGAGTCCAACTAAAAATAAATAAACAAACAAGCAGTATCAACAATAATGAAAAAAATAGAATATTCTGAATTGTGGTTATCATCGCTATGGAGACACATATTTATTAATTAATAAATAAGTACATTGCACTCGCTTTTCTGCGCATTATCCAAATAAAAACTCATCACATATCAATTTTTTCATCATTTGTGCAATTGTTTTATTGTACTGTGACACGAAGAGGTAATGATAGTGATTAGTGATAGATACGAGTATTAAATATTATAAATAACAACAGCGTAGCAACGTATTTTATTTTAGATATCTAAGGTTATTTCAAATAAACCGCCCAACATTCAGAATGCTTATAATACCTTTTAACAGGATAAATAAATATATTCTTGTGATTTAAGTAAATTATACAAAGTACGTATAAATTGCCGAAATGTTGTACTCTCTACACGAGGTTCCTAGGTTCGGACTGTCAGTCTTAAAATAAGTGCTATTATTCTATACCCCTTGACAGAGAAAGCAGCAACTTAGAATAAAGAAAAATTTTTAATATAATTTTTTTGTAAACGTTTTCTTTTTAATTTAAAACTTTTATTGCTTTTTGTAAGGAATATAAATAATAAAATATATAAAAAATAATAAAGATAAAACGGACAATAGATTAAACTCAGGGGTATACAAGTTGACATGCGAAGACTGTAAAAAGGTGTATGTATGTATTTCATCATTATATGATTCTTAAATGCAACTCTTCTTTATAATTTATTGCCCGAATTCAAATACTCATTCCATTGCAAAATAATTGCCTTGATATAAACTGCTTAGGTTTTGTAGTAATTTTGCACAGTAAAGTAATACTAAATTCTCAGTATTAAATAAAGGATAGCTTGGTTTATAATATAATTTTGCACAGTAAAAGAATATATATAGTCAGTAACTTTCGATAAGTATTTTGTAAAATTTCATTCTTTAAAAATATCAGCGACTGCCTCCACTTAACAACCCTAATAATAATTAGAACAAGGACCGAGAGGCCGATGACTCATCGCTCACGGACGCATTATTGAAATTTTGTGTTTTTAAAAAGTTTTTAATTTTATTTATATAATTGGATAAGAAATGGGTGGTGATCTATAAAATACAATATACGTTATTACTTGTTTATTTTGTAGTTCAAGACGAGTAAAGGAGTGTTAATATTTACTAGCAATACTTTCTCAAGGTTCTCTTCTGTAACAGATGTTCTCTTTGAATGAAATACATCTTTGTAGATAGATAACGGCGTTTCTACATTCCAACTGGTTATAGGTGAACACTGGTAATATTCTTTTATTTCAGCGTATTTAGATTTTGCGGCATTGTTCCCAAACACAATTGCCGCAATGTAATTAAATCCGGATTTCTATTAAAAACTGCGTTCAGCTTTTGCCGAAGACCACATCCGAAGTCACTTGGAAAACTTTTGAAATTATTAATAGCCACATCTAATGTGGTTAATCCATCATTTAATATGAGATTAGTTTAGGTAAATTTCCAAAGTGTTCCTGAAGGAAGAACAACTGATTTTTTAAATTTGGAATTTGTGTTAGTGCCTTGCACTGCGAAATACTTCGAGCCTCGTCATTTAAACATGTAACGAAATTTTGTCAACTATCGAAATTCTCTGCATAAAAGCTAGTAGCTCTCAACAATGTTCCCCATCTAGTTATTACTGGCGAGGGAGGCAGTGACAAAGATTGAAGTTTTTCCCTGTAAAGAGCTAGTCTCAATGGTGATTTTCTGAAAATTTTTCACAGATTATGTGGAGAGCATGTGCTACACAAGTAATATGCAGCATATAAGGATATGTCTCCTTTAATAGTCAGCCTATTTTTAACATATATGCGGCCAGTCACTAACAAATAAAAGTATTTTTTCTTTGTAGCATTTTGTGGAAATTCTCGTCAATGGTTTTAGCATCTGTTTCCGCATGAACTGTATTTATAAGTTTAGATGCTATTATATATGCGATATATGAAATAGTTGGATGTAGTACACCAGCTACATTTACCACACAGCGTCCTAATATATCGACAGTTTTGTCGACACTTGTCCATAGGTTCTGATTTGAAAGATGCCTTCTAATGCATTCTACTGCTTTTATGAAACACTTAGAAACAGAATATTTGCGTAAGGTGGATTCATCAGGAACATTTCGACCAGTACATTTTTTCAAAGTGGGATTGTCAAGTTTATTTAATGGGATATTAGCCGCCATTAAAGTTTCACAGAGTTCTTCGTTAAAATTGTCAGCTTCCAGCGGGTCCAATTTCTGTATATGTTTTAGCGATGCTAAGTGACGTTGTACGTGACCTTTATGGGCATTCTGTAACGATATTTTACAGCCTTTGCAATAAATTTAGGAATCACTGACAATGGACATACAATCAGTTTGACCCTTAATCTAACTCGCCATTGTAACTTAAACAATGATCTAGATCTAAATAAATGATAACCAAAAATGTATGCGTATATAATTGAAACTTAACGAAATCCAATGCACACTTACGTCAAGATGATTGGGAAAAGTAGATTCAATGAAACGGTATTAAACAGGAACTATTACAAAAATTACGAAGTATGTAATTAACAGTAAAAGCAATGAAAAACGAAACTAAATCTCCGTACTTTACTTATCTTACAAAATATAAGATAAATAGAATAAATTTTAAAAGCTCCTAATAAATTACAAGTTATACAAAATAATTTAGGAAACTCAAGAGTTCAGAATATTTTCTATGAAATTTCTAGCAAATAAGTACCCATTTTAAGCTATCACTGTATATCACGCTTGTATATTCTATTAAAAGATTCCATTTCGAGTATTTATTACAATTTTCATCTAGGTCGATGTAAACATTACTTTTTTACAAAACGATAAATGAAGATATAATGTTAGGAAATTAGAAGTTACTAATCAATACACGTGAGCCACATATAACTTACATAATATAAGTACGTAAGAGTTTACATCTAATGTTTCTAGAAAAAAGAAATTAAAAAAATAAATGGAATAACACATGACTAATAAATATAACTGATATTTATTCGTACCGTACTTCGATTTGCTATTATTATTTACATAATTATCCTTTAGTTAATTAATAGCTTTATGGAAAGTATTGACCGTACAACTGAATAAAATAGGTATGTTCACTTTACCACCATTTTCACTAAGGTGGTAAGTTATGTCACCCAATTTATTCTTTATATTTTTGCATTAAAAATTCTGTGTGTAGTCCTAACAGGTAATGTGGCTTTGTAATCAGGATGTGATTCGCACTAATTGGTTGGCGCTGATTGTACCCACATAAGGGCCGGTTATGTTAAAAATATATTTTACTGTTAAAATCGTGTATTTATTTATCATGTTTTTTAAATACATATCCATTTAAAACGCACATTGCGCTACATACAGTTACGGCAGATACAGTGAACGCATTTTTGAATAAATCGCACAATTAATTATTAGTGCAATTTTTAAATGCTAGTGTTTTGACTGCTTTACATACACTTAGATAATAATAATTCACTGAATTATGTGTATGTGTATGTATATAGATACACCGTCTGTGAATTCCGTAGCTAATGGAAAAAATGCCTCGAAGGGGACAGAAGAAGGTGAATATAGTTAAGCAAAAGGGCCCTGAGTATGAAAAAGAAGTGTGCAAACACGAAAAGGTGCGTACAAGTGTTATTTTCATCAGCACATTAAGAAGAGGCTTAACTACTGTATTGTGCTATAGTCTCATAACTTGGAAAAAATATTTTCACCAAACAATGTACCGGTGTCCCAGCTAAGACTTTCGGGTCATATATCTCCATTATTATTGAACGAATTTTTATAACATTTGGAATATAGACAATTTATTAAGTGAAGAACCGTTGCTCTATACAACCATAGTCTTAAAAACGTGAATTCAACTAGGTTTTATTTCCTGTTATTGTATATTCAGACGAGCTAAAGTCAGCATACCTTATTAAATCCAAGATACTGGTTTCACTGAATCTTATTGTTAATGTCTTTACAGTGTGCAAACAATTAAACTCACAGAACACCCATAGATACTCCACTAAACTGCCAATAAAGGTTAAGTAGGGTTTTCGGGGCAACAAGAACATTAAAACTTTGAATTTCAGGTCTAAAAGTAGTCAATTTAATAACAAAAGTTGATAACAAAGAGCGACCAAAAAACGAAAACACTAAATAAAACAAAAATCAGATGAAAATGTCATAGTAGATGTTCGAATGTACCACCATCCGCTTCAATACATCTCCCTAGACGAATCCTAAAATCATCAATTACTTTCGCATCATGTTAACATTTATTGATGCAAATGCTTCTCGGATTCTGTTCAGCAAATCTTCAGGAGTTGTAGGCGGTGTTGAATAAACTTTTATTTTGACGTATCCCCCACAGGAAGTAGTCACAGGGGGTGAGGTCTGATGATCGGGCCGGTCAAGGTTTTGGGCCTCTTCTTCCTACCCGTCGAGGTCCAAAAGTTGTATCTAAATGAGCACGGACTGGTCTAGCGAAATGTGGCGGCGCTCCATCTTGCATAAAGACCATTTCATTTCGAATTATACGTGGTAGATGTCCAATTAAATTGTGAAATTCATTTTGTAAAAATAACAACACTATCCCTTTTAAACGTTGACTCATCAGAGAAAAGCATCCTTCTGTGTAAATCAGGATCATCTTCATTGGTTTGCAGCATGAAGTAACAAAAATTTAATCTATTAATCATGTCATCTTCAGACAACTCTTGGTGGAAAGAAATTTTAAAAACATGATACTTTTTTTGATTTTAATATTCTATGGATGGAACTTCTTGAAACCTGTACGTTCAAAACTTGAGAAATATTTCGTACACTTCTTGTTGGATTTTGTTCGAATGCCTACACTACAGCACCCACTATTTCTTGATTACCAGTGACTGGCTTTTCCCTTACACGCTTTAATTCGCGGACACTTCCTGTATTATTTTTTTGACTTTAAATTTTGAACGGCCTTCGTTCGGGTGACGTTTGACAAGAACTCTTACGGTTTCGTTTAAGTCCTTGTGACATTCACCATAAGCGAAAATGATCTATTTTTTGAGATACATAGACAATTCAGCCATTTTTATTCGAAAGGGAAAACAAAAAATCGAAATTAACACTTTTATTGAACTGTCAACAATTACATTTGACTTTTTCAAAAATTATGAGGGATGTACAAATTAAATCCCGGCAATGTTATTCAATTGTTCTCAAAGTTCTCTATGCAGTAATTGTCTTAATAATTAAATTACATTTTTAGCAACATAATTTGATTTTTCTCTGAAACCAAACTTTTGCTTTACTTAATTTTTTCTGTAGATTTTTGGTGCTTAACCATCTAAAGATATTTTCGTGGAATTTGAAAAAAAAAAGAACGATGAGTGAAAATTACATTTTTTAACTTTCACCAATTTCAAAAGTAACAGAACAATCCTCATTCAATAAAGTATCTGCATTCTAAATTTCAAAAAAATTCGTTCAATAATAATGGAGATATCTGACCCGAAAGTCTTAGCTGGGACAGCCTATACAGGGTGAGTTTTTTTGAATGTTTAGCATTGGGATCTCAGAAACTACTGGAGATAGAAAAACGCTTAAATGGGGAAAGATGCGCAGTTTTACGAGTTTGATTTAAAACAGCTTTTGTTTCTCCGATGACTTTCATGGCTTATTAGATATTCAAAGAAAACTAAATTTTACGATTTTCTTTAAACATGCTTAGCATCGTTAATAGTAATTTTAGAGAAAAAGTGTTCAGACAAAAGTTTTAGATAATTTTACGCCAAATAAAACTATGTAGCTAATATTTCTTTTTCGTTCACCATTATCTATGACACAAGTCTGACACAAACAGTTAGACACAAACTTGTGTTTTTTTTAATGGAAACCATAGTTGGTTTTGACATCATTAAAAAGCTTATTTTTTGCTGAACACAATGATATAAGGTTTCATATGGTTATTTTAAAAAATAAAGAGGATATAGACATTTTTATGGTTTTTATGGAAAACAATTGAATTTCGAACTGATAAAATACAAACCAAACGAAAACTTGTTTTGAAATCTTATGTAGTAATAAAATGAAAACTATAAGAACTTTTATTAAGGGCACACAACATTATTAATGTTCAAAGATACCTCCATTATTATTAATACACAAATTGAATCTCTTCACAACAGAATTTGTAGCATTGCGTACTTTACGCCTATCGATGTTATTAAAAGCAACTAAGACAGCTTCTCTTAAATCGTCGATTGTTTCATATGTTCTTTCGTATACTGTGTCCTTTAGTACACCCCACAAGAAAAAATCCAAAACTGATAAATCAGGGGATCTAGCCGGCCATTCAATGGGTGCATTTCGTCCTATCCATTGATTAGGGAAGTTCAAATTTAAATAATTTCTAACATTCAGTTGATTGTGCGGAGGCGCTCCGTCATGTTGAAACCATTGCAGCATTGCTCGGGTTCTTAAATTTAAATTATCTAACATTTCCTCGAAATCTTGTTGTAAAAAATTAAGATAACGATTGCCAGTTAGTGATCCATCAAAAATAAAAGGAGGAAGAACAGCTGATCCTATAACACCACACCAAACATTAAACCCAAATTTAATTTGTGGTCTCCTATGTTCAACGTGAAGTGGATTTGTTTGAGACCATATGTGCTCATTGTGCCTATTAAACATTCCACAATTTGTGAAACGAGATTCATCAGTCCATAATATTTTCATTGAAAAGTGTGAATCGTTTTGACACTGATCTTTAAACCATCTACAAAAAGCTATTCGTCTGATGTTATCACCTTCATGTAAAGTTTGTGATACTGATAATTTGTAGCGGCGAAATTTATGCCTCTTCAACACTCTGACAATAGTGCGTTGAGAGGAGCCCATTTCTGTTGAAATTTGTCGGGTCGATGTAGATGGATTCTGAGCGACACATGCTAATATGTTTATTTCTCTATCTTCATCCATCCATTTTTTGATTTTGGTTTAACGAACAAACCATAATCTGCTAAATTATCCCATAATCTCTTAAAAATAGGTAGCGACGGCTGACGTCGACCAAAATAATTTTCATAATAAACTTCAGCAGCTCTAGCAGAATTTTTCTGGCACTGAATGTAACATTCATCTATATCACGCTTTTCTACGTTAGAAAATTCCATAGCCAATGCAAACGTATGATTAACGGCCGTTTGCACCCCTTATAGTTAAGTTATAATAAATTAATTAATATTTAATTGTCAATGTTTGACAATTAACTTGACTTAAAAGTAAAAATTAACAGCTCTCACTTCTGTGACTCAACGTGAAAGCAATGTTAGTATATTTTTCTCGACTGCTCCAACGAACACTATTGAAACTCAGATTTTCCGTTTTTTGAATTACAAAACACCAAACATTTTTTTTTTAAGTTTATATCTTATAAAGTGAACAATCATAAAAATTATATCCTCTTTACTTTTTAAAATAACAATATCAAACCTTATATCATTGTAATCAGCAAAAAAAAAGCTTTTTTTTTTTTTGAAATACAAAACACCAAACATTTTTTTTTTTAAAGTTTATATATTATAAAGTGAACAAACATAAAAATAACCATATCATTGTAATGAGCAAAAAATTAGCTTTTTAATGATGTCAAAACCAACTATGGTTTCCATTTAAAAAAACACAAGTTTGTGTCATAACTCGATAATGGTGAACGAAAAAAAAATATTAGCTACATAGTTTTATTTGGCGTAAAATTATCTAACACTTTTGTCTGAACACTTTTTCTCTAAAATTATTATTAACGATGCTAAGCATGTTTAAAGAAAATCGTAAAATTTAGTTTTCTTTGAATATCTAATAAGCCATGAAAGTTATCGGAGAAACAAAGGCAGTTTTAAATCAAACTCGTAAAACTGCGCATCTTTCCCCATTTAAGCGTTTTTCTATCTCCAGTAGTTTCTGAGAGCCCAATGCTAAACATTCAAAAAAACTCACCCTGTATAGGCTGTCCCAGCTAAGACTTTCGGGTCAGATATCTCCATTATTATTGAACGATTTTTTTTGAAATTTAGAATGCAGATACTTTATTGAATGAGGATTGTTCTGTTACTTTTGAAATTGGTGAAAGTTAAAAAATGTAATTTTCACTCATCGTTCTTTTTTTGTTCAAATTCCACGAAAATATCTTTAAATGGTTAAGCACCAAAAATCAAACCTCTACAGAAAAAATTAAGTAAAGCAAAAGTTTGGTTTCAGAGAAAAATCAAATTATGTTGCTAAAAATGTAATTTAATTATTAAGACAATTACTGCATAGATAGCTTTGAGAACAATTGAATAACATTGCTATCTCCAGTAGTTTCTGAGATCCCAATGCTAAACATTCAAAAAAACTCACCCTGTATATTCCACAGCTTCGCTTTTGTCTCTAACCATTTCCTGCTTTAAGTGACATTGTAACATTTAAGGAATTAACAAACCAATCACAGCAGGCTATGCTATGATGTACATGCAAAATTTACAGAAGGTCTCTTAGAGTAGTTACATGTTGGGATGTGACAGCTTTATTGTGCATCCTTGGTCTCCCATAGCCGATTGATAAAAATCTAAAGCATGACTAAAGTAAATCCAGCTTCAGCACGTTTCCCTTATCTTACTCGGCTGCGTAATATATATTGTTTGATGAACATATTTTTTTCAAGTTATGAGACCATATCACAATTCAGAAGTTAAAACCTCTTCTTAATGTGCTGACGAAAATAACATCTATACACACCTTTTCGTGGTAGTACAATTCTTTTTCATTCATACTCGGGGTCTTTTTGAATAACTATATTCACCTTTTTTCTGTCCCCATCGGGGTATTTTCACCATTAGCTAGTACATACCTTTTCAGTGGCAATTAAAGCTTTACCTCAAATGACATCAATATAATGAAAATGTCGTACCGTCCAATTCAATAATTTAAAGCAAGTAATTAATATAACAAATGTCGAAATTTTCATAGGTTGTTTATTCGACACCTCGTATTTACAACACAGAAACTTTAAATTAAAAACAATATAAATTACAAATAAAAATTGAAATAAATTCAAATTGAGTTCAAAACAGTTTTATTCACTTCACTACAATTGTTTCACCCTACTAGGGCTTCATCAGGTGATGAATATTATAATACAATATTATTGAGAATACGTTATTTCATCAAAGGCGATTTTACACTACTAGCGTTCCGAAAAATTTGAATAAAATTGCTTCTAATGAAGGTTTTTCAAAACGGAAAAACTGTGTTTTGTAAGGAATGTTGTAATATAACTATGCAAAATTCCAACCTTCCACCGCGAAAATTGACGATTTGCTCAAGAGGGTCACCTTCATTTTATGCAAATTTTGCAGTTTCTTGCACTTTGCCAAGCCTCGCTTTGGTTTCGTCAACCCTAATTTAACGCACATTGTAGACTCGTCCCAACAGTCATTTAAAAAAAAATGAAGTAAATCTGCCCAGTAATTCCTAAGAAACATATGGGTAGACACCCTCTCTAATGTTAAATGAGGGTATCAAGTATATTAGAGGTAGCACAACCGCGCTACCACTGATGCAGAACAATTATTTGCATTAATTTGCTTTGTAGGTGTTTTCTTAAGATACTGTTATTTTAATCTAACATACATACTTGCAGTTTTCCTTCAAACCATTGACTAGTTAAAATTATGCAGGTGTTCCAATTGTTTAACCAAATTAAATAACTAAAGTCACAAGTTGTTGGAAAGGTATACCAAGTGAATGGTTGTCGTAACTTAAATAATATGTTGGAATACATTGAAAACGTGTATTTTCTTAGGAAAATGCTTTTCGCTTTGATTATTTATGGATTATGAATACAATTGAATATACGGTAAGGGTTAGAACAATAGTAGAATATACAGCATATCTTCCTTAGACAACCTATGATAATGTACCTATCCAGATTACCTATCATTGCTTTTCTAATATAATTACAATAGCCATAAGCAGAACAACTAGGAACGTTTAATGCAAAATTATTAATAAAAACTAATATGGAACTTCCTTATCGGTATTCCATCGAGTCATCGAGTTCCAAGCAGCACGATGTTAATGTTTCTAGCAGTTATTAATATCAATCAAGATGATGGGCGTTATTAATAAAAGTGGTAAGAATTTGTAACGTCCATAGTGTAATTAATAACAATATGATTAAATATTAATGGTTAAATAAATGTAGATATTAGTATATAGTATAAAAAGCACCAGCTGTCAAGTATATGTGTATTTTATTGTAATATAAATAAAATTTAAAATAGAGCCCCTTTTGAAGTAATAAATAAAATATTACACAATAAGAATTTTTCTTTTCTATATAATACTATAAATAAGATTATTTGCATCCAATGATAAAGGAAATTTTATTATTGAGTATATATTTATATTCTTACTAATATAAAAGTAAATTAATGTTAGCACTACAAAAAATAAGGTCATTTGTATATTTCACCTTTGATTGAAATCTATGCTGAATACTACAATACTTATATATTATTTCTAATATTTAGCATACATAAATATTTAGAACGTAGTTTTCTATCATATCAATGCATAAGCCAGAAATTTAATATTCTGCGTTTGATAAGTTACGTATAGGGTGGTATAGGACATCTTATCCAGTGTTCGAAACACAAACTCTTCTACATAATTTGTGAAATTTTTATATATTTTGAGGTTCTTTCACTTTGCGGAATGGTTCTACTGTTATGCATCACGAGTACTCATTTCCATTACTGAGAGTTGTTATTGTGGATTTTTCCAATAACAGCAATGCAAAATGTTCTCCAAATCAATGCACACATTAACAATCCCTGTACATGCTTAGAATTGTTGTTGCACGTTTATCAACATTGTACTTACTTCATATTCCTCTGTTATAATTAGACTTCCATATTAGTTTTAACATCGCACTATTATAAATAAACAAATGTATTTACTTAAATTATTTAAATCTGATTTGCTTAAAATCATCATGCTAGAATACTAAATGTTTCGCTTTTTCTGTAATCTTCTCTATATATTTTACTTTTATACATAAATTACTGTTTCGTAACTCCGAAAACAGAATGTATGGGTAGGTTTAAAGAAAACACTATATTGTGGCTTATAACGTTTCAGAAAAATTTATTTCCTTCATCAGATAGTATAATACAGAGAAAAGAGAAATTTTCAGTTGTTTATATAATTAGGGGCAATGTATGTCTTTTAGATGTGTTGTCCAAAATTTGTAATATGTTTGATTTACTGAAGTCAGAGTGCCATTACAAACCTAATGTTTGACAGACGTTTTAGCAATTAGTGATTGTCAAAATGCTCATTGATTAAAACTTATGAGTGTGGATGCTCAGATCCTTGGTCCATTGTGAAAATATACCTTTGTCTTGCATAATAGTTTATAGTGTAATTATTTAAACAAAAACTTACATTTTGTTATTTTTAAAGTTACTTATTATAATATTCTTACTGTACAATACCAAATCTTCGAGATGCTTATGAATATCTCAATGTTTTACAACAACCTCTTGATGTGATATCTACCGCTGAACATACGACGTTATATGGTTTACCTGCATGATGGAGCTCCAAATCTAAAGGTGGCTACACACATGCACCGCAGCCTACACCGTCGCGTATCAAGTGCGGATGCATCCTCGTAACATAGCGGTATCCTATCTGTTGTCGGTCTTTCGCAATCGCATCAAAGAAATGTTACGCGTCCACGTTGCCTCACATGTTTGCATATCTAAAAATGTTTATACTACAACTTCTCAAAACTCTGCCGAAGTTAGAGCCCGAATTGACGTTACAGTATTTGAAATCACACCAGAAAGACTGGAACAAATAGTACCACAAACACTGCAAATATGTTTTTGTACTCACCGCCTGTAAAGTGACATTTGGTGCAAGCATCGCTCGGCCAACAAGGAGTATTTCCCGGTCGAGGCGACTGTAAAAATTGAAAAAAACACTGGCTCTTTGCGACATTCAAAAAAAATCTAATCTATTTGACTATTTCTCAAGTAACATTGAAATTGACAGTTAATTGTAAACAACCCAAAAAGCGATGACTTAACTATAAATATAAGAATAAAAACGTCATAAGCAAGAATATAATAACTTAAACTAAATTTAAATGTGAGTAATAGGTACGTACAAGAAATGCTTAAATTAATTAGGTAACAAAAAATTTTGTACAAACCACTTGCATGAAGACATCTTCGACGCATTTGCGCAATTAAAAGCACTCGCTTCCCTTCGATCGTTCGTGCTTACAAATTGCGCTCATGCGGGAAAATAGTCTTCGCGCACTTGGTTCCTAAATAACTATTACTGGCCTGGCCAACCTTATGACATACAAAAAAATTAGGTGTGGCCACCACACGACTTTCTTATACGTGTGAAAGCGTTACTTCCGGTCCGAATTTTGAAATTTCATTTATACAAAAAATATTCCAAATCTAACTAAAGACTTTTGTACTCTTCATAAATGTATATAGATATTGGAAATTAAGTTCTAAATACTTATGAATTCTTTATAAATTAGTCTAAACTTAGTAATTGACGAAATATTTGCAAATTTCAATTTTTTCACTGAAGTAAACTACTACTTCCGGTCTGCCGATTTTGCTCAAAATCTAATCAGTTCTCAAGAGGGAGAGTATATTCGTGAATACAAAATTTGGAATTGACATGTCCAGCGGTTTGACCGCTATCGTGGTCACAGACAGACAGACAGACAGACACAGACAGAGAGAGACATTTTTTAAAAACCACTTTTTTGGTATCAGGGGACCTCAAAACGTGGACATCTGCAAAAATCTCGAGGTCGAAAATTTTCATCATCACAATTAATTGCATCTGTGGGTCATATTTTGAGGAAGAAAACCTACTTTCGTACCTTTTCGAGTAATAAAATTGTCGGTTTTGATTTTAAAACGTTCTTTTTGGTATTTACATCAGACTGAATAAGATATCGGTTCGGTATAGAGTGGACGGAGGATGTTATTCTTAATTTGATCTACATTGATAAAGGAAAAGTAATTTTGTGGAATACGAAGCATCCCAGATAATATAGTAAAGTAAAAGAAAATGGTGCACAGCCTAGGGGTGCAAGTAAAAATAATTCTTTGCTGTCAGCACTTAGGGCGCAAAAACGCGAAAATAAAGAAGAATCATTGCACAGGAACATGTAAATACACATTATGAATATAATTGATATTAATTTTCAACTAAATCTTTATTTTGCCTGTCTTATTACATTAGAAAAAAATGAGGTGTGGCCACCACGCGACTTTCTTATACGTATGAAAGTGTTACTTCCGGTCCGAATTTTGAAATTTCATTTATACAAAAAATATTCCAAATCCAACTCTAAATACTTTTGTACTCTTCATAAATATATATAGAATGCATAATTTACGACATATTTGCAAAAAAATCGTTATTCGGTAAGAGTAAAAGTGATACTTCCGGTCCGAATTTTGAAATTTTTTTTACACAAAAGATATTGGAAATTAAGTTCTAAATACTTATGAATTCTTTATAAATTAGTCTAAACTTAGTAGTTGACGAAATAATGGCAAAATTCGATTTTTTCACTGAAGTAAACTACTACTTCTGGTCTGCCGATTTTACTGAAAATCTAATCAGATCTCAAGAGGGAGATTATATTCGTAATTATAAAATTTGGAATTGATAACTATAGCGGTTTGACCGCTATCGTGGTCACACACACACGCAGAGAGACAGACAGAGAGAGAGAGAGAAGAGAGAGAGAGAGAGACATTTTTTAAAAACCACTTTTTCGATATCAGGGGACTTCAAAACGTGGACATCTGCAAAAATCTCGAGGTCGAAAATTTTCATCATCACAATACTTCCTTATACTACGTATAAGAAAGTAATTAAGTGCTAACCTTTCTTGAACAGAAATTCGTACCAATTAAATTTATCAAAAACACAAAGTCTGTTGGCGAAAATTGTGTAAAATTTTTATATAAACCACTAACTGCTTAAAATTTTAGATTTAAGAGTAAATCACTGCCACCATATACAGTCCTACTTGCATATAATTGCGTTTGCCACCAAAGTCTTGTCCTACATTTTTTCTTTTACACTAAATAATACATAACTATATTCGCTACAGTCGCAATGTCCATCTTGCTTGGAAAACATTCATAAACTAATCATAGGACAGCAATAGGTATGTTCGCGCTGATGTTACGAGAGGATGTTCTGTTCAACCTCAAAACTTCATCACACCGTAACTTCCTCGCACAAAAAGGAATATTGCGCGGCCGAGATACGGTTCGATGTTCTTTTACATATGTGTAGCCACCTTAAGAAACTGGTTGGATGACCAAACAGACGGATTGGTCGCGGAGGTCCCACATTATGGTTTGCGTGGTCCCTCGATCTCAGTCCACCTTTATGTTTGGAGTTTCATCAAAGGAAAAGTTTATACTACAACTTCTCAAAATTCTGCCGAGGTTAGAGACCGACTTGATGTTGCAGTATTAGAAATCACACCAGAAAGATTGGAACAAATAGTACCACAAAGATTGCAAATATATCTACAAACTAATGGTTTGCGATATGAACAATTATGTAGGTAATATTATTATAGGTTATATTATTTTGGCAACAACTAATTTCAGTTCAATATGATATCATTAACGACGAGTAAAATAGTTTCGAAGATTGTAACTAGTATATTACTGTAATATACAGGTTCAATGTTGCCAAAAGTATGTTTCTTTCAAATTTTTTCTGAAAATATAGAAAGCATGATACATCAATTTAGTATTAAGATTTTTTACTATGACTTTTATGATGAACATCGCCACGTGTTGTTTCACGCCAATTTATACACACGTTGTATAACATAAAAATGTCAAAATAACGTCTGTTGAAATATGTTACTGAGTACTGAGAATGTATTTGACTTCTACTTCTATTATAGAACATTGTTTACATTATTTTTAATAAGGAGACTAAACTATGCTCCACGTTTAATTCAGAAAATATATTTGCCTACCTGAAATTAGTCGTTACTATTTAGTATAATAAACATATATGTTATAGTCACTTTTTGTTAAAATATCAATTAAGCACGATTTAAAATAGGAAAGGCATTAACATAATCCCATTAGTATTAAAAGTAATAGAGGAGTTCAATAAATACATCTTAAATCTTGTGTAACGCCAAATTGACATTTGCTAAAGGTTTCTGACCAGTGATGTCATAAAGGAGCTGTTTGGCTTTTACTTTCTTATGCGTAGTATAAGGAAGTATTGTGATGATGAAAATTTTCGACCTCCAGATTTTTGCAGATGTCCACGTTTTGATGTCCTCTGATACCTGTGTGTGTGTGTGTGTGTGTGTGTGTCTGTGTGTGTGTGTGTGTGTGACCACGATAGCGATCAAACCGCTATAGGTATCAATTCCAAACTTTATATTTACGAATATAATCTCCCTCTTGAGATCTGATTAGATTTTTAGTAAAATCGGCAGACCGGAAGTAGTAATTTACTTCAGTGAAAAAATCGAATTTTGCCAATTAATTATTCGTCAACTACTAAGTTTAAACAAATTTATAAAGATTTCATATGTACTTAGAATTAAGTTTGAGACAAATTGTCTTAAAAAAGTTTTTCAAAATTCCAACCGGAAGTAGGTCTTCTACTGTTATCGAAAATCAGTTTTTTGCGAATATCTAGCAAGTCATGCTTTTTAGAGAAGTACGTTATGAGTATAAAAGTATTTAAAACATAATTTTCAATATCTTTTGTATAAAAAAAATTTCAAAATTCAGACCGGAAGTACCACTTTTACTCTTATCGAATAGCGATTTTTTGCAAATATGTCGTAAGTTATGCATTCTACATATATTTATCAAGAGTACAAAAGTATTTAGAACTGGATTTGCAATATTTTTTGTATATATGAAATTTCAAAATTCGGACCGGAAGTAGCACTTGTACTCTTAGCGAGTAGCACTTTTACTTTCTTATACGTAGTATAAGGAAGTATTGTGATGATGAAAATTTTCGACCTCGAGATTTTTGCAGATGTCCACGTTTTGAGGTCCCCTGATACCAAAAAAGTGGTTTTTAAAAAATGTCTGTGTGTGTGTCTGTGTGTCTGTGTGTCTGTGTGTCTGTGTGTCTGTGTGTCTGTGTGTGACCACGATAGCGGTCAAACCGCTGTAGATATCAATTCCAAATTTTGTATTTGCGTGTGTAATCTCCCTCTTGAGAACTGATTAGATTTTGAGAAAAATCAGCAGACCGGAAGTAGTAGTTTACTTCAGTGAAAAAATCGAATTTTACAAATATTTCGTCAATTACTAAGTTTAAACAAATTTATAAAGAATTCAAATGTACTCAGAATTAAATTTGAGACAAATTGTCTTAAAAAAGATTTTTGAAATTCCTACCGGAAGTAGGTCTTTTACTCTTATCGAAATCAGTTTTTTGCGAATATCTCGCAAGTCATGCTTTCTAGGCAGGTACATTACGAGTATAAAAGTGTTTAAATGATAATTCTAAATATCTTTTGTATAAAAAAAATTTCAAAATTCGGACCGGAAGTACCACTTTTACTCTTACCGAATAGCGATTTTTTGCAAATATGTCGTAAATTATGTATTCTATATATATTTATTAAGAGTACAAAAGTATTTAGAGTTGGATTTGCAATATTTTTGGTATACATGAAATTTCAAAATTCGGACCGGAAGTAGCACTTTTACTCTTAGCGAGTAGCACTTTTTTTCGAATATCTTGCAAAGTATGCATTCTATAGCGATTTATTAAGAGAATGAAAGTACTTAAAATAGGATTTTAAATAAGTGTTGTATAAAAAAATTCTTAAAATTGTATAGTTTGAAACGCTCATACGTATAAGTCGTGTGGTGGCCACACCTCATTTTTTTAATTAAACTTGGTACAGAATCATTCAAGTTATTATGAGTTGAGTATGTTACCGCATTAGTTAAATAATAATATAAAGCAAGTACTATAATAATTGTAGAACGTTAGTAGTATATACACGTACCAAGTCATAAAACCCGAACAATTTTACTGTTACATAATTGTTTTAAATAATTTCCATACATGTTTACAAGAATCTACTATTTAATTAATGATATTGTATATGCGACAAAAATGTTTTATATTTACACGTATGTTATTCTTATTTTGTTAATTTACGTTTACAAAACAAACTTGAAAAATTGTTTTTGTATTATCCACTTTAGTAGTGGATAATCGGTAAAGATTACTATCGCTTTTCAGATAAGGTAAACAACCTTGTTTGAAAAAATACACTCGCTTAGATTGTTTCCGAATTGGTCTGCTTGCATGTCTCAAGCAAAATACCGAGTATAATAGTACACGATATTATCAAGCGACGTACATCATATATTTGCCTTATTTAATTCCATTTGCGGGCTAGATAAAAACCAGATAATAAATCTAAAAGAAAAATACTAATCCCATAAACAAATGTTATGTTACTTGATATCAATACTTTTGCATACTACAGAATTTACAAAAAATGATCATTAATATTTATACAAGCTTATGCTATCAATTTTCAAATACCACATCATCGAAATCTTGATATTTGAGAAAGTCATTGAAATATTTCTCAATTACTATTAAGCTAAGTTCAGACCGAAATCAAGTGTTCGCAAACAGTTCAAGAACTATTTGCGAATTATATTTAAATAATGAGGTGTAGCCGCCACACGACTTTCTTATACGTATAAGCGTTTCAAATTATACAAAATTGTTCTAATTTGTTGAAAATACTTTTATCTTAGAAAATAAACGTGTAAGTAAGTGTGCCCAAATTTTAATAATTTTTCTATATAAAAAATATTCAATCCTATTCTCTTAATAAATATCTATAGAATGCATCATTTCCGACATATATGCAAAAAATCGCTATTCGATAAGAGTAAAAGTGTTACTTCTGGTCCGAATTTTGAATTTTTTTATAAAAATAGTTATGAAAATTAAGTTCTAAATACTTTTATACTCGTAATGTAACTGCCTAGAAAGCATGACTTGCGAGATATTCACAAAAAAACTGATTTTTGATCAGAGTAAAAGACCTCTTTCCGGTAGGAATTTTTTAATAGAATTCTTCACAAATTTAATTTTAAGTACATTTGAATTCTTTATAAATGTGTTTAAACTTAGTAGTTGAGAAAATATTGGCAAAACACGATATTTTCACTGAAGTAAACTACTACTTCTGGTCTAACGATTTTTCTGAAAATCTAATCAGATCTCAAGAGGGAGATTATACTCGTAAATACAAAGTTTAAAATTGATAGTTATAGTAGTTTGATTGCTATCGTGGTTACACACACACACCGACACAGAGAAAGAGAGAGACATTTTTTAAAAACCCCTTTTCGGTATCAGGGGACTTCAAAACGTAGACTTCTGCAAAAATCACGAACGGGTGCAAGAAGCAATTAAAGGCATTGCGTGAATGCGGAAGATGTTTTCACACAAGTGGTTTGTACAATATTTTTTGTACGAAAATTAAATTGAAAGTATTGCTAATTAACGTAATCAGTATCATACCTAACCTTAAATAGAATACCTAATTAATTTAAGCATTTCATGTACGTACCTACTTTTATGCAGAGTTTGTTTTATTAAGAAATACAGAATTTAAAGTTTAAGTTGGAAAAACTTATGTATACACATTTCAGAAGGCACACACATATATGAAAGTCGTGTAGTGCTCACATCCCATTTTTTTATGTTAAAATGTACAAATTTATCTGATGCGAGGTTTCACGATATTTTGTTAAAAATTGATTCACGCTAATTTAGTTTTCGACACCTGATATTATTTGTACCACGTATTAGAGAAATGTTCGATAAGTGTACAATATGATTCAATTAATTTGACCGTGTTAATCAAAAATACGCGTAAGTATGTCCGTAACGTTTGCTTGAACTTCATTATGTAATTAATGGATGTATTTCTATTAACACACCTATCTAATTAGATATTGATGCAATATTCGTTTATTTTGTGGCTTCTTCTACTTACTCCAAACTAAAAACATCCACAAATATTAAATTTAACCATACAAAAATCGCTTTTTAATAATACTGCCCAATAAAGCTTTCATCCCGTCAATAAATGACAAAATTAAACCGTATATACAGTCTGTCTTTAAAACAAAACAAAAAGGCAAACACATAACTCCCTTATTTATCGGAAGACTTTAATTATCTATACACCAAATTAAATGGTTGTGAATAGGCTACTAAATGGGCTAATGAAATAATATATAGCCCTAAGGGCTTTAAGACTAAACTATCAAAACGTTTTTTTCAAATTCGAGCATATACGTTTTCTTTTTTTTTTTGGTAATCTAAAAAGTTTTATTCCGAAAACAATAATGTATAACAAGCACACCTAAACATTAAAAAAATACAAAAAATGTCAAACTGTGCTCATTTTGTGCTAAACATGGCGCCATCTCTGCGCAACCATATATATTGCACTGGACAATATTACATCACGAAGCTTTCGAAGTCCGCTTCAGTTTCTTGAAAGCTCCATATCTCGTAAATTGTCTATTATCCGCTGAAATTTGCATCGACTTAAAGGATTTCTGTTCGGATAATATTGCTGATATAGTTGTGAAGCTTTGTAAATATTATCACCGCACTAACGAAAAACTAGAAGCATGTCTAAACATTGTTTGTTCATTTTCTTAATTTTTTAAGTTCGACTTGATAATTTGTGCTATTATTATTTGTCACTTGTTTTCCCAGCCAACTTATTCCAGTTATTACATTGCAACCCAATGCATTTTTAGTGTTACTTTTTTACACAAGTGCTTTTTTTTGTATTTTTGTTATGTAAGCGTATATTAGTGGTACATTTATGTCTTCAGAATAAAAATTTCAATCAGAATTAATAATAAGGGATATGGACTCGTCTTTCTTTTGGACAAATTAATCTAATAGCGCTAGTATTGTCTTAGCTCTGGTTCCTAAGTAAATGATGCTTCTAAGAGGGAAACTTAAAAAGCGGGGAATTGTATCTTGTTTCTATATCTTATTCGAAAATTTTAAAATTGTACATGCACTGTATTGACAATGTCTATATCATGTTTAGTGATCAATGACAATAAAGATTATTATTATTATTATTATTAAAAATTAATCGACGAAGGAAATACATGTTGAAACTGGATTATATCTAGTAAAAACACAATTATTTAGTTTAAAATTGTGTGGTACACAGAACATACCGGGTGGTGCAATAGTGTGTCGGCGGAGCTTAGTATGAAAACTAATAATGCTGTAGCAATGACACTTTACGTACGTATGTAGTATGCGACTGTACATTTTCTAATTTTATTTACAAGTATGTATATAGGATGTTCCAAATTTTCGTAACCAGCTTCAACTTTTTTATTTTAAATACATCTATACTTTCTGGATATTATAATGATACCCACTCAAATTATTTTTGCAATGATATATGGATATGTGCACTTAGACTGTTAGTTTTGATTTTATTGTTAATTTTGTTAAAATCTTGACAGTTGCAGCATCTAACATTTTTAGCTGTAGTCTGAAATTGGGTAGAATGCCTCACGTAATTTTTGTGTTTTTTTTTTTAAATCTAACCTGTAATATTTTTATAAATGAGCATATTCCTTGTAAAATTGCCTTTAAAATGGTACCAATAACATAGTACTTATTTCTAGTATTTTCAAAGTTATAACCCTTTAATGAGATATACTCATGTTTATAACATCCAAAATGCGGGGCATCTAATAGTTGGTTGGCCATGAAAATAAAACAAAGTAATTTTAACAAACACTTGTTTTTTAAATGTTTTATCACGAGTTTTAGAATTACATTTTGAATTTTTTCCATAATAAAGCAATCTTAATTTAAAATGTGTTCAAAGATATTTCCATTCTGTTCTACACATGCTCTCAACCGTCTCTGTATCGACAGACTTACATTCTGTGCTAAGTTGTTTTCACTTAATTGAAGAAAAGCATTTCTTATTCGTTGCTGTATGTTCTCTGCCGTTGTAGGAGGTGTTGGGTAAACAATGTTTTTTACAGTTGGCACAGAAAGAAATCACAAGGTGTGAGATTTGGTGATCGCGGTGGCCAGCTTATCAAACTTCCTCTCCCAATCCACTTATTGGTGAATACCCTATCTAAATGTGCTCTTGCAACAGCACTATAATGTGCTGGTGCACCATCATGTTGGTACCACAATCTCCTGATGACGTTATCTGGGAGACATTCTAATAGCAATGGTAAATTATTTTGTAGGAAATTTGTGTAGATTGCACAATTTAATGCATTATTAAAAAAGAATGGACCAATAGTGTTTTCTATGATGCCTCCCCATGTGTTAACATTCCATGTTTGTTGATATAAAATGGGCTGAACAAAATGTGGATTTGTAGTGTCATAATAATGAATATATTTTTCTGTTTGTTGTTCCACAATTAGCAAATGTTGCTTCATCTGTGAAAAGCACATGATCTAGAAAAGTTATATCGTGTCGTAATTGTAAAAGTAGCAATTCACAGTAAACTAGTCTCCTTTCAAAGCCATTTGTAATAAGCCTTGATAATTTTGTATTTTGTAAGGGTAAAACCTATGTTTGTTTTACATCCTTTTTACGGCAGTGACTTCTATCCCGTGTTGTTTCGAAATTATCCTTGTAGATACGTACGGATTTTCCACAATGGACTGGACGACTGTCACTTCATTATCTTCTGTAATCATAGTCTTACTTCTTTCATGTTCGACGTAATTCACTAAACCCGTTCGAAGAAACCTTATCAACAAATTTTCAAACGTTTTACTATCCGGTGCTCTTCGGTCGGGATATTCCATCGCATATGTTCTTGATGCTAAAAATGGATTTCTGTTACTAGTGCCAAGAGCAAATACCATGTCTATGAGGTCCTCTCTCGAAAAATTCATTTTAAAGAAATGGATAAGGACCAAAAATATAACATTTTATAATGAATTTAAGCGTCTGAGAGGATTAATTAAAACACAGATAAACATTAACTATCGCCGTTATCTTATTGATATGGAAAATTCCGTTAAAACATCTCCCTCTAATCTGTGGAGTTTTTTGCGTGCTAAACGTCGCTCTACTAGGATACCAGGTCGCCTTCATGATGATGATGGCAACGATTTTTCTGACCCGAATGAAATTGTTAATGCTTTTGCACATTATTTTTCATCAGTGTACGCTGTTGTCAGTGACACTACATATACTGGAATGGTCTATAATCCCCTACCTTATCGCTTCCTACCGGTAACTGAGGATGAGTTACTTAAATTAATGGCTAATATTCTAATAAACAGACAGCAGGACATGACTTGTTACCCAATTTCTTGATTCGTGATTGTAGATACATTTTAGCATTGCCTTTGAGAATAATTATCAATATGTCCATTACAACATCTGTTTTCCCTCAAGTTTGGAAGAATATTAGAATCGTTCCCGTACATAAGAAAGGAGATCGCACATCTCTGTCTAATTACAGACCTATTTCCATATTATCAAATTTTGCGAAGATATTTGAGCGAGTACTGTATATTGGCATCTATACTCATACAGTTTCTCTTATTGCACCCAACCAGCATGGATTTATGTCGGGTCGTTCTACGGTTACGAACCTGGCTACGATATCTCAGTTTATCTGCGAAACTCTAGACAAACGTGGACAGGTTGATGTTATTTATACGGACCTGTCGAAAGCATTTGACATGATTGATCATAAAATTTTAATGTCCAAAATCAGTTCTCTGGGTTTCTCTCCCTCCTGTGTTTCTCTACTTACATCTTATCTGCATCAGAGGAGATGCAATGTAACTTACAACGGCTACTCATCAAATGACTTCGTTCTCACCTCAGGAGTGCCACAGGGATCAAATCTGGGTCCATTATTGTTCATTTTATTTCAACAATGATTTGCTTCTCAAGATGGATTGCCCTGTTCTTGGATACGCGGATGACATTAAACTATACTCAGAGGTCTCAACATTGGATAATATAAATAAACCACAACACAACTTAGATGTGCTAATTGAATAGTGTGACTCTAATAAGCTCAAGCTAAATGTAAACAAATGTTGCGTAGTTTCATATACTCGTGGTTTCCTTAATAGTTCATCTGCGTACTTCATTAACGGCACTAACATAAAAATGGTACCAGAAGTTAAAGATTTGGGAGTCTTATTTGACTCAAGCCTTACTTTCAAATCACACATTTCAAGCATATGTTCAGAAGCCTTCAAACTCCTTGGTTTCATCATGCGGATTTCTAAGTACTTCAGAGATATGTCACGGCTTAAGTCATTATACTCTGCATATGTTGTGAGTAAAATAGAATATGCCGCCTTAATTTGGTATCCCATATATGCCTGTGATACCTTAACTTTGGATCGCATACACAGAAAATTCTTGAAGTTTCTGTCTTTTAAACATGATGGAATTTATCCAGAGAGGGGCACATCACAGGAAGAGCTACTAACATGTCATGACATGACTTCTTTGTCCGGCCGGAGAGATACTCTGTGTGGAAGGTTTTTATATAAGCTCCTGTCCAATAAAATTGATTGTCCATTACTACTTGAGCTGTTGTCCTTTCTTGTCCCGCGATTTAACACAAGATATGGATGCACTTTCTTGGTACCATTTGCACGGACAAACATAATGAAACGTGCACCAATTTATACGTTATCCCGTCTGGGCAATGGACTGTTTGAGGATGTTTTTGCTTAAATATGGATGAACATTACTCCGTTGTTGAATATTATATATTATATATACATATATTTTTCTTTTTTTCTTTTTTTTATATTCATATTGAGGATTTTAGTTAATTTTATATTACATTGTATTTAATTGTATACACGCATAAATTATAATTATCCTGTTATTGGGCACTGGCCTGTTGGGTAATAATAAAGATTATTATTATTATTATTATTAAAGCTAAAACAACAATAAACTATTATGGTATCTAAATAAAAAATAATGTCAATAAAACGATATAACTGATAACAAGATAAATGCAATACGTAACAACTACTAACAAACAAACAGAAATTAATAATTCACTAGCCGAACTTAATTTATAGCAATAAACGCAATTACAGCAAAGAGAAAATACAGAAAACGACTTTTTATGGACTTTTAAAGTAGAGATTTGACGTTTGGTTGCACAGCCATTTTTTTTTAAATCAGGGCCAATCAACTATTAGATGCCCCACATATTGGATGTTATAAACATGAGTACATCTCATTAAAGGGTTATAACTTTAAAAATACTAGAAATAAGTACTATGTTATTGGTACCATTTTACAAGGAATATGCTGACTTATAAAAATATTGCAGGTTAGATTTAAAACAAAAACGAGAAAATAACCAAGAAAGATCGATAACTTAGACACCACATATTTAACACCCTGTATATTTATTCACTTTGTTCAACCTCAAAACAAATAACGTGTTAGACCATAAATTAGTAACACAAGAGTTACGTGAGGCATTCTACCCATTTTCAGACTACAGCTTAAAATGTTAGATGCTGCAACTGTCAAGATTTTAACAAATTTATCAATAAAATCAAAACTAACAGTCTGAAGTGCACATATCCATATATCATTGCAAAAATAATTTGAATGGCTATCATATTATATCTAGAAAGCATAGCAATGTATATAAAATAAAAAAGTTGAAGATGCTTGCGAAAATTTGGAACATCCTGTATATTTGTAAATAAAATTAGAAAATGCACAGTCGCATACTACATACGTACGTAAAGTCTCATTGCTCCAGCGTTATTAGTTTTCATCCTAACTTCCGCCGACACACTATTGCACCACCACCACACACTATATCTCCACAGACTATGGCTTCATCAGATGGATGAAAGATACAATTTATATACAGTCTGTCCTACAAAAAACGCACCACGCTATAAAATCTGATTAATAATTCGATTTCAGTAATTCAAAAACCACATTAGACAGGTGTGTAAATAGGTACTACAAAATAACGAAAATGAAAAGTGTAAACACATGGATGTTAAAACTAACATCAAGCATTAAATAAATACTGTGACTTACATATATACATTTATACGTAAAATGTATATGCATATATGCATGTGTTTGGGATACACACATACATTAAGTGCCATTGCCGACAATCAAACGCACAGACACCGGTGTTTCGGCCTTTGAAGCCTCATCAGTGCACGTAGAGACTGTCGACAATGGCTTTAAAACTTAAAACACCACTTATGTCAGTTTTGCGTAGTAGATGCAGTAAGAGTATCACAGCGACATCTAACACCCAAAAGATGACACAAAAAATGCGATGTAGTGACTTCAAAAAAAATCATTATCTCGAAAACTATTGACTCTTGTATAAGGATAAATCTATTGTAAATGAGCTGTACTACCATGTCCTTTAATATATTAGTTTATGTAGCAGTCACTTTGTATATATAACAAAACAGACAAAGAGAAACAAAAATAATCTCATTCTGAGACTCCTACTATGGAGGACGCAACGATAGGGTAGCGCAACGACATCATCCACATTTTACACGTGTTGTAATGGGGCTCCTCGTAATTTAAACCAATTTAAACGATTGTTTCGAAAAGAAACGATGGGTAGAGCTGTACAAAATGAAAAGTAACAACAGTTGTTTTGTGCCAGGGTGTAAAGCCGGTTATTCATATACAGGGAAATATAATAAACTGCATGGGATAAAAAATGGCGGCAAAGGTAAGTTATTTTTTAATTACTGTTACATAATTATTATTATGAATACCTACCTGAAATTGAAGGATAAGACTATATTTAATAAATGGAAGAAAGCTATTGCAAGAGCTGATAAAGAATTAGCTGAAAATGATGTTGTTTGTGAAGTGCACTTTTTGCAATCAGACATTGTAAAATGCTTTGAAACAAAAATAAATAATGGAGAAATGAATAAAATTGAAAGAGGACGGCCCAAACTAAAATGCAATGCAGTTCCCTGCATATTTCCTAACTTGCCTCATTACCTATCGAATCCTTAACCAGAACGAAAAGCTCCAACTATAAGAAAAATCGCTGGAAAAATGGAACAAAAACAAAATAAAGATAAACTTAGGAAACTTAATAAAGAGAAGAAAATTAAGAAAAATTATAATATTTATGTTTATTTATTGATTTTGAATTTTGTTTGTTTTTTTTTAATAAATTAAAAACAATGTCCTGATCATTTGCTTCCTTTGAAATGTAGCCCAGAATAGAACAAGTTTATTTAAATCTAACGTCTACAATTACAAACAATATCTAATATATGTAGTTAATGCTTTAAAATTAGTATTGAATTCATAATTATATTCGAAGCAGTGATTAGAAGAAGATGAACCTGTTTTCTTGTCTATATATATATAATTAATATTTTATATGTGGTTAATGTATATATTAAACACATATAATCTGTTTCTTTGCCGTATATATTTTAAATGTCGTGAGAAATTTCTTGAAATAGCGGCATTTTTAATTAATTGATGACAATTACTTGCATTATTTTAATTGTTAATGATTTTAAGGAAAAGAAACACATTACTCCGAGGACTAACACATATGCATCAGTTTCGTTTAACCACTACAACGTGAATACTCATCAGCTGTGTGTGTAATGTATTCATTTTTCCTTTCTACCGAAATTTGTATATATAGTTACGGAGAGGATCTTTGCAAGCTTGAGAGATAATTTCTTATCATTCTCATTTAATGAAGGAACATATTATTTTATAAATTTCGGTAGAAAGGAAAAATGAATACATTACACAGCCGAGCTGATGAGTATTCACGTTGTAGTGGTTAAACGAAACTGATGCATATGTGTTAGTCCTCGGAGTAATGTGTTTCTTTTCCTTAAAATCATTAACAATTAAAATAATGCAAGTAATTGTCATCAATTAATTAAAAATGCCGCTATTTCAAGAAATTTCTCACGACATTCATATATATATATATATATAGAAAGATGTGATGTCAAACACTGTTTCGGGGTATATTGGTATGTATAATTACTGACTTAGACGGTCAGAATGTATGAATAAAGATTATTTCCGAAACGTCACCAGCCACAAATACAGTATTTTAATTACCCAACCCATACATTCTCACCGTCTAAGTCAGTAATTATACATACCTATATATATATATATATATATATAAAGTATAAATTTCATGGGGTAACTCCGCTCAAAATGCAACTGCGGACACGTGTTTCGAACTACTTGGTTCTCGTCAGCGCAGTGTAGCCAAGGAATAGGATGGGATAACCTTGGAGCTGAAAAACATCAATCAGAGACATACACAAGGGACAGCCTACCAATTGAGGCTTCAGCTAGAGTGTCCTCGATACTGAGAATGAATCTAACGTCGCCGCGAGGTAGACATTGTCCACCTGCAAGCCATCTGAACCCACAGGATAACAATAAAGAAAAGAAATATTGCGGATTATAGAATAATAAAGTATAAATTTCATGGGGTAACTCCGCTCAAAATGCAACTGCGGACACGTGTTTCGAACTACTTGGTTCTCGTCAGCGCAGTGTAGCCAAGGAATAGGATGCAGTTGCATTTTGAGCGGAGTTACCCCATGAAATTTATACTTTATTATTCTATAATCCGCAATATTTCTTTTCTTTATTGTTATCCTGTGGGTTCAGATGGCTTGCAGGTGGACAATGTCTACCTCGCGGCGACGTTAGATTCATTCTCAGTATCGAGGACACTCTAGCTGAAGCCTCAATTGGTAGGCTGTCCCTTGTGTATGTCTCTGATTGATGTTTTTCAGCTCCAAGGTTATCCCATCCTATTCCTTGGCTACACTGCGCTGACGAGAACCAAGTAGTTCGAAACACGTGTCCGCAGTTGCATTTTGAGCGGAGTTACCCCATGAAATTTATACTTTATTATTCTATAATCCGCAAAATTTCTTTTCTTTATATATATATATATATATATATATATATATAATAATTGTATTTCAACCACTAAGGGTTGTTTGTTTATTTTTCTTAGCCGTATTTTGTGTATAATTATTAATAATGTTTTTCTTGGAATGCGGCTTTAAGGGTAATAAAAATTAAAATTGACGTTTCGACATTCTTTTATTGTCTTCATCAGAAATTGATCACAGAAAAATCATATCGTATAAGGAAAATTCTTCTGTTTTTCATGTTCCCTAGTTTTCTAAGGTTGTTTCTAATATTCTTAAAGTTTGCTTCATTTATTTCCATGTGTTGATCTATAACCGGTGTAGAAACCATATTTTCATCCATGGTAATTATAATAATTGTATTTCAACCACTAAGGGTTGTTTGTTTATTTTTCTTAGCCGTATTTTGTGTATAATTATTAATAATGTTTTTCTTGGAATGCGGCTTTAAGGGTAATAAAAATTAAAATTGACGTTTCGACATTCTTTTATTGTCTTCATCAGAAATTGATCACAGAAAAATCATATCGTATAAGGAAAATTCTTCTGTTTTTCATGTTCCCTAGTTTTCTAAGGTTGTTTCTAATATTCTTAAAGTTTGCTTCATTTATTTCCATGTGTTGATCCATAACCGGTGTAGAAACCATATTTTCATCCATGGTAATTATAATAATTGTATTTCAACCACTAAGGGTTGTTTGTTTATTTTTCTTAGCCGTATTTTGTGTATAATTATTAATAATGTTTTTCTTGGAATGCGGCTTTAAGGGTAATAAAAATTAAAATTGACGTTTCGACATTCTTTTATTGTCTTCATCAGAAATTGATCACAGAAAAATCATATCGTATAAGGAAAATTCTTCTGTTTTTCATGTTCCCTAGTTTTCTAAGGTTGTTTCTAATATTCTTAAAGTTTGCTTCATTTATTTCCATGTGTTGATCCATAACCGGTGTAGAAACCATATTTTCATCCATGGTAATTATAATAATTGTATTTCAACCACTAAGGGTTGTTTGTTTATTTTTCTTAGCCGTATTTTGTGTATAATTATTAATAATGTTTTTCTTGGAATGCGGCTTTAAGGGTAATAAAAATTAAAATTGACGTTTCGACATTCTTTTATCGTCTTCATCAGAAATTGATCACAGAAAAATCATATCGTATAAGGAAAATTCTTCTGTTTTTCATGTTCCCTAGTTTTCTAAGGTTGTTTCTAATATTCTTAAAGTTTGCTTCATTTATTTCCATGTGTTGATCCATAACCGGTGTAGAAACCATATTTTCATCCATGGTAATTATAATAATTGTATTTCAACCACTAAGGGTTGTTTGTTTATTTTTCTTAGCCGTATTTTGTGTATAATTATTAATAATGTTTTTCTTGGAATGCGGCTTTAAGGGTAATAAAAATTAAAATTGACGTTTCGACATTCTTTTATTGTCTTCATCAGAAATTGATCACAGAAAAATCATATCGTATAAGGAAAATTCTTCTGTTTTTCATGTTCCCTAGTTTCCTAAGGTTGTTTCTAATCCTTATACGATATGATTTTTCTGTGATCAATTTCTGATGAAGACAATAAAAGAATGTCGAAACGTCAATTTTAATTTTTATTACCCTTAAAGCCGCATTCCAAGAAAAACATTATTAATAATTATACACAAAATACGGCTAAGAAAAATAAACAAACAACCCTTAGTGGTTGAAATACAATTATTATAATTACCATGGATGAAAATATGGTTTCTACACCGGTTATGGATCAACACATGGAAATAAATGAAGCAAACTTTAAGAATATTAGAAACAACCTTAGAAAACTAGGGAACATGAAAAACAGAAGAATTTTCCTTATACGATATGATTTTTCTGTGATCAATTTCTGATGAAGACAATAAAAGAATGTCGAAACGTCAATTTTAATTTTTATTACCCTTAAAGCCGCATTCCAAGAAAAACATTATTAATAATTATATATATATATATATATATATATATATATATATATAATATTTAAATTTGTTCAAGAAGCATTTCATGATTCATTGACTAGCAGGAATAAATGACCTTTTGGTTCACCTGACTTGATTCTCTTTAAAAATTTTCCTCTCTGGATATTTAAAAAACACATAAACATCAAATCAATGACAATACATTACCGAGTTGCTACCTGCAATTATAGGTTAATGAATAAATGATTGATAAAGTTTTCAATTTCTGAAAAGAACGTGTGAATCGTTATTATAATTTTTTAACTATATTTGTGGAGTAACTGGAAAATTTTATTTATTAATGACAATACAATTGAAATAAGATGTAATGTGAATGTCTATATTTAAAACTATTTGCAATGACATTTTCGGCCCTTTTTCTTTCGAAAACTGGGCCTCGCAGATCGTTTCTGAACATAAACGTGTGTGCAAAAATTATGTATTATGAAATTTGTATTTTAATATACTATTTCAAATATTGAATGTGTATTTCTTAATTTTACGATTGTCAAAGTATGATTAATAAGTTTATGTATTGTACACCTTATTTAAACAGCGGACGTGCCAGGTTTAAATTACAACGGAGCAGAGAACTAATGTAAACAACACGCAGTTACTCAATAGCACTATTCATATGGTGAACTGCAACATCTGTTATTGTCTCAAAACGACAGCAAAAAAAGTCGTCATTCCTCATAAAATTCGTTTCTTCATCGGCGTAGGTAGTAGCGTGAGGGGTTTTTAAAATTTTTATATTTACCTTATATTTCGCATGATAAATAAAGTTATATACGTACCTATTCATACTTACGTTAATTTCGTTTTTTTCATTGTTTTGACTGTTAATTACGTACTTCGTAATTTTTGTAATAGTTCCTGTTTAATACCGTTTCATTGAATCTATTTCTTCCAATTATCTCAACGTAAGTGTGAATTGGATTTTGTTAAGTTTCAATAACATACGCATACATTTAGATCTAGAATATTGTTTATGTTACTATGATATGGAAGAACGTCGTGAATGGCATCGTAAAACAATGGCAAGTTGGATTAAGGGTCATACTGATTGTATGTCCTCCATTGTCAGTGATTCCGAAATTTATTGCATAGTCTGTAAAATATCGTTACAGAATGCCCAAAAGGGGCACGTATAACGTCACTTAGCATCGCTAAAACATACACAGAAAGTGGACCCGTTGAAAGCTGAAAATTTAAACGAAGAACTCTGTGAAGCTTTAATGGCGGCTAATATCCCATTAAAGGAACTTGGCAATCCCACTTTCAAAACATTTCTCCAAAAATATGCCTGTCTAAATGCTCCTGATGAATCCACCTTACGTAAATATTATGTTTCTAAGTGCTTCACGAAAACAATAGAATGCATTAAAAGACATCTTTCAAATCAGTACCTATGGATAAGTGCCGACGAAACTGTCGATATATTAGGACGCTGTGTAGTAAATGTTGTAGTTGGTGTACTACATCCAACTATTTCATATAACGCATATGTAATAGCATCTAAAATTATAAATACAGTTGATGCGGAAACCATTGACGAGCATTTGCACAAAATGCTTCATTCGGACGACAGGTACAGGGAAAAATACTTTTATTTGTTATTGACAGTGCCGCATGTTAAAAACAGACAGATTGTTAAAAGAAACATATCCTTATATGCTTCATATTACTTGTGTAGCACATGCTCTCCACAGAATCTGTGAATATATCAGAGACAGGTATTCGGAAATTGATAGACTTGTATCCGATTTTAAAAAAGTTTTCAGAAAAGCACCATCGAGAGTAGCTCTTTACAGGGAAAAACTTCCATTTTGTCACTGCCTCTCTCGCCAGTAATAACTAGATGGGGAACATGGTTGGAAGCTACTAGTTTTTATGCAGAGAATTTCGATAGTTTACAAAATTTCGTTACATGTTTATTTCTGAGTGCAAGGAACTAACACAAATCCCAATTTTAAAAAATCAGTTGTTATTCCTTCAGGAACACTTTGGAAATTTGCCTAAACTAATCACATATTTTGAAAATCGAATTCAAAAATTAAAAGATGGATTAACCACATTAGATGATTAATAATTTCAAAAGTGACTTCGGATGTGGCCTTCGGCAAAAATTAGACTCAGTTCTTAATAGGAATCCAGATTTAATAACATTGCGGCAATTGTGTATGGGGACAATGACACAAAATCTAACTGGTAAATACGCTGAAATAAAAGAATATTTCCAGTACGCATCTATAACCAGTTGCGAAGTAGAAAGGACGTTTTCTATCTACAAGGATGTAGTTCATTCAAAGAGAACAAATAATATGGTATTTTGTATTTTATAGATCACCAGCCACTTGTTTTCCAATTATATAAACAAAATTATAACCTCTTTAAAAATACAACATTTCAGTAGTATGCCCATGGGCGATGAGTCATCAACCTTTCATGTCCGCTCCCTATTAATAACATATAAATATGCTGATTTTAACACATAATACAAATTTATCTTATTTAAGAGAATATTGACTTACAATTAGTGCAAATATTGATTCATTCCTATGTAGATACGTGTTCTTATAACGGTGATATTATTTTTTCTAACAAAGAAATAAGTATGTTCTGAATAGGATATCAAAGTGGCAAAACCTTTAGTTCATATTTATTCTTTCTCTCATTTAGTTCAAGGTGAGGTATCGATCTTCAACCATATTTGATTTAGTTATCAATAAACATTTGTTTTTTATACATTATCGCAAATGATTGAAGTATATTTATTTTCTACTTATTTCCAATAATACTCACTGTTTATTTGGACTGCATACGTAATTAATAGCAATTGCTTATTTTGCAAGAAGCAAAACAAAATTTGAGGTGACGTATATACACGGTGGTGTTATTGACCATCCATTGTTCAATGCACCTTACACAACTACATAGATATCTGTACGCAGAAGCACATTTTTAAATACTGCAATTTACATAAAAGTATAACAAATAAGTATTCTCTTCAATATTATTCCAAGGAATTTTATTTACGATATGTTAGATTCGAGTGATATGGATTTTACAATTGCAATTATTTTCATGTTCCATTGATTGATAAATCAATATTTGTTAACTTTTCAGATACAAGAGCAAATAGCAAGGTAATAAAAATACACATTTACACTATAAATGGAAACAATGAAAATCACAAAATTATTATTATTAACACATAACGATACAAGCTAAAATAAAATGTTATTCTAAAGTATGGTTCCAGGTTGCAGTGACCATAAGGTTGCCAAATTTTTAATATGTACAAATATAAAAACAGTAATTTGTTCGTTAGGAAACGGGATTATATCATAAAAAGAAAATTCAGGAAAAAGTTAAATATGTTGTTCAATAAGTGTTAGTCCCTCTTCTATGGTATAATAGAGTATAATTGTTTCCATGGTTACTGTGTCAATTGTCATACACAATAGTTTTGCCTTCACGAGTTCGTATTGGCATCATTGTGTTATTTTGAATGCAATAGACAATATTTCAATGCACTGAGAAGATTTCGTACATTACATGGTTTAAGAAATGGACCTTCTGTATAATCATTTCGTTTGTGAGCAAGTTTGAGGCAACTGGTTCAGTTAAAAAAAACTGTCGGGTAGACCGAAATTAGTAAATAACGAGGTGAATACCGCTGTAGTTTTACAAGAAGTGAGGGAAGTTAGAGAAAATTTGGCATATAATGTTTGTACTGCTAATAAGTTGCAAAGCGTTTGAATCGGTGTATGCAGAAAGGACACATGTCATATTTTACGGAATTTCATGTTTAGCCAAAAATATGCGTTTCTTACGTCAACGCTTTGAGCTATATAGAAACGGCAGGTGTCAGCCTAACCGAAGAGACAAAAAGAGAGTACAATTTTACAGAGCGCTATGCATAAAGGGCACATGTCACTGACATGTGCCTTTTCTGCGTAACAGAGACAATATTTTTTTTAGTATTTGCGATGGTGAGTTTTTTCTTAATACCAACCATTTCTTTATTCTCGGTCAAATTCGTAAAGAAATGTACAGCAATACTATTTTTTATACGATTCTGTGATACTTTGATATAATTTAACAGTGGTGGGGATATCCATAGTGGCGCTGGTGGTTTGCAGCTACTGTGCTGCTGTTGATTTAGTTTGTTATTGTTACTGCTATATTGTAATTTGCAAGTGGGCAAGTGCTGCTTGAAAATGGAGGAGAACGGTGAAACCAGGAAAGGGAAACGAAGAGCAGACCCTTCAAAGTGTGAGAGAAATATTAGAAAACAAGCGAGAGTAGAAGGGAGAGCGTATAAAAATTCCAAAGGGAAAGATATTCCTGCAAAGCAGATAGAAAGTGTTATATGCAGGTAAGTCACACAAGTTTTATTTTTTATTAAATGTAAACAAATTTGACTATATTTAGGTGCAGGCTGAAATGCTTTGAGAAATTTAATGACGAAGACAAGTTGTCCATATTCAAAAGGTCTCATTCCTTTCAAACTAAGGACGAACAAGACATTTTTCTCCAGGGTCTTATTGAGGTTATCAACATTAAGCAACGCCGCCCCCGACATGGAGAAAATCACATACCGAAAGCAAATAGTTATAAATACTATTCATTAAAGGGGACTGTTAAGAAAAAAGTTTGTTTAAAAGCCTTCCTGTCTTTACACGCCGTCACTTCTAAGCGTGTAAGAAGAATCAGAAATTTGACTACTTTGGGTAAAGCGCCCACATATTTACGCGGAGAGTGCTCAAGCGCTAATGTGTTTTCTGAAGATGACAAGCAATCTGTTCGGGAACAGTCCTTTCCAGTTAAAATTAATCACTACTCAGGACGTGAAAAGAACTACTTTAATAGTCAGTTGAACATTACAACTATGCATAAGCTGTCTCAAGAAAGATATCCAAACCCGAAAGTAAGCTTCTCTTTCTACAGATCATACTTTCGTGACAACTTCAACTTCGCATTTGGAAGACCGCAGGTAGATGTTTGTTCTACTTGTGAACTTTTAAATAACAAAACCAAAGACCGGAACTTAAATGACACAGCTAAACGAGTTGCGGTTGCAGAATTGATGGTACATAAACGCAGAAGCAAAAAATTCTTTTCAAAATTGCAAAGTGCCAGCGAAGAAAAACAAAATGCGAAAGAAGTCTTTCGATTTTATGCAGAACATTCAGCTACCGAAAACACCTGTAAGTGATGTATTTTATTACCAGCAGCTTACCGTTTCTCTATTTTGTATCCACAATCTGAAAACAAATAAGTCTAGAATGTATGTGTACCACGAGGGACAGGCAAAGAAAACAGCAAATGAGATTTGTACATTTCTTATGGATTACCTTAGAGACTTTAAGGTTAATCAGAAGGAACTACATCTCTTTAGCGATAACTGTTGGGGCCAAAATAAAAACCATACCGTAATTCGTCTGCTCCTGGCCCTTACTGATAGTGGAATGTTTTCCAAAATAATCCACTTTTTTCCTGTTAGAGGGCATTCATTCTTGCAGTGTGACAGGGACTTCGCGCTGGTAAAGAAAAACTTGAAAAAGTTCGACGGAATATCTACGATTCATCATATTACGGAGATTATTATCACTAGTACAGAAAATAGTGCAAAGTTTTCGGTTAAAGGAGTCGAAACAAGTGATATACTCGATTTTAAAAAGTGGTGGCCTCGTTTATATAAAAAAAAACTTGTGTATCTATAGAATCGCAAAACGTTCCACGTGATGAAAAAGTCAGTTTCAATATTAGCACTTTCTCGAGCTTTGAATATAACTCCGCACTTAAAGGCTGCGTTCAAACCCATCCATTCATTGATGGTGGAATATCACACACATTTAATTTGTTGCAACCTGGAACAAGACGTATTCTAAACTTTGGTCCTTCCTTACCAACTTCTAAGGCCTATCCTCTCGGCAAAGTCCCCATAAAAGCCACAAAAATGGAACATATAAGAAAGTACAATGCCTTTGTTGAAGAAAAATACAAAGATTTTTATGAAGTAATACTTCAGTGGCCTACTACCGGTACTGGGGGATAGGATAGCGACCATTGATTTTGTTTAATATTATGTCTATGTTATATATTTTGAATAATATTTTTTTTTATGTTCTATTTTATCTTTATTTTGCAAAAAGGACACATGTCACAATTTTCAAAAAGGTTTTGTACAGTCAAAAATTAAATGGTGAAGCCAAGTTAGAAATTAAATGCATTTTAAATAAGCAGTAGACCAGAACTTACATAAGTTACAATAAATGTTAAAACTTGCAAATTAGTTTTTTTCGATTTCCCAACATCAGGTAATTTTGACATGTGCCCTTTCTGCATACACCGATTCGTTTAGAAATGAGTTACTCTACAGCAGGGATGCCCAACCCGTAGCTCGCTAGCCATGTGTAGCTCGCCGTAACTTTTGCTGTGGCTCATTTTATCAACTCTGGCATGAAATTTGCTCTATAAAATATAATACCCCTGTTAATTGCCATAGTTGTCCAGACATTTTTTTAATTAGTTTAATAGTCATATGTGTAGACAGAAAATACATGAATTGTAGGTATTATTTGGTTGATTATTTATATAGTTTTCGGTTTTATTAAATTGTTAGACCACTGAGCAGAAATATTTTCGTTTCAAATCCGTATCACCCGAAGCGCTCTTACACAGAATTGAGCGGTGTTTATTAGTATAATGAGCGATAGTGTTTGTTGCATTGTAAGAAAAATAAAACAGATTTTTGGGCAAATATTGCTAAAATAAAGTTGGGTGACGGTTCAAATGCTTATCTTCAATTATCAAAATTTGCATTCGAACTATTGTCTCTCCCACATAACAGTGCTACAGTGGAAAAAATATTCAGTGCAATTAATTTAAATAAATTAAAAAATCGGAATCGCCTTAGCTCCAAATCATTATCTGGCATATTTTTAACGTCATTTATTAAAGACAATGGAGGAGAGTGTCACACTTTACAATTTGGTAAAATGGAAAAACAGAAGTAATGTAAAGTTACACGTATATGTAATCTTATGTATTATCCCAACCTTCTTCTCCGCTAACTTTTGTTGATGATTTACCTAATAAATATATATATAGCAGTAAAAAGTGTTCCTACAATATATATATATATATATATATATTATATATAGGATGTTCAGAAACTCTCCTGACAAACGAAGACCGGAGATTCCTCAGATAATTTTAAGACAATTTAACCTAATTCACCCTAGTCCGAAAATGCTTCCTAAGGGAGCTAGAGCTCTTTGAAGATGGCGCCTTGTAATTAGTTTTTTTTAATATCTCCCGAACGCTTCTATTTAGAAAAACAAAAACAAAAACAAATTTCGGTAGAAAGGAAAAATGAATACATTACACAGCCGAGCTGATGAGTATTCACGTTGTAGTGGTTAAACGAAACTGATGCATATGTGTTAGTCCTCGGAGTAATGTGTTTCTTTTCCTTAAAATCATTAACAATTAAAATAATGCAAGTAATTGTCATCAATTAATTAAAAATGCCGCTAATTCAAGAAATTTCTCACGTAGATATGTTCACATTTATATATATATATATATATATATATATATATATATATATATATATATATATACAGTGTGGAAACCACTTATGGAATAAATTCAGTAACTTCCAAACTAATGACATTTGTCGAAAACGCTGAAAGAGGTCAATTTTTATTTTAAATTGCGCTGGTTTTAAATCACTGCACCTATTAGTGACGTCATCTTCTTTAGAGCTGTGACGTCATACGTATTTTTTTTTAATAGAATGCTATATTTTTTTATAAATTTGTAGATAGTACTATTAAATACCTTTTCAATGAACTAACACAAGTTAACTCTATTTTCAACAATTTTTGAGATTTTTACATTTTTACATCAAAAAAAAATAAATAAAGAAAAAGACAACACGAAAAACTGTGTGATGAAATTGATAGCACCTGACGGTAGTAGAATACAAGAAAGATAGTAATTTTGCTTTGATCAAAAAAGAATAAATTAGTAAACTTTGACGTTTTAATAATTGTTGTTGTGGTTGGAACGTAAAAATGTAAAAATCTCAAAAATTGTTGAAAATAAAGTTAACTTGTGTTAGTTCATTGAAAAGGTATTTAATAGTACTATCTACCAATTTATAAAAAAAAATAGCATTCTATTTAAAAAAAATGCGCATGACGTCACAACTCTAAATAAGATGACGTCACTAATAGGTGCAGTGATTTAAAACCAGCGCAATTTAAAATAAAAATTGACCTGTTTCAGCGTTTTCGACAAATGTCATTAGTTTGGAAGTTACTGAATTTATTCCATAAGTAGTTTCCACACTGTAAATAAAATATTTATGTGATGCATTTTAATACATATAAGAAAAATAAATGTTCTTGTAAATTGTTCTTTAATAAATTAGTAAACTATATTTTGTATCTCTAATGGTTCTAGAACTCTTATTAAATACAATTCCATATAACCAATAATGCAATTATTTTGGTATGGGTACTGGAGAAAAAGTCAATTAATGTTTAACCGCTTTAATTATTGATCGTTAAAGGGTATTGCCACACAAATTAGTTAAAATATTGGAATTATGTACATATATTAATAGTTTTATAATTTTGGCAACATTTGTATGAAAATGTTCAAGTGACTAACCCGCGGCAACGCTGCGTTGGTCAGTAGCTACGGAGAGGGCAGTAGGATAAGTTCGTTTAGTTTGGAATACGTTTATATACAGAACTTGTGCATTAACTAACAAGTGGTTTCATCTAGATATAAAAATATTGTTCTATTTATGTCATTATTATATATTAGCAATTACTTTGTAGTTACCCTAATCATGTCAGCATAGGATCCAGAGGAAAAAAGAAAACGTGTATACAACTATAATTTTCATGAAGAATGAGAAGAGAAATCATTTTTTATACAATTTAAGAACAAATGTATTTGTCTGATTAGTCGTTCAACAGTTACTGTTGAGAAAAAATGCAACATAGAACGACATTTTACATCAGTTCATAAAAAATATTGTAACGTTTTCGGGTTCGCAATAAACAACTCGTGCAATTTATTTATTTAAAACAGTCTGTATATTCACACACGTAAAATTTATTACAATATAAAAATATAAAACTAATGTATCACACTTAAATTACTACGATTTAAATTAACACAGGTATTTATTTCTATTACTAATATTTATGTCCGTATAATTTTTATGTAACACTGTGCCGTATTTATATCACTTCTATTTATATAATACTGCGCCACTATATTTATTTTGTATTGCTTATATTTATGTTTACTCTTCGACTACCACTCAAGGAACTATTTATTTATGTTTATTTATCTTTACTTTGGTCTGTTCCGCGCGAGACTTTGAATGAATTACTTCTTATTCCAGAATTACTCATCCATCGGTTCAACTGTCTTTATATACGCTTACGAAACATCTGGAACACACCAGATAAACGCTAGTGTTCTTCTCGATGTTTGTAGAACATACAAGACACATTCTGTCTCTTCGCAGTACATATATAAATGGATGATTTATTGCTTTACGACTTGTTTACCAGTCGCGCCGAATATTTGCCTTTCTTTTGTCGTCTCCCGGATGTCTGCTTCTCTGTGGGCTTGTTTCATTGCAATATGTTACTGAATATCATCTTAACAACAATTTACTGCTGCTATTGCATCGTTTAAGATTGTACATATACTTGCAATGCACAAAAAACCTTTTGAAGATGGTAACATAATTAAAGAATCAATGCTTACTGCATCAGAGATATTATTTCATTAATTTAAAAATAAGAATGATATTATGTTAGCTATCCAGAAAGTTCAATTATCCAGAAATTCAGTATCTCGTAGAAGCAATGTCTGTGATATATCAGAGAACAATTAAAAGATTATTTATAAAAATGTGTTTTTTTAAGTTTACAGTGTGATGTATCAACAGATATCTGTAATGTAACACAAATAAATATTTTTATAAGGATGGTTTTCAACGATTGCTCAACAGTTTTGCCATTTAAAAAGAATACACATGGGTACGGCACATACCAAATTATTAAAATCATATTACAGAAATTAATCTTCCGCTTCAAAACCTTGTATCCATAACAGCAGATGGGCAAGTGCACCATCTGATTGGTTCTGCTGTTGGCTTCAAGACGTTTTGTAAAAAAATGGTGAGTTTCCAAATTTTTTTCACTACCACTGTGTCAGACATCAACAGGTATTATGCGTAAAAGTCTTGAATTATGAACACGTAATGAGAGTTGTTCTAAAAATTGTCAATTCTCTTTATGCCAGACCACTTCAGTGTAGAATATTCAAAAAGACTAACCGATGAACTTGATGCTGAGTAGGGAACTTTAATTTCACATTCTGAAATTAGGTGGTTTATAAGGGAAAAGTCCAGCAACGATTTTTATAGTTTCTTCCAGAGATAAAACAGTTTGTAGAGTCTAGAAAAGAAAATTATGTAGAACTTAGTGATCAAAACTGGTTATATGATTTAGTCTTTCTTACAGACATAACGAATATACTCAGTCTTGAACTTCAGGGAAAAGGAAAAACTATTATGAAATTAATAGGAGTTATCAACACAATTAAATCAAAATTAGATTTTTGGATGTCCCAAACAAATATTTTGAATCTCTCACTGAGCTCAAAAATGAGCCAATTGCTTCATTCATTTTAAATCCATTTATTAATACTAATATTTCTATATCACAAACAGATTTTTGGATACTCGTAGATGAGAAAAAATTTCCGCTCTTAGAATCCTTTCAAAGGCTACACTCCTGCTTTGGATCAACTTACCTGTGCGAAAGTGGTTTTTCCACAATGAACTTGTTAAAATCAGTTGAGATCCAGGATAACTGATGAACATCTGAATGACTGCTTGCATTTAGCTATAACATCGTATGTACCAGAGTACAAGAAACTAGCAGAAGAAATGCAGTGTCAGGTTTCACATTAATGTTTTTCTTATATTTAATTTGTAATTGAATTCTTAATAAAGTACGTATTTTCTTTGATATATTACAATTTTTTGTGCATTACCTTTTTACCTATACGTTTAAATTGGGATATTAAAAGCAATTTATATACAATTATTATTATTATTATTATATGGTTCGCCAAGATATGTTAAGTACTTAATTGGCTCAAGCCAGGTTAAAGGTTGGGGGCACCACTGCTCTACAGTGTAGCGAATTATGTGAAAACTTTAGCTCTGCAAGTGTTAGCAGAAACTCAAAATAATGGTTGGACAAAATCTTATGGACAAATGAGGCACATTTTAAGTTAAAGAGTTGGCCTACTAGGTCACCAGACATAAATCCATCTGACTACTGGTTATGGGGTTACCTCAAAGAAAAGGTATTGCTTAGAAGACCGCCTAATCGTGAGGAACGTATACAATCGATATCAGATATCATTGAAAACGTATCTAGGAATGCACATTTTAATATCGTTTATACTATAGAAGGTGGTCATATTTGACTTTCTCTTATAGATGAGTCGCTCTCGCAACCGAGACACGCCACCAAATTAAAATGGCGCCAAATTTGGGACGTTGCAAAATTTGATCTGTCAAGTAATATTAATTTTGACACTATAACCCTAAATAATCAATTAGACTTGTGGTTTTAGCACTACCGACAACAATTCTAATATGTAACTATTAATTTTGTACTATTGAAAAGCCGAATATAGTGATATTTTATATTTGCATGAACTTGTCTGCTGTTAATCATTAAATATAAATACAATAAAGGTAAGATTTTCAGAGAGAATTGATCTTTTAAAGTTCATTTAAACATTCAGAAAGATTTATTTATTAGCAAAGATAATTATACAGCAGTATCCTTACCAATAGTACCTACTATATCGCTTTCCATTAATGCTTTAAACTTAAAGGAAATTTTAAATGCAACAGCAAGGTCAGCAAAGTATTACAGCAATTAATAATAACAACATATTTGTTTGCCATATTCTGACTGTTCACTATGATTATTACCATTATCACTGACGTACTAGAGGCAACTTGTTTAAAACAATTTTCTCAAGTATTATTAAGTAAACACAGTCATAATTATTATTTATTTAAGCTTTAAACTAGTATAAATTTGTTAATGATAAATATTATATTTAATATTGAAATAAAAACATTGAAACACATTATGAAGTATTTCAAATCTTAGTATTCTTAAACTGAATCTTTGCTATCTGATCAGGATTATTAACAAGTATGTGAACAGGTTCCAAAATCTGGCTTTGAAATTTGATATAGATACTGAATTTAATACATCTCCAATCTTTTATAAGCTACAAAAAACCTTTGTGTTTAATAAAATTTACCTTGTCATATATAATATGGTTTAGATAAATATATTTGACTTATTTCTGCACAAGAAATTGTGTTCTTTGATTTTTAATAAAGTCAAACAAAATATTTCATTCATAATACAATAATAGTCAGCATTTCTTATGCTTTTTATAAATGAATTGTAAATCACTTTCTGATAATATATAGCTTGTATTCTTTTATAAGTCAGATATTCGTAGGTTATAAAATCCAAACTGAAAAATATTTATGCACCCGTAAAATCTCAAACACCATTTTGTACGGAGTACAATTTGATATTTGAAATTGAAACACGTGTCTGAAATTGCAGCGGAATTGCCCCATAAAATTCTTTATTATACAGGGTGTCCCAGAAATAAAAAGACGGAGTAGCAGAAATCGGAAGCTAGATTGTGTAAAAACGTACCCTCAAAATATCAAGTCTTTATTCGTGCGCAGAGGGCAGAAAAAAATAATAAAGAATTCAATTGGCCTTACGCCGACCCTGGACTAAATATCCACCTGCCTCACTTTCACAATCGGTCCTTTTCAGGACCACTATATTACTTGTGTTAAAAAAAAAGGAGGAGGAATAGATACTTCATAATAAATATCAAACCATTAATTACTTTTATTTTACACCTGCTAGAAAAAAATAATTACATTCTTGATATTTACTGTAATCTAGAAAAACTACGATTTATTGAATATTCTAAAATAATAATAATCAGCTGTTTCCGACTACAAACACATTAAAGAGCAACAACCTTCCTATTTTAAAAATAAAAACAATCTTTTATTGTCTGCAATAAAGTGGGTCGCTCATCTGGCAAAAAATATGTTTTATATAAATGAGTACATTAAACGTTTTTTTCCCGTTTTATACAAATACCTAAAAGCGTATTTTTCTATGAATGCGTGTTCGTTTCTATTTACAAATGAGCATTATCACGTGTATTTATAAACCTACATTCTGTGCCAGGTCCGTAATGTATTTTTTTTATCTAAAAAACAACATAGAAAATTAAATTTTTAATTTCTTCGTTATTGCGGTATATTTGAGCCTGTTTCTGTTCGGACTTTACATACCTGCTACTCCGTCTTTTTATTTCTGGGACACCATGTATATATAATAATAATAATAAAAAATGAAAGTGAAAGACTGTAAGTATTGGGGTGATCGGTCTATAATAAATGATACTCATTTATTCATAATATCACTCTATATTTCGTTGCCTTGCAGTCGCAACTTCTTCAGGAGCATTTGCTGAAGTTAATATAAATCACATTACAATAAATACAAAAGAAATACAAACTAGTAAATACTTACAACAAGTGTTATTGTTAGGCGAGTTGCACATGTATAGTAATAATTAAAAGAACATGACAAATAGAAAGACGAAAAACGGACCTAAGGTAAAACACAACAGAGAAGTCTTATTTGTATTTAATATAGATTGCATGTGTTTCTTCTTAAAGCGAACTTGTTTGTCACAACAGAAATATACGAAAAAGTACAGCGATCATTTATGCTAATTTTAGTTCAAGACAATAAAAAGTAAGTAAAATAACTGTCAAATGATAAAAGAGTAAGTAAGTACATCAAATATCTAACAAATTAGAATAAATGACAATTGGTTAACATCAGTTTTAAAATTAATAGCATTTTCACTCGTTTTTACACTGATCACTTCCAAAAGCAGACTGGTTTTGTAATTTCTTTCAACATTAATGACACTGATGTCGTCATATTTAAAGGTATGATTCAATTCACGAGCATGTACCGATAATGCGCATGAACCCTTCTTCACCCTGCAATCACTTCTATGCTGACAGACCTTCTGTTTTAACTATTGGGAGGTCTGGCAATCACCGCAAGGAATCTTGTAAACGACATTGGACTGACTTAGTAAGGGTGTCTTGTCCTTAGTTCTTGTAAATATACTACTTATAGTGAGAAAATTATATTTGGCTATGTCGATGTTTGGGTATAGCTTGAAATGTTTGACCATTTGCTCAGTTAAATTCGTAATGTATGAAAGTTTCTTGTACGTCACCAATTGTCTACCACCCGAATTATTCGTTGGCCCATCAAAGAAATTGGAGCTGTAAATTAATTTATTAAGAAGATGTTTTGGATAACCGTTATTTCTAAAAATGTTAAATAATATGTTTAAGTTTGTGTCTACAAAAGAGCTGTGATAGATATGTGTAATTCTGTTTTTCATTGCCATTACTGTGTTGCATTTTTGTATGAGTGGGTGGTGGGAATGAAAGTTAATAAAACAACCCGATGCGCTGGACTTTTGGAACCAATTTAAAAAAAAAATATTGCTATCACTTCTTACAACTAAGGTGTCTAAAAAGGGAATTGATTTGTTTGTTTCAGTTTCCAAAGTAAATTGCAAATGTGTGTTAAATGAATTTAAAGTGGCAAGTGTTGTTTCTATCATATTGGAAGGCACAGCACAAACCGCATGGTCAACAAACTTATAAATAAATGACAAACGAAATGGAAGTTTGTAAATTACGTTATCGAACAAATTTGTTGTAAGTATTTACCAGTTTGTATTTTTTTTTATTTCTTGTAATGTGATATACAGGGTGTTCCTAAATATCATGTACATAAGGAAGGGGGTAACTATTTGGTTTATTTTGTGCCTAAAATTTCATATAAACATAGGTCTGCAAACGCTTCGTTACCAATATGCAGGATGTTGAAATTTCAAGAGTTTTTCACTTTTTACTGTATAGCTCCTGCAGTTTTTGAGATATTTTGTTCAAATTTGGAAGGTAGGTTACGCTATAAGGCCTGCATCATTAGCCATGCCAAATGATTATGTAAATCTACAGGGTAATAATTTTTTCGGGGTCATGCCCTCTTTTCTCACCCTGAACTTTTTTGCGATGCGCCACTGCAAGATTCTAAAATACTCAATAAATTTTCTGTCTTGTTTAGAAACTTTTTGATCTCTTGTATTTTTTTCCTATCTCTGACCGTTATCGAGAAAAAAAATAGAAAACAATTTTCTGTAATTCGCCAGAGAAAATTAAATTTTTTAAAATGGTCTAGTAGGCTCTGGCTTTATTCAGATAATCACTTGAGTTTATTAATTTTAAGAGTTAAGGTGCTACTACCTGTTAAAAAATAGGATGACCCGGTTTTCGTAGCATTGTTTTATTACAATACAAAGTAACATAACTAATAACAATAAAAACCCTAAGTAATAACAATGACAATGAAACTATGCTACAACAATTGTTGAAAGTGTCCTCCTTCAACCCTTATACAGGCGTCCGCTCTTCTTCTCATTGATGCTCGCACTCTCTCAAATACTCCTGGAGTATCTCTTATCGTTTCAAATCCATCGATTATTCGATTTCGTAAGTCATCAACAGTATTCACAGGTGTTGTATACACTAGAGATTTGAGATGTCCCCACAAAAAAAAATCTAGACTATTTAAGTCAGGGGACCTAGGGGGCCATGGCTGAGGTCCACCTCGTCCTATCCACCTATTCTCATATACTTCATTTAAATACTCCCGAGCCAAAATAGAAAAATGTGATGGGGCGCCATTGTGCATATACTACATTTGATTCCTAAGTAAAAGGGGCAAGTCTTCAAGTACTAAGGCAATTCATTCTGCAAAAACAGCCTGTATGACTGACCAGTAAGCCGACCAGGCAAAAAACAAGGACCAATCAAATTATCTCCAATTATACCACCCCATACATTTAATGAGAACTGTTCTTGAAAATGCGTTTCTACAATTTCATGTGGATTTTCATCTGCCCACGTGTGGTTGTTGTGGAAATTCATAATTGAAGTCCTTGAAAAATTCGCTTCATCGGTAAAAAGGATTTTACAATCAAAAATACGGTCTACTGCTAACTTATTAAGGTACCATTGGCAGAAATCAAACCTTAAAGAGAAGTCTCGGGGAAGAAGAGCCTGCACTCTCTGAATGTGGTAAGGGTATAGCAGGAAAACACGTAGAATACACCAAACCACTTGATGACTAATATTTAAATGTTCACTGATTTTTCTGGTGCTGGTGCGAGGATGTCTGTCTATTTCATTCAGAACAGCCTCATCGATCTGTGGTGTTCTAACAGTACGTGGTTTACCTGCATCATTAGTATTCTTTTTAAAAGTTCCAGTTTCTCCAAGACGCCTATGAATATTTGAAAATATTCGATGATCGGGTATCATTCTATTGGGATAGCGCTCCATGTACAGACGCCTGGCTTCTCTTGCATTTCCATTCGCAAGGCCGTAGATAAAATGCATGTCAGCCATTTCAGAATTCGTGAAATTTGGCATATTTACAAAATTATAACGAGTATTTAAAACACTTTTACACCTTACAGTTTGCAATTTAAAACTTTACTTATACAGACACAAGTTACGATTTCTAATGTCAATTGTCAAATTAATAAACTCAAGTGATTATCTGAATAAAGCCAGAGCCTGCTAGCTCTGGCTTCTCTGGCGAATTACAGAAAATTGTTTTCTATTTTTTTTCTCGATAACGGTCAGAGATAAGAAAAAAATATAAGAGATCAAAAAGTTTCTAAACAAGACAGAAAATTTATTGCGTATTTTAGAATCTAGCAGTGGCGCATCGCAAAAAAGTTCAGGGTGAGAAAAGAGGGCATGACCCCGAAAAAATTATTATCCTGTAGATTTACATAATCATTTGGCATGGCTAATGATGCAGGCCTTAAAGCGTAACCTACCTTCCAAATTTGAACAAAATATCTCAAAAACTGCAGGAGCTATATAGTAAAATGTGAAAAATTCTTGAAATTTCAACACCCTGCATATTGGTAACGAAGCGTTTGCAGACCTATGTTTATATGAAATTTTAGGCACAAAATAAACCAAATAGTTACCCCCTTCCTTATGTACATGATATTTAGGAACAGCCTGTATATTAACTTCAGCAAATGCTCCTGAAGAGGTTGCGAATGCAAGGCAACGAAATATAGAGTGATATTATGAACAAATGACACGTGTCTACGGTTGCTCTACAGCGAAATTTACCAGATATTTTCCTTTTTCTTTGATTTATATATACAGAGTATCCCAAATTAACTCGGCACTATTGCTAACTTTGTTATTATTGGAGCTACGAAGTCGGTTAAATTAGCAAACTAGTAGGACTTTTTTGCTGATTAAGTTAGTCAAAGCAGAGAAACAACTGAAGAGCTAGTTTTTGAGATATTCACAAAAGCAAGAAATTTTTAAATGGAACATCCTGTATATTTCGACATATTTTGAAAGAGGGTTAAATTCTAAACAAAAAGTAAGTAATACACTATCGTCCTAAATTTGAAAATAAGCGAATAAAAAGCACTTAAACTCTCAGGATAAATCAAACGTGTTGCCTAATTTAACTTTACAAAAACGCCAATAACTTCTAGAATAAACAATGCGGAATTTTTTCAATATTTTTTCCGTGGTCCTTTATCGCTACTTCAAACCGTAGTGTGGAGCTGTTCCGCAAATTTTGGGACACTTTGTATATCGAAATTATACATATATGTATATATAACGAAATTTACACTACACCTTTCGCGAAAGTGTTAAACTACGTTATTTATTATGCATTTGCTAACAAGATTAACGTGTTTATTAAATAAAACTTTAGGTATTAACCACCAAAAAAATATTATTTACCTGACAAAATGGAAGATAAAAGACATAATTTAAGCCTGTTACACCATGTTTTTATATGGCTTACCAGACCTACTACCTTCAAAAAATATCTAAAGTCGTAGAATATTTACTTTCTGTGATATAATCACCATCGATGTAATATCTTTTGAATATACATATATTTGAAATTGTTTATCCTTTAGGTTCATAAGCTGAAAATTAATCATTTTTATTAATTGTGAAAATTAATTTTTTCTGCCAATTATCAAGCCGAATCAAAAAAAATTACAGGTAAAAATGTTATTATTTGAAATAATATAGATTTCGTTATGCTGTGTGGCAGAAAGTCTTTTGATTATATAAAAAATACATTCCTAAATTATTGACGCAATTTATTCTTCCATTTGCTATTGTACATTCACATATTTCATAGAGAAACATCTTATTATTATTAAAAACATAAGTATATATTTTTTACCAACTAATAATGTTAAACCTTGAAGCATAACCATAAATAACCAATTCGTCAAACCAACAGTCTAGAATGAGACGTCATAATTTCATATAAATCAACTGTTAGGTAAATTAAACTATACATCGATCCAAAGTATAGGATTAGAGGTATAACAAATTTGTTATAGTTTTTTATTGGTAAATATTTTGTAATACACTCCGCAAAGTGCTAAGCAGCTAAATAATTAATAATAATATATTAGTGTTATTAATGGAATTACCATTGCAGGATGGATGTTCCTCGAGTCTTACACAGATGTAAACGTTGCTGTTTCTGCATTCTACGCAAAATTGTAATCTATCATACACGATACCTTAATCGTTACTTTCCAACGTGGTGTAACTCCACAATCAAGCAACTTATTAAGACAAAGGAATACTATTTCAGGAAATGGAAAAGAAACGCGCTTCCATCGGATCGAAATAAATTTGATAGATTAAGATTCAGATTCAAATATGAAGTGTCTATAGCTCACAGCAACTATCCTGGGACCTATTGAAGATGCGTTAGGAGTACGAGTGGTGGTACTAGAATTCCATGATATATGTCGTACAACAATGATGAGTGTTGTACTTCTCAATCTATAGTTGATGCTTTCGCCAGTGCATTTTCCAACGTTTTTCAACCCAGCTCAACTTTTTATTCGGCAGATGGTTGTAGTATGCACTCAATTTCAATCTGCTCCGTCATTTCTGATGATGTTTACGTTCTATCAAGAAACTCAAACCCATTCTAACAGCTGGACATGATGGTCTGCCAAATTTCTTCGTGCGAGACTGCGGGTCTGTGCTATGTAAACCGTTAAAAACTCTATTTAATTTGATCATTAAAACTTGTTCCGTTCCTGACGTTTGAAAAATTAGTCGAATTATGACGGTTTACAAAAAAGGTGTTATAGGCCAATTAGTACGAGACTTTAAGTAACTTTGAAAAGTTGTTTGAGTTTGTCATGTATTAGCAGATAATTACTAAATTTAAAATGTTACTTTCACCCTAACAACACAGCTTCGTGCCTGTCCGATTTACCATCACTAATCTCGCTAAAATAGCGCAATGTATAAGAAAAGCTTTGGATCAACGCCTTCAAGTTGATGTTATTTACACTAACTTTGCTAAAGCATTTGATCGCATTGATCATTCGTTGTTACTCCAAAAACTTGATGTTTTCGGGTTTTCGATTGGTTTGCTCAAGCTCTTGTCGTATTATCTTTGTCATCGATCCTGTTACGGATTCCAATTTCGTCAGGTTACATTTACTTCAGGTGTTCCGCAGGGATCAAACCTTAGTCCCTTGCTATTCAATATGTTTATTAATGATCTCCTAAATTCTCTGGACTGCTCTGTCCTAGCATATGCGGATAATTAAAGATCTTCATGGAAATTAGAACTGTCATTTACTTCAGGATAATTTGCAGATAGTTTATGATTGGTGTCTACAAAATAAAATATACTTAAATGTAGAAAAATGCGCAATAGTCGCATACACTAAAGTATCCAACCCCGTCTTCTTTGATTACCATGTGAATCGATTAAGTATACCCCGGCATACGCTTGTCACGGATTTAGGAGTCCTCTTCGCTTCTGCTCTCCAATTTACGGACCATATTTTTTCAATTTGCAGTGCGGCTACTAAACCATTGCTTTTCCTTACCCGTTCATGCAGGAAATTTAATGTCTGTGTCAATCTATTACGCTTTCGTTCGTAGACTGGAGTACGGTGATATCATTTGGTTTCCACGCTATTTATACCAAGACATAACCTCGGAGCGAGTGCAAATGCGTTTTCTGAAATATATTAGTTTCAAAATTGATGGCATTTATCCTCCTAAAGGCGTTGACTATGTTGCTCTTCTTGAAAGATCTTCCTTCCAGTCTTTAGCCGACAGGAGATTTTGCAATTCACTGAATTGACGCAATCATCTGAGTCTTTCGTTTTACCCAGACGTAGAACATACATTCTCCTTTAAGCACCACTTACACTATATATTGACAATTATTGTGAGCATTTATACGGATCTGTTCAGGTAGCTGTGCGGTTGGCTTTATAGATTTTTGTTGCAATTGCACTGGACTCTGATTGGTTATTGACAGATTTTGTTGTTGTTGTTTTCTTCGCACATTTGTTATTCGTTTTTTTGTTTTATTTCTTTTTATTTGTACATTGTATAGAGCACATTGCACCATACATTTGCAGGCTCTTTGTAGCCATGTGTTGCATTTAGAACATGTAATAGTCAACTATATAAATACAAAATCAAGCAATAAAGTAAAAAAAAAAAAGTGTAATGGATTGTCTCCCTGTACAGTTTCATTTTGAAAAGCAAATATTTTATCAGTCAAAATTATTAAAATCTGTAAAGATAAGAAAACAAATAATTTCTATTGTTTTTTATAATAGCAATACAAATGTTTCGCAATATATTTACATACACTCAATTATATTACACTGATAAGTATGTAGTAAGAAACATAACTCAATTCCATTTGTAAATATCTCATGAAAAATCTGTATTAACTGAATACCAGAAAACCGACAAAACAAACGTGAGCACAATAAATATTATTGGAAAATACGTTTCCTTTTTTATTATTATAAAGATAGGTTTGAATAATAAATTAATTTAAATGATTTCGACAACAGTTCGAGGCTCACCATTTATATATCGATTATTAGAAAAGATTGAGCAACGGTGAAATGGGGAATCTTTTGCAGAATTCAATGCTCGCAACAAATCTCATTTCAAAGAATTAGGAGTTCTTACTATTTTTGAGATATTTTGAAAAAAACAATATTTGCAGATTTCAATTTTCCTCAATATCTCGATAACGCCTAATGCGATCGCTTTTAAACTCTAATATTGTTGAGACACTCTTTTAAGACCAATTTTTTGGTGTTAACTGTAACCCCCGATTTTCATTTGTTTTCAAGATCTTAGCCCTATATTTTGTTTTTCTTATGGCGACCATATTGGATTCTTAACTAGTTAGATAGTCCTTAAAAATAGCTCTTCAGTAATGTGTGCTTCACACACTTTTGGTACCTTGTTTTAACAGAGTTACAAATCCTACGTAGTGTGTTTTCGTTTAATACTCTTAGCACATTCAGAACTCGCTCTAAAAATTTCCCGATTCACACGTGGTTCAAAATTAAATACTTTGTTTTTAGGGGCAGTCAAGGCGGGTAAGGTCGGGTAATCTCGCAGGCCATTATACTGGTTCATTATTTGAAATAAATCTTTAACTGAAATGATCTTTCAAAAAATGTTGCACATCACGAGCATTATGGTCGCATTTTTTTTTTTTTGCATTTTTTGCATGTCTTAGTGCAAGCATTATCTCGCTCGTTAATAGCTACAAATATCTATTACCAGTTAATTTGTAATCAAAGATGAAAGGGCATATTAAGTGATTATTTACAATGAAAACACAAAAACTCAAAAAACATCAATAAAAATTCATACCATTCAAACCATAGCAGAGATTAAAATCAAATCGAAGTTGAAATCTTCTTTGATTTACCAAATGTGGATTTTCAGTAGAAGATAGTTATGCCTATTGAACACTCCACAGTTACTAAACAGCATCTTCACATGTTTGTAGACGCTACCTGCTAAGTTGTAATCTTTGCCGATAGTCATTATCACTTAAACCTTGTAAAATAATGGTTGGTTTGTATGGATGATATTTGTTTTTTTCATCGTTTTATAAACCCCAGGTTTCGGAATTCCAGTTTCTCGAGCATGATAACATTTTGCAAAATATTATTTTGACGTATATCAGCATTGTTAACTTGGTAGTTTGCTCTTTTTTGTTCGAAGCTTCCATAGTTCAATACATTTCTGATTATTCTGTTAAAAATTTTCCGGTATGGTTGTGGTCTTTCCAGAAAGCGCTCAGTGCAATTTGTGCAGGCAGTTTCAGAATTTCTATTTGCTTTGATTTACACTTCCAACATATCCACCTTTTTTTCATTTGAAAATGTATGTGTCGTTGTCAGTTCTTATTAATTTCCAATGCTTAACGGTAATTATTTATCAGTAACTAGTACACAAAGTTCTAAATCTCTCACCAATTCCACTTTTACATGTAAAAATGCAAATTTGTCTGTTTCACACTAATGTTTCATAGCCAACTACTTTCGTATTAGAGTAAAATTCATTTTACATGTTCATATCTCTCGTATAAATAAAGGTTTATCAGACATGTTGTACATTATTGAAAAGCTATTTTTAAAGACTATCTCACTAAATTAATAATCCAATATGGCCGCTTAGAACGCTAAGAACTTGGAAACAAATGAAAATCGGGAATTACTGTTAACACCAAAAGATTTCTCTTAAAAAAGTGTCTGAACAAAATTTTAAAAACGATGGCATTAGGTGTTGTCGAATTATTGAGGTAAACTGAAATCAGCAAATATTGGTTATCTCAAAATTGTAAAAAGTTCGAATAAATTTGAAATGAGATTTGTTGCGAGCATTGAATTCTGCAAAACATTCCCCATTTAACCCTTGCTCTCTTTCTTCTACTAACCGATATAGGTACCAATGAACATCGCAATGTGGACACAATGTATATTGGTTATTTATGAAGCGAGGAATAATCACAAAATAGGGTAAATTGTTGCCGAGAGTCACCTAGTGACAGAGCAGAGCAGAAGATTCTCAATAACAAAATCATTTAGGGAATTTAATAGAGGGGTATAGTTTTATATAGCACAATAACACAAATAGTTTCTTTTATACGCTTTATACGTGGAAAAAGTAATACTAAATGAATTCAGTAAAAAATAGTAATATTACTATGATAAACTCACAATATTATAGGGTTACTAGAGCGAGCATAGAAAACGATTCAGAAAAAAGATAAATGGTTTCATACGCAACCTAGCACCTACCTCCGCCTGGGGTAGGTGCTGGGTGGATTGAGTAGCTCAGTAACCGCCACTGCCGGTCCCAAGCCTGGAGAAAGGAGGAGAGTTGGTGAGCAAGGCTAGCAACCTACTCACAGTAAAAAAAACACACAATGGTCGAAGCACCAGTGCCCAGCCTGATGACGAACGCGGCGAGAAAACGGAAAATGAATAGGAGATTATTAAAAAAAGTCGAAATGTTTAAGAGTGGGAACATGAAATGCACGGTCGTGGACTAATAAGGAGCAGGAAATATTGATGGAGTTGAACAGGCATAGAATAGAAAAAATGAACAGTCTCCGAAACAAAGAAGAAGGGAAAGGGAGCTGTACAATATCAACAATATGTAACGTTCTATAGTGGAGTAGAAAGAAGAAAAAGAGCGAAAGAAGGAGTCGCTCTACTATGGAGGAATGGAAATATGGGTCAGAGCGCATTATAACGGTGAAACTTCGAACAGAATCTGGAACAATCAATGTGATGTCAATATATATACCAGAAAATAGCAAGCCCATACACGAGAAGAAAACGTTATTCGAGGACTTGCAAAATACAATAGATACAAATGCCAAAGAGGACAAAATCTTAGTAATGGGAGAGATAACGCAGAATAAAGAAGTAAAAACGAATATGGAAAAGAACTAATCATGCTTTGCGCTACCAACGAGATGAGGAAAAACAATACCTTCTTCAAGCACAAACATCAACACAAATATACATGGGAAAGCACATCGACGTATGTGGCGAGTGATAACGAACTAGCGATGGGTAGAATAAGGACAAAAATGACGAAACAAAGAAGGGTTAAACCAAAATATGACACAATATTCAACATTGAATCCATACAAAGTGAAAGCACCAGGTGAAAAAAGAAAATGATATGTGACCAAAATAAGATCTTCATCAATGACGATGTAGAGAAACAATAGGAGAACGCAAAACACCCATAAACAAAAGCAAATTCAAGGCCAAGAGCACCCTCTCGTTTTGCGAAAAGGTGAGAGAACAAGCAGAAAAAAGAGCTGCCTACTTAATACATTGCAGCAGGCAAACACCACAGTCACATGAAGAGTACAGGAGAGAGAAACAGAGCCAATTCCGAAATTAAAAGAATAAAGCAAAACTATTGGGAGAAATTCTCGAAGACCTGGACCTACGACTTCCTTGGACTACAAAAACAAGTGTGGAAACTACTCAGAAACCAAAAAAGATAAAACGGGGAATTTATAGAATCAAACAAAATAAGCATACGAAGATAGACAGAATATTTTGCCTATCTATTCCTAGATGCTCATGAGGACGAAAGCGATAGGACGCAGGAAAGAAACAACGATCCCGTGAAACACATTGATATAAAAATAAGGAACAGTAAATCGACAGGACTAGACAGGATCAATAATGAAATACTGGCGGCGATTCATTAAAAAATGAACTGCATAACCTGTTGAAGAAAATCCTTAGAGAAAGTAGAGTTCCGGGAGACCGGAAAAAGGCCATCATAATTAAGATATTTAAAAAGAGCGATATGAACAAGCCAGAGAATTATGGACATAAATGTATTGAGCACGGCGTTGAAACTCATTACAAAAATAATTAGAGACAAATTGAAGCTAACCGATCACCAAGAGGAACAGCAAGGATTTAGGAAAAGTAGATCCTGCTTCAACAAAATGAAGAGAAACCACTGGTGTTTAACAGACCGGCGTTTATATGCTTGATAGATCTTCAAAGGGCGTTTGACCAAGTTCGCTTATCAGAGATAATGAAGATACTCAATCAAAGAGAAAAATCCTAGCGCCATTTATACAACTTATAAGAGACATTTACATAAACAACAGCGTGAGAGTGAAATGTAAGGGAGAAATATCACAGGAGCAGTTATATAACAGGAATACGGCAGGGGAACTCGCTGAGTCCCACGTTATTCAATTTCTTGATAGATGAAATCATAAAATCGGTAAGAAATGTGAGGGGATACAGGATAGGCAGTGATAACATCTACATTGTATGTTATGTAGACGATGCTATATTGATAGCAGAAGACCTACATTAGTGTTCAGATTAAATAACACATGTAAAGCATTTAGTATGAAGATGTCCACGCACGAAAACAATGGTAGTCGCAAAAGAACCAGTTAGGTGCAAGATAGTGGTGGAAAACAAAATAATAGAGCAAGTTATGGACGTAAAATACCTAGGTACGCTAATAACAATTAAATTAAATTAACGAATATATCGCGAAGACCAACAGATTAATAGGAAGCATGAACGACGTGATTGTGGTATAACAGATATCTGTGAAACGACACAAAAGTAAGAATATATAAGAGCACACTGAGGCCCCCAGCAAACATTTTAATGATGGGCCTTTAACGGCCAAATGCCCGCTAGCCGATTATGCGGACGGCGGACCTCTAACTGAATTCTATATTGGCCCGCTATCAATAGGAGACTGCGGCCGCTAGCCGGGCCAACGCAGGAATAAGGCCTTTTTTACAGCAATGGCCCATAGTTGATGCGACTAATATCCGCTACAATGCCGATCGATCGCCGCTCACAAAAACAAGCCAAAAATTAATTTTATTTAAAAACATTTATTTTAATATTTCAATTCACAATTTAAAACATCAAAATTTTATTTCGTAAATGAATTTTAAATCTCTTGAACAGTTCACAAAACGTAACATTTTAAATCTTAAAATAAACATTAAATCTCTTGAACAAATAAAGAAAACTTCACAAGGCAATAAATAACGCGATTATAAACTTAATTTCTACTGAATGGGTTTTAATATTTATTATCGGCACCTTTAGTAGCACCATGTCTTCTGTTCCTTCCGCCATTTCTGTCAGTAGCAGTCCTCGGCCAGCTTTTGTTAATCGTTTCTACTTCCTGTTGAGTAGTGTTTTTACTGAATTTATTTTTTCTTACTACTACTGGAAGCAAAAATAAATAATAATTTCATTTATAAAAAAGTTCTACGTACCTACCAACAATGAAGGTTACATACACTCTTTTTTAAACTGCGGAAAGCTGGTTTGTTATTTTTTCCACACCAGTTATAAGTTTCAACTAAATTCTGTCCCACAATTTTACCTAAAAATCGCCTTGTCGTATCCAACACATCTTTCCCGCTCGAGAGCTGGCAAAAAGAAACCTGAAAAGTTATAAAAGTAAGTGATTTGAAATTTCTGGAAATCGACGGTTCTTTGTTCAAGTTGTAGATTATTACTATTATCTAAATTAGTGTTTCACCAGTATTCGTTTTGAAATCTGTGCATTGCTTCTTGCGTCAATTTCACCCAATTTCAAAGTTTCAGAAGTATCCCTTTTAATTAACTTGTATCTATAACTTCTACGATAATTTTTAAAATGATTGAACCTTGCTGCCATATAGCTATTTAATAAATTAAGGTAAATTAAAATGAATGAAAAACGGTTGCAATAAAAAAGAAAACTTCAAGCGGGAAATCCACATCCCCAACAAATGTGAATGAGGTTATGAGTATGAGTTAAGACGCGTGAGAAACGTTAAACATTTTAAATTAAACGAAAACATACTCACCTTTTCGGCGCGTTAATGGTTTGAGAATCTTCCAGGTCCATTTTTAAATCAATCAGTTAGCACAATATTCGTGAAATAGCATAAACGCGACGAAAAACAACACAACACACAATATATTTGACAGCTGCTTATGACGACACTAGTCCCTAATCTGCTCCTCTAAATCCAACCAATCGCAGCTGAATATGATACATATGTTTTGCTAACTTTCCGAAGAATTTATACCTATCACTGGAAATAAAAAGATTTATAAGCAGAAGTAAAAATGAATAGTTTTTGTATGTTCACTCTATTTATTTACTTATCGAAATTTCACTAGCGTCCGTATTTGTATCATATAAATGTAGATTAACTTAGGAGCTGTAGGTCACGAGCTCCACTAAAGTATTTTGGCCGCCAGCGGGCCAGTTACGGAGAACTACATCTTCTTATACAGTTTTGCCGGCAAACTTTTTACAATGGCCCTTTATTAGCATGCCGTTGCCGTCATCTGACCAGCATTGCCGACAGTAGCCCGACTGACGGCCGTTACTTCCATGTTTGCTGGGCCCATATCTACATATGGGACTGAGGCAAGATCAAAAACGACAGGATCTACAAAAAAGACGCAAATGACAGACACGAGGACAAGATTAGAGTCAGAAATAAAACAACAGAGACGTGCCGAGTTGATGACATCGCTATATGGACAATACAGACACGACAGAGATGGAATGAACACATATCGAGGACCAATCAGTAGAGATTGTCAGGAAGAGTGAAAGACAGTTGTCCAAGAGGAGGAAGAGCTACCGGAAGACCGAGGAAGAGATGGAGAGAAAGTATATAGATTTGAAAATTGTAAAAATCTAGTGTATAAAAGAAAATGATATGTAAACGCACCTACTGGACTGGATGCAACTGCAGAAACTGTTTTTGTAGAGGTGTCTAAAAAGGGAACTCCCAAATATTGTTGACAGACCCAGGAGAGTTATCAAACCTCTTAGCAGATTAAATTTGCAAAATTTAGGCTTAAGTAGGAAGATTGTAATGTATTTGAGTGCTTGAGGTCGGTAGCATTTGGTAGGCACTTCACATATACCGGTAGGTTTTCTGGTAACGCAACGATTGTATAGCGCATGTATCAGTCCCCACAACTGAACGACTACGTATATGTACTCCCCTCGAAGCGTATCGACTCATTTCATTTCAATACAGTGAGACGCTTGGGTAACAGCCGTTCGCGTCGGGGAATACGATAACTGTAGCGAGTGATAGTGGGGACTTGGACACTCCTCTGTCGTTGCTTCACCCGAAAACTTACCGGTATATGTACAATAGCGTTGTAAGCGTCATTAGCACGACCATTATAAGAATAAATAGTAAGTATACGTTTATTCCGTACTTCATTTAATCCCGATACATATACACATCATTGGACTAACGCCTAAGAAGGCTAATACTACCCAAATTCTGTAGTACTAAGGCAAGACGAGAAACGTAATTTATTCTTCTAAAGTACTATAGGGAGCGTCCTTTAATTACGTGAAAACAAAAGAGGGGGGAGGGGGCTGGTAAAATCTCACCAAATCTCATTTAACGGGATGAGGGGGGGGGGGTCAATAAAAATCTTACATCAACTTTTTAATTTAAAGAATATACATTATACATTTATTATAACAGATAACATTTTGTATTACAAAACCAATCCCGGGCATAGATAATATTTAATATGGAACACAATAACATCGGCTTTTGCTTTGCAGGTATTTAATTATTTAGAAATTATAAGGTAAATCTCATGTGAGGAAGGGGAGTCCTACTACATCCAAATCTCACCAAGGGGAGGGAGGGGCCCAAATGTTTAAAAAAACAACTCACGTAGCCTTATACTTATTAAATTTATTTATACGTAACAGCATACATATAGAAATGTAGCTATTAACAAATATGTATACATATACATCCATAACATTTAAAACATCAACATGTTTTGAAGCACTCAGCATTCTTCGAATGAGATAAAATAAATTATGTATTTAGAACAGACCGGAACAAACAGCTTCAAACTAAACTAAATATAACTACATATAAGTACATTTTGAGATTTCAAATAATTTAAATATAAATGTATACTTATATGTTTACATAATTATCTCAAGAGCGCATTCGGGTGTCTAGAAAGGAAAGAAAAATATAGTATTTCGATATTCATATTTGTATATAAGACCTTGAAGTATAGGTATTCTCAAATCTTCCAGCAATCTTCATGTATCCATCGACTTTATTCCGATTAACCCCAATTAATTTGTATTCAAAAGTATGTTTAGTAATATCCTTTGTCAGTGTCCTTTCTGTTCTGTCCAAGTCAGTCTACATTTCGTTTCTTCAAGTTCTAAATTGGTTTGTCTATTTTGATGCCATAATTCTTTGATAGTGATCGTATCTTGCGCCACAAAATTCAGAAAATGTTGCGTTGAAATCTAACAAAATCATGTATTTTCACGTTTGTGTTTCCACACATTAGCGTTATTATTGAAGACGCAGATTATAGTTTTCTTGCTAATTTGTAATAAAGTAGATTAGGCAGAAAACACACCGAGTCACCACACGCTGGTGTGCACACTAATCTGTCGAGTCATGGCGCGTTCTGGCGTTATTTCTGATTAGTGGTAATCGAGCCTTTAAAGCCCGTGCAGACAGAGGGCGGTCTGACGTACAGAGTTCCGCGTTCTTTCTTAAAGGAGTTCCGAGAGCACACATGCGGTCAGTTATCAGGCGTTCCGTTTTTATTCCAAATTTTTTTTTTTTTGCTATTTGAATATATTGACAATGTTATACTTACATATAAAATATATAGGTAAGATAATATGGTTATATAACAGTAAGTATATATTTATAAAAGAACGAGTGTCGTAAGACACGTCTTATTGCATGACCCTAAGTTTAGAACACGACGAGTATAGCGAGCAGTATTCTAATGGGCGAGTGCAATAAGTGTCTTATGACACTTATTGCTTGTATGTTGTATATGAAATTTGAAGAATGGTGTAAAGAAAAAGAACTTCATGTTATATAAGAAACGCTTTAATTGCCTATTTTCAATTACAACTGTTCCATCGTATGAAGTATTTAATTATTATTAAAGTTTTATTTTGTCATAGTGTATGTCATGTGTATTTGCGTTTGTAGCTAAGAGCCGTATATTGGCCATATATATACCTGCGCGGCAAGGTACATTTACGACGGTTTTTCTTGTCGGCTATTTATGACCGCACGTGTGCTTATTTTTGTAACTAAGAATTTTGATAGAGTACTACTTTTAAGTTTACGATCCTTTGTCAAAAGCGCAAATATTTTGCATATTCTTTTAGTACTGAAAACCTGTTGGTCGGTTTGTAATTCCCGTTCAAACTTAGTAGAATAAGAGTTGCCTGTAATTTTCTTATTTTGACGAAGGGACAGCATCTTTTCACGTTTTATTGTGCATAATTTAATCTAAATATAAAACAGAAGGTTATCAGGAATTTCCGTTAGAACTTTGTAAATTGGGACATCATTGTTAATAAATGAAATTGTTCGGTTGACGTCAGAAAATAGGTTGATCAACCAATGGCTTTCGTTTGGTGGGAGTAACTCATACTTTGAAGGTACTCTTACTGTTGAGAAAAGATTTCAATTCACGATGTAACATCAAACAGTTCATTTCAAGACTTTTATTAGTGCTATAGTGCTGGAGTTTTATTAAATCTATAAACATGCCTTTGGTCCTTCGATATAACAGCAATTGAGAAAACCAATGTGGAGTCGCCCCTACAGTCAATCACGAAAATATATTGGCTTCACGCAATCCCAATATAAACCGTCTACTTTATGGACTATTTATTCTATGCTGTCTTGTTTAGCTATATACAAGGATGTAGAAATGACGCAGTATAAGAAATTACGGGTTTTCCGAAAACGTTTATCTCAAGGTTACCTACCAAAAAAATCTAATCTCTTAGAAGAAATAGATATTATTAAATTTATACAAGACGCAAATAATAAAATATATTTGGCAATTAAAGTATAAGTACCGCGCGATCATTTAAATTCTAAATTAGAGCAGGCTGTGAAATTTAAATTAAGTTGGTATATAAGTACTAATTTACAATTTGAATTGTCAAAGTGACGTTTCAAAATGTTAATTAATCAATAATTGACATTCTGGACAACCTAATAAAAAAAATCCCGCCTGCTATGTTAGAATTTAAATGATCGCGTGGTACATCTATTGCAATAAACAATCATTTTGAATCTCTGAAGTTTCTTTTTTGACAATATTTTTATAAGTAGCTGGGTATGTATTTCAAATTTGTCTCAACACTTTTCTTAATATTATTCAACGAATGTTGATTGGCAACACCAATAGCCGTTTGGTGGAAATTTTAAAAAATATGATTTTCGATGAAAAGACGGATGTAGATACCCTGTAGCCAAACGTACCACATTATCTCCTAGCTATATTGAATATTTAATTAATCACAGTTAGACAGTTATGCTGGAATTATATTTGCATTGCATTTGGTTCAAAATAATGTTAGATTAGTACCTACTCCATAATTAAATTTTATATGACTAAATATTTGAGAACATGTAACAATATGAAATTAAAGTTTTCTGTAAAGGATGATATGTATTACAAAACTACAAATAAAGACTTTTGTCAATCGTCTTTTATAATTGTTTTATTAATATTATAGTTTTTAAAAGGAATTTATTTAATAAAATCGATTATGTATATTATTAAATATCAGCATTACAGAAATATTTATCGCATTTTAGTTTTTACTTAATAATGTGTATGCACTCTATTCAGACATTCTCGTCTAATTATTATTATTCAATTTTAATAAATCAGAAGCAAGCAGTAACTAAATGTGCTATACTTAAAAATTCGATAAATTAATATGCGACTTTACCTTTGCTTACTACGTAATTACAAAAATTCGTTACATTTGTGTTTATTTGCAGTAAAATAATGGCCCTCTAACCAATCATAACAATTATTAAAGAAATTTGGTAATAATGAAAATGATTCCTAAGAGGTAGCATTTTATGAGTGAATAAACTAGAATTCTTGGAGCAATATTAATTTTTAAATTATAAAAATCAAATATGTATACTGGGTAATATTCAAAAGTGTCCCAAAATGGTATATTTGAATTTAAAATGACATCTATCGGTAGAAAGTAATAAGTCAGCACATCCTCATAAGCAGTGCCATCTTCAGTTTGCCCTTGGAATTTAAAAAATACAGTAGCAACATTTGCATTCTTTCCTTATAATGGATAAGTATGGTTTGTCGAAATAAGTATTGTCTGTGGCATATGTACTATGAATGTATCTACCAATTAAGCTTACTTATACAGTCTCCAAAAAATTAAGATTCTAATTATATGTACACCAAATTAAATAGTTGCGAAAATACAAAAAAAACACTAGTGTAAAAGCATAACAAGACATAGTGTTACAATGTAATAATAATAACTAAATTAAGTTGGCTGGGAAAAAAGGAACAAATATTAATGGGTACAACTTATCAAATCGAACTTCAAACAATTCTAAAATTTTATTCTACATAAGCATAAATTAATATAAATAAAACAAAACGATAACTTTCAATAGACAGTTTAATGTTGCAAATATATAAAAATATCTATTGTAAACATTTAATTAAAATAGAATTTCAATAAACAAAGAAACAAATACATATTTTAACAGTGTTGCCTCTTACTATTTCCTATGAATCTGTTGGATAAGCTCTAACTATTAATTTTTTAGATAGCTCAAATCCAAGAAAACAAGCTGCGTTGGCAGGAAAAGCCCTAATTAGTACAGGAACTAAACCTTTGTATAGCGCTAAAGGTCCTTCGTTTCGTAAAAGATCTCTTGCTACATCACGAATACCATTAGGAAACTGACCTTCCCGTGCTGTGGAAAATAATAATATTAAAATCCTTTTTTGGTCTCATTTAATAACAAAAGTTGTATACCTGTTTGTAATCGGCTTTTTAAAACATCAAATGGCATACCAATTAGCCAATTTGCTATACCAGCACATCCACCCGCAAAAACAGTACCAGCTATTGTTATACTCTTTTTACCATTATCTGTTAGATAGTCCTTTATTGCTTCGTATGTTAGGAAATATAAGCCACTAGCAGGGATATCTAAAATGAGACACTATTACTAGATATGATAAACAATTCAGATGTCTTTTTCTAGTATTATTTGTATTTTGTATTGATTTAATCCTTTATACGTATTGTAAAAGTTATAATAATCATTTTGACATTATATACTATAGTGTTTGTAAGGGTGTCTTTGTGCAAATATTTTTTCAGAATTTCTTCTGTAAATCACAATAATAAAAACTAGCAAACATAAATAAAATATATAAATAAAAACAATTAAAGAACAACACAAAAAAAGGCAAATAGCATTTAGAGCGACAAAATTTCAAAATACGCACTACAAAAGTGCTCAGTTATTGTATTGAACATTCTTTCTACTTCTAGGCCAATCTCCCATTACTGGCTTAGAGCTTTAAGAGCAGAGACTGGCACTTCGCCTACTAAAAGAAGGTTCCCGTTTAAATTTAAGACTATTGATTAGCCACACTAAGGAGAGTTCATCGGAGGAAAATAGTATGGAACGACAAGGTAGTCAGTCCCTCAATTTTCCAGAATAGTACAAGAATAAAAAGAACTCCGACAAAGAAAATTGTGAATAAGGAAGAAATGGAGGAATTCAGAAGTATGTTTAAGGAGCTACTAGGCAGCAGCGAAAAACTGAAATTAAAGAATGAAATTAAGGAGTTCAAGTTGGAATTGAAGAAGAATAGAAGTGAGATAGAAGTTCTAAAATCCGACAACAAAGCGTTGCAAGGCAAAACAAACAGCATTTAGGTATGAAATTACGATTTGTTAAATGCGGTTGAAAGATTAGAAAGAAATTCGAAGAAATATAAATTGGTATTGTCAGGACCACCAATCGACATAATAATATGGGAGAAATCAAGAATATTACGGAAAACATCATTAGAGACTATCTTGAAATACAACCGAAAATTAGATCAGTAACAAGGATTACCAGAAACATTATTTCAATGGAAATGGAATCGTTCAAAGATAAAATGTAAATAAATATAAACTGAAAGAGGTCAAGGGATGCAAAATATACAATAGTGAAAACTAAAGATAATTACGGAAATCGGGTGCAATGACGAAAGGGAATGTGTGCAGGCCAAGCCTGGAAATTCAGAATGGAAAATGGGCACTTGGAATATTCGTGGAATGAATGGGAAGGAAGAAGAACTGACAGACGAATTCGAGGAAACTAATATGAAATTAATACCAGTCACTGAAACAAAATTCAAGGGAAAGTGGCCCATTCCTCAATATGTTTATATTGAGGAATGGGCAGATACTTATTCACAGCGGAGTAGAAGAAAATGTCTGGGCACAAGCAGGTGCAGGTTGTTTAACACACAGGGACAATTTTGATCAAGTTGACAGTTGGAAGACGATTTACATAATATATGGACCGAATGAAAATGATAGGAAAGAGGATAAGGAGTCTTTCTGCATGGAACTACAGGAACAGGTGGACAATGAAGAAAACTTTATGGTTAATGGCGACTTCAATGGGCGAGTGGAGTGTGACTTAGAAAAGGAGGTTGGTGTAATAAAGAAATACGGGGAACAAAACTAGAACATGAATGGCTCTCTGATATTAGATTTTTGTATAACAAATGATATGGTTACCACAAACACATTTTTCCAACACAAGGACGCACACAAATATACCAGGGAAGTCAAAAGTAGACAAGCAAAAACTTTAATTGACTTATTGCTGGTTAAACGAGCAGAGTAGAAATCGGTATTGGATGTAAGGGTGAAAAGAGGATACGAAATAGGCTCAGACCATTACCTACTCGAAGCAAGGCTAAAGGACTCTACGGGTATGATAAAGAAGGAAGGGACTGGAAAAGTATTTGAAAATATAAGAAGTTACAGACTTCAAGAGGACGACATAAAATATAAATATTGGCAGGAAATAGACAAACAATTGAAAGAACAAGGACGTTTGGAGATAGAAATTATGGAAGGGCTGTGGACAATTCTTCACACTTGTGAAGCCAGCAAAGAAGGTTTTCGGAAGTACAAGATACGGAAAAAACAGGAAACATACGCCCTTGGTGGAGTAAAGAAATTAAGAGTGCAGTAAAGGAAAAGAAAAAATGCTGGAAAAAATATCTAGACACTGGTAACAATACTGACCATGAACAATACAGGAAGAAAAGAACACAAGTTAAAGTATTGATTAAAGTAGCAAAACAAAAATCCTGGACAGACTTTGGAACGAAAATAGGAGAACAAGAAAAGGGAAATTCGAAACTGCTAATAGAACATTGAAAACCTTGCGTAAGTCAGCTGGAACACACTTCCAATATATAAGAAGTAAAGAAGGACGAATTCTAACCGTAGAACAGGATATAAGGGATAGATGGTATGAATACTTTTGCGATTTGTTTGAGGCCGAAACAGGGAGAGAGGTCGACGCAGAGGATTTCTCGCCTGAAGAAGCTGAAGAAGCAACAAGAAACATACAACTGAGCGAGACCACAGAAGCAGTGGAAAAGCTAAAACCAGGAAAGGCAGCCGGAATTGACAATGTTAAAGCCAGAAATGCTGAAATACATGAGAGTTAAAGCTACACGGTTATTACTTAGAATAATAAACTTAGAATGGGAAAGGAAAGCAATCCCTGAGGACTGAAAAATAGCAATTATCATCCCCTTACATAAAAAAAGGTGACAATACGACATGTTCCAATTACAGAGGTATCTCATTCTTATCTGGACATCTTGTCAGTCAATGTCAAGTTTCTATTTTACTAGCTATTTTTATGTTTTATGTTTTATATATATGGGTTCTATTGTTTTTTTACTGTGGGGTAAATTGGGGATAGCGTTTTAGATTTCTGTAGTTTTGCTAAAATATCATTAATTAAATCTATTGAAAACCCGTTATTTAGCGCTATAATGTATATTGTGTTTACTTATAAATCAAAGTTTTCTTTACTTAAAGGAACGTTAATTGGTCTATGATTGATAAGCAGATAATTTTTGTGATATGGGATGAAACGAACGTGCGCGTATAGTTGTGTCTCTATGTGTAGGTTTGTGACAAAATGAAAATTCATGCTTTTAGTTATATGAGTTATAGTTAGATCTAAAAACTTGATAGTTTCATTTTCTTCTATTTCAATCGTAAATTTGAAAAAATGGATTCAAATTTAGTATGTTCAAGTATAAGGTTTACTAGATATTTTGACAAATTTCTACATTGGGCTTTTACATAAGATACTACTGGTCGCATCGGTAAATCGTCTTTATGTAATTTAATTAAACCGTATAATTTAGGTGGTTTACTCTTAGGTTATTATCAATCAGTGCTTCTGACTTGTTTATAGTTTGTTTTAGCAAATTTTTGGTATTTATTGGTAGGGTCAGATTTCAGTTTAATAAAGGAGATATTATTTAGAAATTCTTGAACTTTCTGTATATGATCTGTCTCTGTGTTACCTTTGTTCGCTTTGGTAAATATAATATTGCTGTCTAACGTTTTTTGTTTTATTAATTTTAGTATACTGTTATCTCTATTATACTTATGAGGTGTTTGGTAATTTTAGATAATGTTCCTTGCTATATATTTATTAACAATATTATCTTTCTGTTTGCTTAGGGCTAAGTCTGCTTCTTCTTTTTGTATTGATATATATATAGCAGCAAATATGTAATTTGGAATTGTATTTTCATCCACCTGATGAAGCCACAGTGTGGCGAAACATATGTTGTGTAAACATTAAAATTTTTGAAACTAAACAATTGTATTTTATTATATATAGAAAATAGAGTAAACCAGCAACTCATTGATTAGTATGTAGTGAGCGTTGTTCTACCAGTAAGAAAATGCCATTAATGCAGAATTATATCGGGTGCACAGATCAGCTGCACTGATAAAAGTGATGATTTTCCATGCATGGACTATATCTCAGATTGATATTTTAATTTTTACTTGTACATATTAGTTTTTCTCACAGCGTGCGTTTATATAACTTTCTTTGTTACAGAATCGGTTTCAAAATGTATGATTTACATTCTTTTTGATAACGTTACATTTGGTTATTAAGTGTTACCTATTACAACTAAAACTGAGGAAGTTGCGACAAGAGTTCACCGAATTATGAAAGTAAATTAACAGTAAGGAAATGTATTTTTAGAAAATGTAATATCATTTTCTAAAAATGGATAACAATAATAAATATAAACGGTTCATAAAAATAGGATATTATGTTCTATTGATTACTAAACCCATCTCTACTTTTAAATAAACATATTAAATACGTATTTGCAAACGAAAGGAAAAATACAAACAGAACTTCGTAATTAATAAAATACAAACTTTACTAAGTACTAATACTTTGTTATTGTTCAAAATAAAACCTATATTGTATATCTAACATACAAAGTGTTATATTAAAAATTATCTATTGCAATATCTTATTTCTAATTTATGATTTATAATACAAGGATTAAATAATATTAATAGTTAATAAGCATATTATTTTATTAGAATTACAATATACCAATGTTTATGATTCAATAACAAATAAAAAAATGATAAACTTGTCAAAAAAAGGACCTAATGATTTTCGTTTAGGTATGTTTAAAAAAATACCAAGCCCGTCTCTGTAATTTAAATATGAACAAATTAATATTGTACTTATTTATTACAGTACGTTCAATAATCAGATCACACACCCGTCTTGAATCTACTATTTTCTTACAACAAAAATTTAGATATAACATAGGAAGTTCGTGTAGGAGTATTTCCTGTTGAATTAGTATGTCATAATCATTTAAACAGTGCATATTGTCCACTGAAGGCTAATTATTATAATAGTAGTAGTTAAAACGATGTTAAATGTATTTTATTTTTATTTACTTATACATGGGGTGAGTTTCTACTATGATTATATATCATTTAATAAATAGACGATTATTTATAATAATGCGACAATACTAAAAGACTATTCTATTTCAAATAAAATATTATAAATGCAACAGCTAGAATAAATATTGGTAAACTTTTCACAGTGACACTATCAATTAATTACATGAAATGAATATAGTACAATATTATAAAACAAGAGACTTTTCTTTAAATCAAAAATATACTAATTTTTAGTATAGCATTTCGACCGCCATATCCTTAAATGTAAATGGAAGCGCAATATTTTTAAGACACTAATAGTAATAACAATATAATATCATCATATTCGCTTGGATGCGTTACGTGGTAACGTCTTTAACCTTAATTATATTTTGGTTCGCAGGTGTACTCGTTTTGGGACAATGAAAAGGCTTGCCCTGTGTCTTGCACGTGCCGTGTACAGCATATAACTGAAGCAAATGCCTACAGATTTATACAGCAAAATAAGGAAGCAGATAAACATCATTCTGAAGCTAACATTCACGAAAACAATGACGTAAGTATTCAATTAAAAGTAACTAACTTGTGATACATATTCAATAAGTACGACGATTTTTAAGACATCTAACACTTTTGTTATGCCCTTGTGCCCATAAAATCCTACCCAATAAATGTGATGTTTTATTTAGTTGAAAGATCATTCGACTCGGCAAATCCTTTTCTTTCGCATCAGATAATAATAACTAAGTTTCAGAAATTCAGTTTAATATGGAAAATATCTACAGATAATTTTTTTTAACTCTCCTATTATAATTTATACGGTAGATTATAATTTAGAAGGCCAATATTTTTTGGAAAGAAATACATAAAAACAAAATGTTCTAAATCACAATTTAAGTTGTATGAGTAGTGTTTGTAAGTAATGTATGACTCATTCAAATTCCTTATTTCAATATATGTACGTATATATATATATACAGCTCACAGACTGAGACCTGGCCGATGAGATGCCCCTCCCACAAGGTGCGCAGTGAATCCTTATAATATTAGGATATACACAAACGGTCTGGAAAAATTGTCAAGCGCTACAAATATATGTATCTCTTTTCAGTATATTACAATTTCTTATCTGCATTTACTCGTTCGTCCGGCTAATGTATGCGATGATGAACAAATGTTACCATTTCTTTTTTCCGAATACTTTTTCTGTCACGCACTGACCTATAAATCTGCGCGCTTATAGGTCGAGGCTCCTCCCATCGGCCAAGACTCAGTCTGTGTACTGTACATATATGTCTAATATAACTTTCTGCTTTACACTCAATAATTAATTAGGTAAATTTTAATTGAAAAATTTACCCAAGGTGAAAATCGAACCCACTCTTCCAATTGCTAGTCAGGTGCGGTATCACTACGCTGCCTGGGCAGTGAATTCGAGTCTTCTTAATCGTCTTGCAACATTTGAAGGAGGGGGTTCGAATCTCAACCTGGGTAAATTCAATTACAATTTATCTAATTAATTACTCAGTGCATAGCAGAAAAACCATATTAGACATTTTCCACGCTGAGAAAAATGAATTTCAAAATTATTTAAAATATAAATTTATCCGTACTGCCGGCAAAAATATACAATATATATACATGTATATATAGTATAAATTCAAACAAAAAATCTTCTTTAGATCCTAGCCGTGTATTTAATAAATCATACTTAATTCCTGGGAATAGCGGCCGTATTAAAATAACCAAAATAAAAACAAAATTAACGTTTCGACATTATTTATTCTATGTCTTCTTCAGAAACAAGTATAGTTAGAAAACATTTTCTGTTTTTGGCGATATTAAGTTTAAATTTCAATTTAATTAATTTCCTTAATTCTGTATACTCAGCACTTCCAATTTTCCTTCTGATTTCTTGAAAACTTGGAAGAAACTAAAGATTTTTTCTTTAAATTTATACTATATTTATCCATGGGTGAAAAAATAGAAGTTAGCGCCCCAAGTTTTCATGAAATCAGAAGGAACTTTGGAAGTGCTGAGTATACAGAATTAAGGAAAAGTAATTAAATTGAAATTTAAACTTAATATCGCCAAAAACAGAAAATGAATATAACTTTATTGTGTATTTTTTCAAATGTATCCATTTTTTGTAGTGTTTGCAACACCAATTCCGTTCCAATTTATTTATCGCTTATATTTAATCAATTATATCTAATTACCTTTAAGCGTAGGACTCATACAAATACATAAAAATATTGTATAACACTTATATATCTAATATGGACTCATGTTCTTTCTCATATCTTTTTTTCCAATCATTTCTATCTTGCGCCAATCGTCTAGTCTCACCCCACAGAATCCCTCGCTTTTGAGCCTTTTCTCGTACTTGTTCCTCCCATTTTAGTCGTGGTCCTCCTAGCTTGTTCTTTCCGTGTACTTTGGTTTCATAGACTTCTTTGTAACTTATTTTCATTCATCCTATGTATGTGACCCAGCTGCATTGCCTTTCTTCAATCACCAAATCTATGGGTTTTGTCTTTAATTCGGTCAATACTGACTCATTCAAAACTCGATCTCTTCTTGTGATTCTTATTATTCTTCTCAGGAATCTCATCTTAGTAGCTATTAATTTACTTTTGCTCGGTTTTGTTAAGGTCCCGAATTCATTGCCATGTATTACTGATGACCACCTTCTGGTACACCTGTGTTTGTATTTCCCGTGGTATCTCTTTCTTGCCGAAAAAATGTTGTTTTCAGGGTGTTATAGAGTCTCCCTGTTTTTCCAACTCTCTGTTTTATTTCATCATCAATTTTTCCTAAGTATTTAAAACTAGTGACCTGTGCTCTTGTCCTTCGATTTTAATTTCATGCCGTTTTTTTCTTTGAGGACATTAAGATGGTTTTACTTTTTTCGATATTTATTTCCATGTTTATTTTTCTGAGTTCTTTTTGATAAAAACTTAGGTTTTGTTGTAATTTGTTTTCCGATTCAGCAATCAACACCATATCACCATATTATTTCTGTATAGAGCCTTTATGATTGCTATCACATTCATTTCTACCCCTCTTCTCCTCTGACTGTTCCATATGTCGTTTCCTTTTATTTTATCTAAGGCGTTTTTTAAATCTATAAAACATATATGTATTTCCTTTCCCTGTCTTCCCAACTTTTCTCCTAGTATTCTGAATATAAACATCAGATCTTGCCTACTCCTTCCCTTTCTAAATCCATGTTATGACTCTTTCATCGTTGTCTCTAGCTTCTGACTTAATCTATTTTCTATTCATCTAGTGAAAACTTTGCTAGGTATGCTTGTTAAAGTGATGCCTCTATAATATATGCAAATGTTTGCATCTCCTTTCTTGTACAACGGTATTACTATGTCTTCTTATCGCTTATATATTAACTTAATTTGCAAGAGAGTGAACCCGTTCACTTCGTTACCCCTTTAATCATTTTCCTCAACGCATAAGTTTTACATGCTTTACTTTTTAACGTCCGAAAAACTTGTAGTAAAAATTTATGGTACATTTTACTTCCGACAAAGTCATTTCTAACGCAACCCTAATGATATTTTGTAATCATCACATTGCTTCAGTGCTTACAGTAGAGTACAGAGCTTACTAAATGTTTTTTATAAAAAATAACTGTATTTTACATTATTTTCCCACTGTTTAAAATATAATGAATGGGCTAACTTAAGATATTAAACTTACAGTACAGAACTTTTGAACGTCTCTGGTATATATAATAACTTGCTCACCTATAAAAGTGAGTAATCTTTAATATCTTCATTAAGTTTCGTTAAGTGTCATGTTAGCAGATGCTATTAGACAATGAAAAGTTTTGTGTAAACACGATACGGTGTAGGTGGTCAAATTTGGGTGCTAATTACATAATTCAGTGTCAATCAAATTTAAAAAACCTATATTCTGGATCTGCTATTAGCCAGATGTGGGTGTTAATCATTTAC
>OY720684.1:47259126-47414126 GCA_963170755.1 Amphimallon solstitiale | reverse complement strand
CTGACATAGTTATAGTTTTTTAAATGGAATAACCTATATATTATTACATTTTTGTATTCCCGTATAATTCTTAGTGAAAAAGTTATATGATAGTATAGGCCTAAAATTTAAAATTTTCGAATTATTACAATTTTTTTTTTGACAAATTCAATATTTTTATAAAATTATATTTCTCGAAAACGACATGTTGGATGAACACAATTTTTGGTAGCTTTGTTCATAATAAAACATGTTTTATTTTTTTGAAATTACATACTAATTGAATTTGCAGAAAACTGAATAAAATTTACAGTAACATATTCTTGTCTATAAGTGAATTTTTTCAAATGTAACACTGTATATCGGTTTATTTTTGAATTGCTTACCAAATTTCCCACCAAAAACATGTAGCAACTTATTAAAATGAATGACATTTAATAAGTTGCTTTTCAGTTGCCAAGTTTGATTTTATAATGACTAAAAATGAGCTTAGAGATAAGATTTTTATGTATTGGGGTAATGACAAAAAAATGGATATATCTTATTTACAATACAGCAATATAATGTAAAGAATATGTATAATATGGCACAATAAACAAAGTTGAAAACCAAACAAATTAATAACTTGTTTTTAGTAGGTGTAGAAACAGGAAATGTTATGTGAATGGATGAGTAATTAGTGGGACAGAAATTATAAAATAACATTAAATATGAACATTGAAATAGGTAAAAATTGAAATTCAAATTCATTTATAAATTTTTTTAACATGCTTCCAAAATTAATAAATCGACTTTAATGAGGCATTGAGTACTTATATTTCTAAATATTTGTCGAATATGTTCCCTCATAACTTCTTTTTTTGTTACAAGTATACTTTATATTTGTTCTTTTACATATCCCTATAAAAAAAAAAACTATTTTTTTGATGTCTGAAGACCCACGAGCTAGCCACTTCGTTGAAAACATTTCATTATAGAATATTTCGTGTCTGTGGCATAGAATGTGGGGATTTGCCGTCTTGATATATCTACGTCTTTTCGTAAATTTAGCGGAACATCGTCCAAAAATTCCACTAAACTGCTTGATAGAAATTACTTATATGCTTCTTCGTTAATATGTACTACCTTCAAGTAAATGCAGGCCTATCATCCAATCACCATGAATACCACCCTATGTTGATGATCTATTTATTAGTGAAGTAAGGGTTTTACTTTGAACAGTAATGTAAATTACCTTTGTTAACTATTTCGTTACTGCAGTAACCAGCTTCGTCCTCAAATAACACACTATCAAAAGTAACTGCCGGGGCATTCATTTTAATTATTGCATATTGGCAGATCATTCTTCGAGCTTTAAAGTGATGGGTGTATAACTCAAAACTTAAATTTATTCATTATGGATGATGTTTCATTTTAAGGCCCTTGCAACGATGGTTTGCATACTGACGTGTTGATTTTCTGTTATTATACCAATGAAAGAAAATTGATCTTTATCATTAACCACATATTTAAGTTTACTTGGTTTTGAATTAGCAATACTACCAGTGGTAATGAAGGCAACCATTACTCTTCTAAAGGCATCTATTTTGGCACTTCTGTCAGGGTAACGCTGCTGCTACACTCTCTGGGCTAATAAATAATCTCTTTGGCATTCCTTCAGTACAAAATGACCGTATTACAATAAAAAATATAAAGTTGGCAAAATTATATCAAAAAACGACAATAGCTCAGTAATAGTCAGTTTTAAAATAAGAACGTCTTACATGTTTTTGGAGCGAAATTTATTAACAATTCAAAAATGAACCGATATACAGGATGTTCTATTCGAAAAAGAAAACTTTTAGACAAAAAAATGTTATGTAACTTTAATTCAGTTTGCAAATTCAATTAGTAATTGCGAAAAAATTAAATATGTTTGTGTCCATCTAATACGTCGTTACGAGAAATATAATTTTATCAAAACATTGTATTTTTCAAAAAATGGCAGTAAGTCGAAAATCTTAAACTTTAGGCGTATACTATCTTATAACTTTTTCACTCAGAATTACACTATTTTAATGCCAACTCGCAATTAAAATAGTTTAGCAAAGTTTGCTTGCTCATTATTTCCTCAAAAATTATGAGTAATTGAATTACTCTCGCTATAATAAAATTTTTAAAAAGATTACCATGCCAAACCTTATATCTATAAAATCAGAAAAAAATAAGCATTTTTATGAAGTCATAGCAAACAATAATGCCATTTAAAAAAAAAACATAAGGTTATGTTATATCTTGATACTAAAGTGTGCCATCAATTTCTAGCTAAAATTATTAAATTCTACGTAAAAATTACCACCAGATACCATTTTTATATTAGTTCTATCTTCAAGAATTACGAAGATATGTATAATTGAAAAGTTCGACAATTTTCAATTTTTTAATAATATCTTCAAAGGTTGAGAATAAACTTTAAATCGAAAATACGATCAACTACTCCTCAAATTTCAATATCGTTAATTTAGCTAATCCTGTGTCTCCAATATTAAGAAAGTTACCCATAAAATGAGCACCTGTATAAGGGTGAGTCATCTTCGCGGAGAAGCCAGACTGTCACTTTACGAGAAAAGCTATTTTGAAGCGCTTTTTTCCTATGATAGCCACTCATTAGGGTACCTTTTAAGTTTATCTTGTATTATACACATAACTTGGCGGTTGACCATAGCTATAGTTTATTAAATGAAACATCCTCTATATTATTACATTTTTGTATTATTTGTATAATTCTTAGTCAAAAAGTTATAAGATAGTGTAGGTCTAAAATTTAAGGTTTCCACTTATATATAATTTTAAAGAACTATTACATGGTCAGCCATCAAGTTATGGAACACTCTATATAATATAAAATAAATTTAAAAGGTACTCCTAATGAGTGGCTATCACAGGGAAAAACGGCTTCGAAATCATTCCTTAAAAATCACAATCAGGCTTCCCCGCGGAGATGACTCACCTGTATACCTTCTCTTTATAAAATATTTTCTTTTATGCCTATTAATTCAGACAGAAAAGAAAATATATTGGTTACCGTAAAACTACGCCAACCATCACAAATATAAACAACTCACCTTCCTATTAAACATTATAATGTAACACTTCTATTGCTTTCACAGTTCACATAAGAAAAAGCCTTATTCATCTCAAAACTGGATGTGGATCAGAATGGCATTATCTTTATTTAAATATATACAAACTGGTTCAGGATAACGTAAAGCTATTGGTTCAGAAACGTATTATTTATTTTGTATAAATATGTAGTTTATTTTTTTCTATTTTTAATGTATACTTTTGCACACTAAGCAACAAAGGTACTATTCATCAGATATATGCGTAAAATGAGACTCTAAATACCTTATTTATAGCTGGATCAGGATAGTATGAAATTCGATTTGGCTCAGTATGGATATAAAGATGTATATATATATATATAACCTGCGATACCACATATATATATATATATATATATATATATATATATATATATATATTTAGAAAATCTATTGGTACTACCAATACATATGCATCTAACAAATAAACGAAGTTAGCTGCAACAGAAATAGTTAATATCATCCTAAAAAATCACATATAATAACTGTGACCAAAATATAAGAGTTATTACCTGAACATATGAAACATAGATACCACTAAGTACCTATAAAATCACACCTATGTGCTAACATTGCTAATGTTTAATCTAAGTAATAACAAACATAACATTACACTAGCCGCTTGTTTTCTAAACTTGAACGCGTGCGTAAAAATCATGTCTTATAAAACTTGTATTTTAATATACTATTCTGTCAGTAGGTACTTTAATATTCTTCCTATTACGTATGTACATCAAATCAACATTGCATATTATACATATATTTATAGTTTATTTTGTTAGCAAAATAGATAGTTTTTAATAAATAAATGTATTTTACATGAAACTATAAATGTACAACTAAAAATAAACAGCGGATGAGTGTTTTACATATTGAATGCACGAATTTAAAATGTAGTAGTACAGTATCTACATTATAGTAATTAAAAAGAATTGCTCGTTATCGATTTATCTATCTGTACATACATGTATATATATATATGTATGTATCTACACACATGTGCTTAACATACACACATCTACTGATGCACACAAATACAACAAAACACAAGAGCTTATGAATGTAAGCAAATTTAATTAAAATTACAAAACATTAGAGTTAACCGCAATTTGTTGAATTATAATCGACGCCAGCGTATCGAATCATTCGCACAATTTAATAATAAAACTTTTGAAAACTGCCGTTTAATAATAAACGATTGAACGTGCGTACATATGAAAATGTTTTCTTTCAATGTCGTTGTTCATTGGAAATATATAACCATCAACAGTAAATGTAAGTAACATATAGGCATTATGTATTAATATTGCATAAATTGCATAAATCATAAACTATTGAGTGTTGAATATTTTGGTACAGTAAAAGTCGGTTATGATGCCGCGCCGCACAGTGGTTCGGGACCGGCAAAAAGTCGATTTTGAAAAAAATTGAATTTTGCTATGTATTTGCGGTAAATACTCAATTAAATAACCAAATTTTATAAGAACATAGTATTTTTTACGAACACAATTATAACAGGCTTTGAAGAATGTAGTATTGTATCACTATTTTTTGATTACTGTGATAAAACGCATCTTAAATTCGCACAGGCGTTTAGTATTATCCATCAGCAAGTAGCTACAAGCATATTTTGCGTATATGATCCTTATAATATCTGTTATTAAACCCTACAAATTACAACTGCTCCTTTTTACTCATTTCTGAGAAAATAACGTCTGAAGAAGTTCATAATATACGTCTTTTGCAGGCGTAAATGAACTTACTGCAATTAATTTTACGCGACGCGCAGTGCATTTTTGCCGCAAATATGTGCGTTTGAACCACTGTGCGTGCCGTTACCTATATCGAAGTCATTCATACATAGCGGCCAAAAATTTGACATATTGGTAGAACTCCGATATAAACCAATATAAAATAACGACTGCATTTAGCGTCGCCAGTCTCTCAGGTTATAAGGGTAGGGTCGCATATAAAAGCATACTCCTTGTCAAGTGGGAGTGTGAACGAGAGCAATGGTGATTCATACAATAAGTCAGTTCTTGTCAATTTCATAGGAGTTATTGGCGCAATAAGTAGTGAAAATGAAGTCCAGAAAATGTCGGCAAAAAAACGAAAAGTACTTATGATGATATGGAAACAGTGCTGGTTCATTGGTTTAAGTAGAATAGTAGTCGAGGAATACCAATCAGTGGACCGCTTTTACAACAAAATGAACATTAGGCCAGACAGACTGTAACCAGTTCAAGCCAAACTTTAATACATGACAATTTGACATCGTGGGAGGTTATATAATAAAGTTAAAATTTATTATGTAATAATTACTTGTTTTGGTTTTTCCATTTGTTTTACAATAGTGTATATAATACGAGGCATGTCCGGAAAGTAATTTTTTAAACTATTTTTCACATAGTTACCACCATTGCTCAGACATTTGTCATAGCGGAAAAGCAATTTCTCTATACCCTCTTCATAGAAATATGTCGCCGGTGAAGCCAGCCACTGCGGAACACAGTTTTCTCGTCGTTATCGCTATCAAAGCACCTTGCAGAACGGGGACGTGTATTGTCTTGAAGCAACGGCATGCCTCAACTGAGCTTTCTTTCCACGTATTTTGTTTTGAAATGCGCTCTGAAGTTTTCTTAGTGTTTCACAGTGTGGTTCCGCATTGATGGTTTCAGCTCTGAGATGGAACTCAACGAGCAGAATGCCCTGTCTGTTCCAGAACACACTGCACATGATTTTTCGTCTTTGTTTTGAGTTTATGTTTTTAGTGGAAATGTGAGTGCGTCCACTCCATCGACTGTTATTTTGATTCTGGAGTGACATGACAAACCCAAGTTTCATCACCGGTCACAATACTGTTTAAGCATGTATCTCCCTCAATACTGTATCGGGTAAGAAATGTTAAAGCACTGCCAAGTCGCTTCATTTTGTGGATATCCGTAAGCATGTTCGGAACGCAACGCCAACACAATTTCCGACAACCTCATGCAAAACAGTTTTTGAAATTTGTGAAAACTCATTACTAAGCATTCTTACTGTGCGTCTGTTTTTACGAATTTTCTCATTCACTTTTTCAACCAAATCATCATTGATAACAGACAGCCGCCTTCTACATGCTTTTACCATCATTGAAGTGTCTAACCCAGTTTCTCGCCATTCAATATGTCATTACATTTTCACCGTAAATCTCTACAAGTTGACAACGAATTTCAGTCGGATTAATATTGCTTGCGTTAAAATACCCTATTACAGAACGCACTTCGCAGTCGGCGGCCTCAGAAATTGCCTTAAACCTTTTGAACGATCACTAACAAATGTAAACACAACACATTCCGGCTGTAATGGCGTCAGCAGATAGACTAAAAACCAGAGGCACACTTGTGCATGCGCGCAACTACGGCAATAGCGCTGAGTTGGCGGTAGAATGAAACGGTCTAAATTAAAGGCAAAAACAGTCAAAGAACTACAAACACATATCGTATATGAAATTCTATGCGGATAATGTCCTGGTGTGTACATTGGGCAAACTATGCAATATGTACGATGTATAGACACCGCGCTGGGACGTATTACGTACGTACATACGTATAAACTGATTCGCTATGGCTAATGGTAATTGACACAACCGGTATATATATAAAAAAAGAAAATATAACATTTGTGACTAATTCATATTTTTGATTGTAGTTTTGATTTTTCCCATTTGCATATCTGTATATCGACGTTCAAAGTATTTATTAATAACGTATAGATAAAACGTGTACCAAACAAAAATAACAAAAAACATAAAACATTTTAAAAGAAAAATATAAAAACCCATAGCCCATTCTTACTAGACAGTTGATATATACATTCATTTATACGACTTGAAATCATATCATTAAAATAAAATTATTTGTTTTATTAGTTTTGATTTATACTAATATGTAACACAAGCACAAACCTAAAGTAAGGATGAAATTGAAGAAAAGTATATACAGGGTTATGATAAAGCAACGCACAAAATTCATAAAACATACAATGTTCATTTTTGAAAAAAATGCAAAAACACGTCAAACAGTTTATTTTATTCTGCGTCGTTTAACATAAGTCAAAAAAATAAAACGTCAAATTTGTCAAAGTTATGACGTCATCAATATTTTCTTTAAATATGAAGCTTGGTTTTTTTTTTTGCTTTATTTGATAAAGCTTGTTTTTCTGCATTATAAAGAAATAATTGAAGTAGGGGTCACATAAGAAAAAACTGAGAGAATTAATAAAAAACAAAATAAACTTTATTATAGTAATAACATTTAAATTAACTAAACAGTCCATTAAACCAAAACGATTTCTTACAGGAATTGTTCAAACGTCTTGGCCTATGTCAGATAGTGAACGGGACACAGTTTGAACAATTTCTGTAAGAAATCGTTTTGGTTTAATGGGCTGTTTAGTTAATTTAAATGTTATTACTATAATAAAGTTTATTTCGTTTTTTATTAATTCTCTCAGTTTTTTCTTATGTGACCCCTACTTCAATTATTTCTTTATAATGCAGAAAAACAAGCTCTATCAAATAAAGTAAAAAAAAACCAAGCTTCATATTTAAAAAAAATATTGATGACGTCATAACTTTGACAAATTTGATGTTTTATTTTTTTGACTTATGTTAAAAGACGCGGAATAAAATAAACTGTTTTTGTACGTTTAATGAATTTTGTGCGTTACTTTATCATAACCCTGTATACACATGCATATACATTACATATCAAGCAGTAAATAATATAGATATTAAGAGAACCAGCTGTTTTTATTCTTGTTTTTAATTGGTGACATACTGAATACGTTTAATGTGAGTCCCTTTTATTTTGATAATTTTCATTTTGACAATTGTACATTTCATTATGAATGTTCTCCCAAAAAACAAACACTAAAATCTTAATATAAGTCTCTAATTTTAAGGTATATCATGTAGTTATTTAGATAAACTTTTAATTATTATTATATGAAAACAATTTTTTTTAGTGTGTTAAAAGTTAATTGTTCACTATTAAGAGGTTATAAATTTTGTTGTGTATATAGGCCTCATGAAGGAATAATTATATCTCCGAAACGTCACATTGATAAAATTTAAATGTCTGTTTTATTTTAAATCAAATTATTAGAGAAAAACCCAAATTCTGTTTTACAAATAGTAAAAAAACCAATCAGTCAAATTAGAATAAATCAATGAAAGGGGCTTCAACTTCAACCAGTTTAAAGGATCTACATATTGCCGTGAATTTTACCTTAGAATTTAAGACAATACTGTACATAAATATATAATGTTAGAAATAAACATGATTAATGTTGACACCAAGATATACTAGTACATTTAGATTAATATTAGCAATAAGAAAACACACTCGTAGTTTAAGAAACATTTATTTTAAAATAAATTTTATTAAGCCATACAATAACACAGGTATGCACATAGGGTATAAGCACTTTAATTAAGATTATATGTATATAAACACTATTTAGATATAAGTGAGGCAAAACCTCAACAATAATAGTAAATGTCACAAATGAATATTTATTTTCAGAAGTGATAAACCAGAGGTAATGTTTTATTTAGAAAATAAAGAACCTGACTACAAGTTAGGAACAAAAAGAGCTCTGAGTATATTATGCAAAGAACCTACATTTAAAAATGGAAAGACCCTTAAAACCAACAACCGTGAAAGAGTGATGTTAACCAACGGGACGATTGTAAGAGTCAATCATTTAAAAGCAATTAAATTATACTCAGAGAATAAAATAAGATATGCTCGTAATGAATATGAAGAGGCTTAATGCACTCATATAACTTAAAGATAAAATACATACAGTTGCGATGAAAAGGATATCAAAATAAGGTATATCATAAAGAACAGCACAGAATCGTATAATATTTCAATATACACAACAAAAAGTATTAATTCTCTTCGCAATACGAATAACAGAAGTCCTTTTCATGGTTCCAAACTTTGTGCACATACAAATAAACATCTATAACCAAAGAAATAAGCAGCATTATTATAAAAGCAATGATTCATTACAGCATATTAAACATACAAAATTCTCCAAGAACGGAAAGATGGTTCGAGGAAAGAGCAGCACAGACGGAGGGACTGGCAATTGAAACAATAACCAACTTCTTCCCATTCTTTCCGATCAAAAGCAACAAAACAAAGGTGCGAGTAAGGCTAGCGCTCGGACGAAGAATCTACCTGAAAAACAGTAAAAGTAGCAATGAATACATTTATAAGTACAATAAATATTTACGATAGCAATAAAAGAATAAAATAAATATCAATATACTTACTGTACATTAGATATAAATAAATAAAACAACAAATACCGTCGTTGGTAAATGTGGAGAAACATCAAATGTCAGAAATAAACATAATAAAAATAAACGCCAACCTAAAATTTGAGAAGAATAAGAAGAGATATGGAATAAGTATCGAGATATCCGCTAGAGGCGCCACGACGAACAATTTGAAAATAAAAACACGCAAAGACAATCAAATAACGAGCGGCATTTATTTTCAACTATAAAAAGGGAGTTTTTGAAGAAAAAGAGGGAGTTGTTAGCTGATACCTGTGACTTTAAAAACTTCCAATACACAGCAAAGTGATAGCATCTTTTAATACATTTATGCGTCAAGCGAGTAGTGGTTAAGTGGAGTTTTTACACACTTACCATTACTATCGCAGTGTAAATAAATAAACAAACCAACTAACAACTCACAAACTAAGTAGAAGCATACACGCTCCTAGAGGAATAATTCCCAATTGTTTTATCGTCGCCATATTTACAAGAAGTAAGCGTCACCAGTAAAATTATAGAAGATTCAACGGAAGGAAGAATCAACAAGAATGGACAAACAATTTCAAGCAGAATTCGAAGAATTGTATGAATCTACGCAGTGAGTAATTAATAATATTGTCATTACAATTAAATTCAATCAAAATACACAGGTTCTCTCCAAGCACTCCATTTCTTTTAAATAATTATTTATTTAAATAATAGAAAGTAAATATAGGGACACAATATTTATTAAAAATAAAGAACACTTGTCTTAATAGTGTACTGTGTGCGAATACTTGCATAACGGACCAGTGTTCAGAAAAAAAGACATTAGTAAGCACAGCTTTGAATAATAGTCAAACTTTTACAAACAGGAACGCCTAAAAGCTTCGCACTAAGAATCTAAAGACTCCGTGAGAATAGAGGTTTAGACAATTAGCTTGTGATGCATTAGGAACGTACCTGGGGTGGTGACTGATCCAAGCTTTATGTAGTACGTGTGAATGTTTGCATAAAGCCGATTAGTCAGTACTTTCATTATCAAGTCAACATAACTTGGACCTAATATACAGGCCTTTAGTAAGAAAAGAGTGAAGGTGGAGAAACCCTGTACTGACTGAATTCATATTTAAATAAACGATTACAATATTATCATGAAAACTGCCACTTATATAGTATTGTAAATAAGAAAATAAAATAAGTAATATACATGCTACAATAAATTTTAATTATTGTAATTAATAAGCAGATAATACATATTTTTATACATAAATAATCTGGTGTCATAGTTATTTGAATTCCTATCCCACACAACTTTAAAATAATAATAATTAAGGAGAAACAAGTAAGGAAAGAAGTAAATCACAGTAGAACCTACGAGAGATAACAATTTATGTTGTTTTGCCTATAAAGCTAACATAAACTACAATTTTATTTATTTATCTAACTAATAAATAAATAAATTATATAAATTTCATTTAAAGGCAAATACTACAACATATATATGGCGCCCAACTTGCTGGCTGTGTTTTTCTTACAAAATAAATTAAATACACAATTTGTCAAATATCAAAGCTAAACTTAAAAACACAACTTGCTGGCTGTGTTTCTTTCCTTGCAAAATAAAATTGTTTCTTTCATGTAATCTTATTCAAGTGGGATAGGATTCATTTAAATTTCTATTAAGTAAAATATTAGATAGAAAGCGTTATTTGTACACAACAAAAATGTCAGACAAAGAACAAAACAGTAGCAAAGGTGAAAAACCCAATATTGAAAAAGAAATAGAAACAAAGCCACAATTCACTCAATATAGGGAACCTACGCAACTAACCTCGGACTCAGAGTCGGATAAGACTGAGACAAAAGAGGATGATTCAGGAAATGCGACAGTTGAGGGAAGCATACTCACAGAGGGCACAAGTAGTACAACAATGGAACAAAAATTTGAAAGCTTTTTCCATAAATTATTCTGTAAAATAGAGGAAAATAATAACAAAAAAGAGGAGAATAATAAAACCCTAAGCCACAGAATAGAGGAGAATAATAAAACCCTAAGCCACAAAATAGAGGAAAATAATAAAACTCTAAGCCAAACTCTAAGCCACAAAATAGAGGAAAATAATAAAAATTTAAACAAGAATTTAGAAAGAATCAACTCAAAAATAGACGAGGGATTTAAAGAACTAAGGCAAGAAACACTAGAAATAAGTGCCAGATTAGAGGAAAAACTGGACAAAACAGTAGCAGACCTGAGAAAACAAATAAATGACAACACAGAAACGTGCAAGAATACAAGAAAATTCTTTGTACAAGAAATGGTAGAAAGAACTGCGAAGACGCAAGAAAACTTCAACATAGTGAATGAGGAAATAGTAGCTATCAATAGAAAAATAATACACAACGAAGTGGAAAATAAAGAACAAATAGAGAAAATTACACACAAGATAGAAGACTGCGAAACAAAATATGAAGCTTGCAATAACGCTGTGTCCAATCTACAAGGGAAAACATCAACTTTTGAACACACGATCAAACAGCTTGAGGACAAAGTAATGCACGGGGTTCATACACCTAGTGTGTCTTTGCCACAAACTGTGGGAAGCATAGACAATGCACCGAAATTCTCAGGACACTATAAGGACAATCCAATGATATTCCTGAGAACAATTAAGACATACATGAGAGGCATAACGGATGAGACATCCAAACTACACTTTATAAGAGCATGTCTCAAAGACTATGCACTCCAATGGTATCACATGATAATGGATGATGTGATAGACTTTAACGATTTCGAAAGGCGATTCACAAGACAGTATTGGGGTCGAACGCAACAAAGAAACATGAGACACGACCTGATATTTGGAAAGTATAGGTCTGGATTATCTCGAGAGAACTATGTCATAAGAAAATATTCTTTTCTCAAATACATTATACCCAGAATAGAGGAAAGTGACATAGTATCGCAATTGGCTGCACACTTTGATCACAATGTTACTCAGACAGTCGCACTTCAAGGAATGGAAACAATAGAAGAACTCCTTGAATTAGTAAAAAGATTAGACGACATAGATGAAAAGGGCTATAACGTGAACCGAGGGAATGGAAACATGAACAATCAGCCTCGAAACAACGACAGCAACAACAGAAACAACTACAATGGGAATAGGCGAAACAATAATAATTACCAAAATACCTATAACCCGGACAGAAATAATGATGGCAAAAGGAAAGATAATAGCCAAAATTACAAGAGGGAAGAGAAGACAAGTAAAGAAGATAAAAGAATTCAAAATATACAAATTGAAAAGGAAGTAAAAGAAGCAACAACAAAACAAAATCAAGAATCTAGGGGTGCGATACCAAAAGAAAACAGGCATAACTCAACAAACAAAGAGTGGGTGAATGCAGCATATTATTCTGGTGCAACGTCGCTGGATTTTTAAATAAGCCAGCCAAGAGAAAACGTAAAATACAAAACATCTATAATTACGATGATTTAAAAAAGATAACCACGGAACTACCACATATAAAAATCAAGATTGGGGAACAAGAGATAGAAACATTGCTGGATACTGGAGCTCAACTTTCACTTTTAAATAACAATATCATGAACAAAGATATTGAAAATTTGGGGTGTTATAAACCCATAAAGAAAATAAATCTTATTACTGCAAACAAGAAATGTATGATAACAGTAGATAAAATCTTCTGTATAAATATAAAGATAGATAATTTAAATTTATTAACCGAATTCATCATAGCACCTAATTTGAATAGCGACTGTATATTAGGGATGGACTTTTTAAGCCAGTATGGTACGAAATTAAATATGGAAAATAAATTATTCCACATAAAGGACTCAACAATATCATGGAGCAAAGAAGCCCATGAGGAAGAGATCCTTATCAATAATTTATATGAAGAAGATGCTCAAGAAGAAATCACAACAAAAATGGATTGTAGTTTACACAATGAAGTTAAGAAAAGTGCACATCCTGTGAGGCAACTTCAATGCGGAGACCTCACGCAAAATAGGGATGGTACTAAATTAAATTGTAATAAACTGTATATAACCCATGTGAATTATCTTTTGAGTAAGCATATAAAGTTATTTGATGATAGTCCAGGATTAGCCAAGGGTTACGAACATAAACTTAAAGTCGACGAGACACAGCCCTTCAGAATAAAAACATACCCCATTCCAAAAAAGTATACAGAGCAAGTCAAATTAGAAATAAAAGAGATGTTGAAAAACGGCATAATTACAAGAACGGAATCAACGTTCATAAATCCAATGGTTGTAGTAATAAAGAAGAAACTTAATGATGAAAAAGACGTCAAATTACGCGTATGCCTTGACGCCAGATGTCTGAACTCCAGAACCGCACCTAATTTTGAAGCCCCACAAAACATTGAAACCCTATTGACAAAATGTACAGACGCAAAGTGGTTTACAAAACTTGATTTAAAAAGTTCTTTTTGGCTGGTACCATTGCACAAAGATTCTAGGAAATATTGTTCCTTCATGTTTAATTCATTAGTATACTCTTACAATGTGGTTCCATTTGGATTAGCGTCAGCTACTGCAGCACTAGTAAGAGCAATGCAGCAGATCCTGGATCCACACGAAGAATACGTCTCACACTACGTAGATGATATTCTAATATTTAATAAAGACATAGAAAGTCACAAAGAATCAGTAGAGAAAATCCTGAATACATTAGCAGAAAATGGTTTAAAAATAAACCTCGAGAAATGCGAATTCTATAAAAATAAAGTGAATTATCTGGGATACATAATTGATGGAAAGACGATATCAATAGAGGAGGAAAAACTTGAGGCGATACGAAAATATCCCAAACCAAAAAATATTAAAATGCTTAGAGGATTCCTAGGAATGATAAACTACTATAAACACTTCATTCCTAAAATATCCGACCAAACGCACACGTTATACAAAATGATCAAGAAAGGAGTAAAATTCAAATGGACCCATGAAAGGGAAAAGGCATTCATCGACATAAAAGAAAATTTCTACAAGGCATTGATCATAAATCTACCAGATTTCAATGAAGAATTCATACTAAGATGCGATGCCTCCAGCAATGCTGTAGCCGCAGAACTCCTACAAATAAGAAATGGGGAAGAAATACCCATATGCTTCCTATCAAGAATTCTAAAGGATTATGAGCAAAATTATTCCTCGTCAGAACGGGAATTGCTATCCATTATATATGGAGTGTCAAAATTAAAATATTACCTACTAGGAAACACTTTCCTACTCGAGACAGATCATTTATCTCTAATATTCTTAATGAAAACAAGGTTTAATAATTCACGAATATACAGATGGTCTCTCATACTATCTGAATATTCATTTAAAATAAAGCACAGGAAAGGTACGGACAACATAGTTGCAGACGCACTAAGCAGAGCCCATGGAGGTAATAAACAATCACACTCATATCAGATAAATGAATATGATATCGAACATGCTCCAAATTTATACAATCGAGAAGATATCGAAGACAGTCAACGAACACCAGAGATACTAGAAATAAAGCATATAGAAGATAGAGAACTCACGTTAAAAAAGAATAAAACATATCAAATAGGAGACCTAGTTGTAGTGAAGAACTATCAACTAGGTAGGAGACATTTAAATAAATGTGCAAAACTGGACCTACCCTACAGTGGACCTTACAGAATAAGCAGGACACTAGGAGATGTAACTTATGAACTACAAGAAGCAGACAATAGAAATATAAAAGGAAAATACCATGTGTCCATGCTACATGACTACGATGAAATAAATAATCAATAAAATTGCATTTGTAGTTCACGTTAGTTGTGAAAACATAATTTACACATTTGTCAATTCATTATTTCATAATGGCAAACCATGGTTTTAACAACTAAGGGATATGCCGTGAATTTTACCTTAGAATTTAAGACAATACTGTACATAAATATATAATGTTAGAAATAAACATGATTAATGTTGACACCAAGATATACTAGTACATTTAGATTAATATTAGCAATAAGAAAACACACTCGTAGTTTAAGAAACATTTATTTTAAAATAAATTTTATTAAGCCATACAATAACACAGGTATGCACATAGGGTATAAGCACTTTAATTAAGATTATATGTATATAAACACTATTTAGATATAAGTGAGGCAAAACCTCAACAATAATAGTAAATGTCACAAATGAATATTTATTTTCAGAAGTGATAAACCAGAGGTAATGTTTTATTTAGAAAATAAAGAACCTGACTACAAGTTAGGAACAAAAAGAGCTCTGAGTATATTATGCAAAGAACCTACATTTAAAAATGGAAAGACCCTTAAAACCAACAACCGTGAAAGAGTGATGTTAACCAACGGGACGATTGTAAGAGTCAATCATTTAAAAGCAATTAAATTATACTCAGAGAATAAAATAAGATATGCTCGTAATGAATATGAAGAGGCTTAATGCACTCATATAACTTAAAGATAAAATACATACAGTTGCGATGAAAAGGATATCAAAATAAGGTATATCATAAAGAACAGCACAGAATCGTATAATATTTCAATATACACAACAAAAAGTATTAATTCTCTTCGCAATACGAATAACAGAAGTCCTTTTCATGGTTCCAAACTTTGTGCACATACAAATAAACATCTATAACCAAAGAAATAAGCAGCATTATTATAAAAGCAATGATTCATTACAGCATATTAAACATACAAAATTCTCCAAGAACGGAAAGATGGTTCGAGGAAAGAGCAGCACAGACGGAGGGACTGGCAATTGAAACAATAACCAACTTCTTCCCATTCTTTCCGATCAAAAGCAACAAAACAAAGGTGCGAGTAAGGCTAGCGCTCGGACGAAGAATCTACCTGAAAAACAGTAAAAGTAGCAATGAATACATTTATAAGTACAATAAATATTTACGATAGCAATAAAAGAATAAAATAAATATCAATATACTTACTGTACATTAGATATAAATAAATAAAACAACAAATACCGTCGTTGGTAAATGTGGAGAAACATCAAATGTCAGAAATAAACATAATAAAAATAAACGCCAACCTAAAATTTGAGAAGAATAAGAAGAGATATGGAATAAGTATCGAGATATCCGCTAGAGGCGCCACGACGAACAATTTGAAAATAAAAACACGCAAAGACAATCAAATAACGAGCGGCATTTATTTTCAACTATAAAAAGGGAGTTTTTGAAGAAAAAGAGGGAGTTGTTAGCTGATACCTGTGACTTTAAAAACTTCCAATACACAGCAAAGTGATAGCATCTTTTAATACATTTATGCGTCAAGCGAGTAGTGGTTAAGTGGAGTTTTTACACACTTACCATTACTATCGCAGTGTAAATAAATAAACAAACCAACTAACAACTCACAAACTAAGTAGAAGCATACACGCTCCTAGAGGAATAATTCCCAATTGTTTTATCGTCGCCATATTTACAAGAAGTAAGCGTCACCAGTAAAATTATAGAAGATTCAACGGAAGGAAGAATCAACAAGAATGGACAAACAATTTCAAGCAGAATTCGAAGAATTGTATGAATCTACGCAGTGAGTAATTAATAATATTGTCATTACAATTAAATTCAATCAAAATACACAGGTTCTCTCCAAGCACTCCATTTCTTTTAAATAATTATTTATTTAAATAATAGAAAGTAAATATAGGGACACAATATTTATTAAAAATAAAGAACACTTGTCTTAATAGTGTACTGTGTGCGAATACTTGCATAACGGACCAGTGTTCAGAAAAAAAGACATTAGTAAGCACAGCTTTGAATAATAGTCAAACTTTTACAAACAGGAACGCCTAAAAGCTTCGCACTAAGAATCTAAAGACTCCGTGAGAATAGAGGTTTAGACAATTAGCTTGTGATGCATTAGGAACGTACCTGGGGTGGTGACTGATCCAAGCTTTATGTAGTACGTGTGAATGTTTGCATAAAGCCGATTAGTCAGTACTTTCATTATCAAGTCAACATAACTTGGACCTAATATACAGGCCTTTAGTAAGAAAAGAGTGAAGGTGGAGAAACCCTGTACTGACTGAATTCATATTTAAATAAACGATTACAATATTATCATGAAAACTGCCACTTATATAGTATTGTAAATAAGAAAATAAAATAAGTAATATACATGCTACAATAAATTTTAATTATTGTAATTAATAAGCAGATAATACATATTTTTATACATAAATAATCTGGTGTCATAGTTATTTGAATTCCTATCCCACACAACTTTAAAATAATAATAATTAAGGAGAAACAAGTAAGGAAAGAAGTAAATCACAGTAGAACCTACGAGAGATAACAATTTATGTTGTTTTGCCTATAAAGCTAACATAAACTACAATTTTATTTATTTATCTAACTAATAAATAAATAAATTATATAAATTTCATTTAAAGGCAAATACTACAACAATATGTACATATATGCAGCGCGAAATAATAATACAAAAACATATTCAGGAATATGTCCATAAATATAGAGCGAAAAGTGTAATTTATGATTCAATGCGTTTCACACGGAATGAAGATTAAGCGAAATATATGCAATCTGAATATCAAAAAGATGGGTAATAAAATGAAACATACCATTTTACCAGAAACATTATATTATAACAAATTGGCGGCTCTGCGAATTGTTCCATGAGCGGTACTCTTTAAGTATCATTTCGGCACCATTGGAGAGGAAAAGTGTTCACGAAACATTTTAATGTCGTGTTTTTATGTGATTAAAATGAGGGTTATATGTCCACACTAAACCATTGCATTAATATAAGTCGAAGATTAATAGCCGTACGTACGGGCAACATCAAATTAAGTAATGTCATAAATTCATCTTAAAAAATAATGTTAATTAAGCAAGTAAAACATTTATTTAATTACACCTAGTACGAGATATGTATGTATGTAAGAAAATAACTTCATACTTTTGTTGAATGTTTCACATATTAACACCTTGTCCTAAAGTTATCTGTGTGTATGATAAAATGTAATAACATTCAAATTACAGTACGTGTATATAATTTTCCATTGACTGAAAATTAACAACTGTAAAAATAAAAGAAATTCTTGTCTAATTTAGGACAAAGTATAAATATACATCTTTAAATTATTTATTTGAAGCTAAAGAAAGAACTAAAAAAGTGTATTTGTCGATTGTGTAATAATATAGTGAAGATAGTAGGTATATTTATAAGTATAGGGGCGGTGATTTATTGTTAGAAAAATAGAAATGTTTAGGTTATTTTGATCTACATTTGACAATATTTGAAATTTTTTGAGTTACGTCATTATGTGATTTTTTATAATTGAAAACGGTTAATTTTATATTACCATTTCATGGAGCATTGTTTTCCTCATTAGGATAGTATTTTTTTTAAGTTGTTCTAATACCTTGTTCACAAGAAACCCAAAGTATTTAAATAAAGTTTTACAAACCTCATTTTAGCACGAGTTTTTTATAAGGCGAATTTCACTCTATACTTTTTCTCCGACAGCAAATAATCAAAATAATACAAACTTACTCGTCTGTTATCGCGCCACGTCGGGTTAAACTGATGACTAAAGGGCGGAATATATGCACGTCAATTCAGTTAAAATATGCGCATATATATGCATCGTTTTTCTCTGAAATATGCAACAATATGCATTTATTTGTCAAAATATGCAATTATATGCCTTGAATATAACATGGAAAAATGGAAATAAAGAAACGCCGACTCTTACAAAAATTATTTATTTTAAGTAAAATTAAAAGAAAAACATAATAGGTACAATTTTCAACCTGAAATAGTATAAAATGCATTTATAACGATATATTTTTCAAAATTTTCCAATAAAAATGTTTGCCTTCTGTCTGTAAAAATATGTTTGTACAAAGAAAAAGTTCTTTCAACATCTACCGATGTGATCTGGCAATATTTTAATTTGGGTAGTAAGTTATAAGGCCAAGGTATTACTTCGTTGGATGGTTTACTATCAAAAATATTTTTGACTTCCCTTAAATACTTAAAGCCTTCATTCTTTCCCACAATAACTTCGAGTTTCCTTCTTACTTGATTTCCTACATCACCGGGAACTTTTTTGCATTTGTCGGAAAAAGTTTCAACAATATTAATTGATTCTCTTAAACTTATATTCCTACTTTCTAACGAAGTTATTATATCTGGTACAAAACTAAAATTAACCTTAATAAAAACAAGTTCCTTAGCTAAATTTACATTTTTGAATAATGCTTGACTTTGCACTACACACTGCGAATTGTCTTCTAAATCTAAAACTATGTCTTTAATGGCTTCAAAATGGTCTGCGTAGAATATCGCGGCCTTAATTCATGTTCCCCATCGAGTAATTACGGGCTCTGGAGGTAAACAAACTCCTGGCAATTTCTCTCTATAGATCTGCACTCTTAGAGGTGCTTTCAAAAACACTTTCTTTACATTTGAAATTAATTTGTTCACCAAGGGATATGCTGTTCTAATAATTTCTGCAACTCTGTTTATCCCGTGTAAAAGACAAGTGACATGTACCATATTGGGATAAAATATTTTTAAGTTTTGGCCTACTTTAACCATATACGGCGCTGCGTCAGACAAAAACACTAAAAACTTCTCTACTGGAACTGGATTTGGTAAAAAAAAATTTGATAGAGACTGCTGAATAAATCGAGTTACGGTCTCATTATTTGTTTTGTCTAACTGTTTAGAAGATATTAAATATGGTTTCCCTGGCTCATTTTCTTGAAGCCCTCCAATCATAAGATGTGCGATAGATATATCGACCACATGAGTCTGTGTTTTCATCAACAATAATATAAAAATGTTCATCGCCCAGTGTAACTTTAATTTCTCCCATTACGGTCTCGTATACTGTTTGCACATTCTTCTTTCTAAGTGTGGATTCGTCAGGGATGTTTTGATTACAATATTTTTGCAAAAAATCTCTGAATTGTGTATTTTGCAGTTTCTTCAAAGGTATATTTGCTGCGACTAAAGCTTTGCATAAGTCTTGATGAAACACCTCCTTTTCACTCTTTGGTTTGACATTTTGAAATGCGGTTTGCACACACTGCTGAACAGGCACTGATTTATTTTTCTGCAACTTAGCTTTATGCATAGCTGTTTTCAAGTGTTGATCAATTTGGAACTTCTTTTCACAAACAATGATTTTGGCACAAACTTTGCAAAACACTTTATCCCCACTAAACTCCAACTCAGGAAAATTTTTAATCCACGAAGCGGCTTTCGGCATTTTAGGCGTTTGAAATAAAATATTTTCGAAATCACTCTTTTCACACTGGAATCTATCGACAAACTAAACTATACAATATAAATATAAAAGAATAGACCACATCTGCTCTCCATTAGGCAAGCTGATTACTTGGAAATTCCTAAACACCCAATAAATGCCGGCAATAAACCATATAATAATAAAAACTATACAATATAAATATAAAAGAATAGACCACATCTGCTCTCCATTAGGCAAGCTGATTACTTGGAAATTCCTAAACACCCAATAAATGCCGGCAATAAACCATATAATAATAAAAACTATACAATATAAATATAAAAGAATAGACCACATCTGCTCTCCATTAGGCAAGCTGATTACTTGGAAATTCCTAAACAGGGTCGCACTTAATCTTTTCATAAAACGAAAAACATAAAAATATGCACACAAATTTTATTTTTCCGAAATATGCAATTTTTTGTGAAATTTGTTAAAATATGCAAAATATGCAAATATATGCACTTTGCATATATTCCGCCCTTTACTGATGACAAACCAACTTGCTTGAGTTTCATTATCCTTTTGCAATTAAAAACTATGTATTGTCAATTGTAGATGAACATTACATACACAATTTTGTATTGATCATTTTTCTTAAAGATATTATTAGCGACAGTAAATCACCATCTGCATAATTTTAAGTAATTCAGTTAGCCCCCTAATTAAAAATTACGAAATTCAATGTAATTCTTTTATGTGTGATAACAAATAAAAATATTGTTTATGAATGTTGTACGAAGTAATATAATCTTTAAAATAAGGTACGAGAGACTTGTGCCCCATATAAAACTTACCATGGAAAATATGTTTTTCTTAAAAAGAATGATCCATATATTTTCATCTTAAACGTAAAATAGAGCTAGTTAAAAGTGAACGTAATTGGAATTAAAAATCAGTAACTATTAGATATAGAATGAAATTGGAACGGGCCTCAACAATAGATTAGTTGGGGTTAAAAATTAGTGATGCCGGTGCTAGTGGCGTTATGGACATCAATTAACTAGGTTGGAAGGTCGGCAGTTTGAACCTCACCCGAGGGTAAATTTTTGTAATCAAAATTTTCTACTTAAATGATCAGTACCAAGCAAAAAATTATAATTAAATATTTCAAACACTGAAGAACCAACTGTAAAAATGCATGGTTATGTAATCAGTACCAGAGCACATAAAAAATACGGGTATTCAATTTAGCTTTGGCAGGTGACTGTGTGAATTAGGTTTGTGCTTACTAGATTCACAAAAGAGTCCCAGGGGGTAGGCGCCAAATTTACCATTGAATGAAACAGTTTCTCGTGTTGTGTGAATGACTTGGGTAACCAAAGTATCATCTGACATTTCTTTGTCATGCTATTTGTATGTCCTTTATTTTTTAACACATAAAACTTTAAAGTTACTTTGCAACAGAACCATACTATTTATAATTTGTTCATATTCGTTTGCATTTAACTGATATTTATCAGTTTGTTAATAGATTTGTAAACTTTTTAAAATCTGTCTTATTTATACCTACCCTTCTCCACACAATGGAGAACATTTCAACAAAAGAAAGTGAACCTGAGAGAAGAAGATCAGAGCAATTTATCACATTATAATCGCACGTGTGGCTAGAGAAGTGGATTAAAGTAAATCACTGAAAAACTTACAACATAATATTTGTGAAACCTGGTGCATTATGTTTTCTTGTATAAGTACATAAGGTCAATACGCAATGTATAGTATACACGGTGGCCAGAAAAATGCGGGCAAACGCCACGCAGGCCAAATCTTTGTTTAATTCTGAGTTGACAATCTTAATTGAAAAAAGTAGTACAGTGCTTTTTTTATTTTTTTTTTTTTTTTTTTTGTAAACCATTGGTATTAATCGATTAGTTACATCAATGCATTTGAGATAATTCCATTTCTAAATTTCACCACAATGATTTTACATAGATAAATTTGACGAATTTTGCTAAATTTTAGCCGTACAACTTAATGTTTGATGGTCTCGTATGCCGTAAGGAAGGACCGTATAACTTTTTTGGATTAAGATTATCGCCTCAGAATTGAACAAAGAATCGTTCTACCTGGCGTTTGTCCGCATTTTTCTGGCCACCGTGTATAGTAAGGGCACAACAATATGTTTTGTTTTATTCTACATAACACAAATCTAAATGCTACGAAAAGCGAGAAAGCCTACATCCAAATGATCAATGAATCTACTTCAAAAAAGTATTAAAGTTATTGCATAAAACAGCATACATATATACGACACTGTCTCTATCAAATCCTCCTGACCATCGTTTATTACTTCTCTACTCTCAGAACATAAAAAGAAAAATCGATAAATGCTTTCAATTCAATTTATGTTTCACTTCCGGTTAAGCAGCGGTCTCAAAGATATACAAAATATTATCAGATATGATGTAAGGAAAGTTTACCATCACCCTTTTCAAAGATTAACTTCCGGAACTCCTCAAGATATATAGGATTCCTTAATTAGTATTTTCTATTTATTTAAGCTGCTTTTTATACAAATAATTAAATAGATTAAAAACGTATAATTTTCTGAGAACTACCGCATTTAACCGCAATATACAGGGTTCGGCAGCTGGTATGACAAATTTTTATGAAGCCGTAAAATTATTGAAAAATGACGAAATGAAACCAAATTGCGATATATAACAACTTTAATATGTGTAATTTTACTTTTTGAAAATAATGTCTTTTAAATACCTCCCCACCCCGCCCATTGACTTCTAAACAAAACCTTAACCCATTCAAAAATGTTCCATAACTCTGAGCAGGAGTTAATCATTAATACGTTGACATTCTTGAAAAATGTTGTCTTTCAATGCTTGAATAGTTTGTGTTAGAACCATACGTTGTCTTACGCTAATCTTCGTAGTTCTCCTACCAAAATATTCTGTAGCATGTGTATGTAACGATGGGAGTTATTGGTGACTGACTTGATTATTTTCCTTGAAAAGGTATGGTCCAAGGATTCCAAAAACTAATAAACCACACCATACTGTCACTTTCTGGTCATGCAGAGGTTTTTTTTTTGATGTAACTGTTAAGGATTTTCCGATGACCAGTACCGATAATTCTGTTTACTTATGAAGCCGCTTACTATCGTTACGTATTCAAGACAGCGTTGAAAAATTGGGATTACTGCTAGTTTACAGAGTTCGTCAAATCATTTTTATAGCTTGTTTAATTATTAAAATTGGATAATAAATAAGGAAGTTAAGAGATGGGGCGTTTTTTACCAAACAGCCTGTATATCCTCATCGAAAAATAGTGTAAACAAAGTATATGCTTATATTAAATTAATATATTTAAAATTAATAATAACAACAATGTTTATCATTCGCTACTAGAAATTTATAAACTATAAGTCATACTACCAATAAAGAAAAAACATGTTTAAATATATATTATATAAGTACTAAGTTTTGAATATGCAGATCATATAAATTTGCTGTTAACGACCTCATTTAAACGGTACTATAGCACTTTAATAATCGCTTTTTTATAATTTTTTTATATAATAGTTTACTATAGTATATGAGAGAAAACCTAATTTTTTATGTATCACGAAGCCTGGGCATAGTCTGGCGCGATTGGCTCTCTTGATTTGCCTGGATTATATATTCCATCATTTCTTTGTCGCAACAATTTTAGACATGGCGGTTCTTTGATCTATGTTAGCATTAGAGTCAAAAAATTGTATTTGACGTCTTTTAATGAGGAATTGATATTAGATGGTTGTGGTTTAACCTTTATGACATCCGGTAGAAGCTACGTACTTGTGTACATTTATCGATCACCGAGCGGTTCTTACGACCAGTTTGTTATAAGCTTAACATCTTTATTAACTATATATTTAGTAGTGACTCTATTGTTGTTGTCTGGGGTGACTTCAATATTAATTTGGTTTAAGTAGACGAACTTTAATTATTCGTGATCTATTAGATTCATTTAATTTTAGCGGTGATTTTAGAAAATCGATTCGGGTTACCCGTAGTGTTGGTGTGCATTCTGAGTCTGTGCTCGATTATGTATTTACAAGTGTGCCGTGTGCTTGCTACGTATTTGATGTTTTTGACGTCCATATTGTGGATCATTTTGCTGTGAGTGCTTTATGCTGCAGATATTGGAGACATAAAGAGTACTACGATTGCGTTTCGAAGGGATATCCCAAGCAAAAATTTACAAGACCTCTACAATCATACTGAGTCAGTTCATTAGTGTAAAATTTTTGACCATATATCAACTTTTAACTATTACTATGATCTTTGTTGCCATCGACTTGCTTGGAACAAATAAGATCAGATAGAACATGGATAACACCGGAAATTATACTGAGAGTCATCAGTTAAGGGATTTATTTTGGTTTGCGCGGAATTGCGATGTTCCTGATCTTCGCGCGGACTATGTTCAAAAGAAGCATGAATATAAATCCTTAATGAAACACGCGAATTATTCTTACTTCGAGAGGCGCTTTAGAGGAAGTACTAGTAGTGCTAGGGCTGTTTGGCGATGCATTAATGGGGCATTGGGTCATAGAGTCAACACCAGTTTCATTACCTTGAATATAAACGCCAAAATGTTAATGATCAAGGCGATATTTGTAATTACTTCTTCAATGTATTGGGGCTTTTTGAAGTGTCTGTCTTGTACTGTCGGTTCGGGATTACCGAACAGTATGATTTTTTTTCGATGTCTTGGCAGAAAAACTCTTTGAGGTAATCTATAAATTAAAAAATACTTCATCGGCAGGCTTTGCTGATGTCCAAGTAAATGCGGTTAAGCGTGTTATAGATCTGGTATTTATACCTTTGGCTAGGGTTCTCAGTATGTGGGTTTCATTGGGTGAGTACCCACGTGATCTCAAACGTGTTGTACCTATTTATAAGAAGTTAAATCATGTCACGTTCGAAAAGGAATTATGATAATAATAATAATGATAATAATTCCTTTTCGAACGTGGTTTGAAGATATATAGTTTTTTAAAGTGTTGTAATAAATTGATATTTAGAGTAGTTCCGGTTTATTCTGTTGTGATTGTGTCCAGTGACTAACTCTGTGTTCGTTACTCCTGATGAAGACATTGAACAAATGTAGAAATATTGAGTAGACAATTGAGTTTTAATTAGTAATAGCATTCCCGTAATTCCCTTTTTTCTATTATATATACACCGTGTTTCATGTAACTAGCACATTAGAAGTTTTTGTGCTTACAACGCGAATTTTTTCCAGAAGTTTTGCCTTCTCACATAATTGACCGCAATCTTTCAAGTTAAAATATTTTTAAACTCGTGCAACTTCCGGTTACACCGGAAGTAGGCGCCATCTTTGTTATTTTAAATGCGACACCCTGTATTTTATTCGAGATTTGAATTGCTTATTTAAATAGAAGAACAGAGATACCGGGTTGGATTATGTAAAAGTCAACCGTTTCGGAGTTATTCAACTGTTTTCCATTTTTAGGGCACTTGAACGTAAATTTTAAAAGTTCTTTATCTGAGACATGAAAAAAGATAAACAATTGAAATTTGTTCCTGAGATAGTCAAAGTATTGTCTTATTCGAATATCACCAGGTTTTGCAATAATATTACACAGGGTGTTCTCTAATTAATTTACAATTATACACATTTCAAATGCAAGAAACATAATTTTTTCAAATGAAACACCCTGTATATTTTCGCCTTTTCTGAAGCAGAAAAAAATTGTCTTTCGATCCACTATTACATTCCCTATACCTATCTCTAGAGGTTTTTGAGTTATTGGGGAGATCAGCCTGAAGGCCCGATATTTTGCCATTTATCACACACAATTTCAAGAATGCCTTGGAAGTAACAAAATGTTTAGTTGTCAAAATTTGATGCTTGGATATTTTTTGTACTTTACTGAATAATTTGATTAGTGCATAATGGAAGTCTATAATAATAATTATCCAAATGAAAGTATCCTTAATTTATTTTACATACACGGAGAATGTAATCGCATAATAAGTAGAACTTGCCGTGTGTTCAATCAGAGATACCCTAATTTGCCTCCGATGAATCGATTCAAATTTGCAAAAATTGAAACACATTTTTTGCGACATTGGGATATGAACACAAAAAGAAATTGTACTAAGCCAGTAACAGGTGAAGAAAACAACGAAATTAATATTCTGGGATATTTCACAGCTCATCCCCATGCTTCGATACGTAAAGCAAAGGTGGATTTAGATATTAGTATGACGTCAATTCAACGCGTGCTAGCAAAGAACAAATGGCACCCATATGCACAAAGGAAAGTCCACGAACTGAGAAATGGAGACGCTCAGAGAAGAATTGATTTTTGTGAGTGGCTAACTATTCGTAAACAGGAAGGTCCGGACATGTTACGAAAGATTTTATGGTCGGATGAATCCAAGTTTACCAGGCATTGTAAATAATAAAAATTGTCATTTTTGGGCAGATGAAAATCCCCACTTTTCACGAGTAAGCCATTTTCAATATCAATTTAGTTTTAATGTATTCGCCATAATAGGGTGGGGAAGGGTATTTTATCATATTTATGATGAAAGGCTAACGTCCGAAAGATATTTGCGAATCATTAGGGAAGTGGTGGCAAACATAGTCAATGACATGCCACACCAAAACTATTATTGGTTTCAACTGGATGGAGCTCCAGCTCACTCTACTCATGCTGTATATCAAGAGTTGACCCAGCTATTTGAGGATAGGTGGATTGGTCCAAATGGACCATGTCTTTGGCCTGCTAGATCTCCGGATTTAACTCCAGTTGACTTTTTTTTATGGAGTTACATAAAAAAAAGAGGTCTATGCAACACCAGTTAACTCCAGGCAAGAACTAGAGGATAGGATGCGAAGAGCATTTGACCAAATTGAAGTTCAAATGATTGAACGTGCAACGACTGACCAGCTCCAAACAAGGTTAAATAAATGCATTGAAGTAGGCGGTGGACATATTGAGCACTTGCTGTGATTTGGTTTAGATTTGTTTTTGTTTTCTTTGTTTGACTTATACCGTGAGATCAAAAATGTTTTCGCAATTAATAAATTTTTGGTTTTGAACTAGAAGACTTTTTTTCCATGCCCATAACATGCTTACAAATGACTATTAATTCACTCCTCCTATACTTAATCTATTATTTTTTCAGTTTTATTTCAGGCTGATCTCCCCAATAACTCAAAAACCTCTAGAGATAGGTATAGGGAATGTAATAGTGGATCGAAAGACAATTTTTTTCTGCTTCAGAAAAGGCGAAAATATACAGAGTGTTTCATTTGAAAAAATTGAGTTTCTTGCATTTGAAATGTGTATAATTTTAAATTAATTAGAGAACACCCTATGTAATATTATTGCAAAACCTGGTGATATTCGAATAGGACAATACTTTGACTATCTCAGGAACAAATTTCAATTGTTTATCTTTTTTCATGTCTCAGATAAAGAACTTTTAAAATTTACGTTCAAGTGCCCTAAAAATGGAAAGCAGTTGAATAACTCCGAAACGGTTGACTTTTACATAATCCAACCCGGTATCTCTGTTCTTCTATTTAAATAAGCAATTCAAATCTCGAATAAAATACAGGGTGTCACATTTAAAATAACAAAGATGGCGCCTACTTCCGGTGTAACCGGAAGTTGCACGAGTTTAAAAATATTTTAACTTGAAAGATTGCGGTCAATTATGTGAGAAGGCAAAACTTCTGGAAAAAATTCGCGTTGTAAGCACAAAAACTTCTAATGAGCTAGTTACATGAAACACGGTGTATATATTATATTATATTATATTGCTTTTGACAACTTTACAGTCTATTTTCAATTGTGTCTTTTCATAAATTTAAAACTGTGTTATTTTTACGTTTCCTATACTTACTCATATTTTAGTGTTGCATGTGAGAATTGGCAAAGTAAATTTCGTAAAATCAGGTCTATTATAATAAAGATTATTATTATTATTATTTACAATTATGAAGGTAAACAAATATATCTATTAACTCCTATATTTTCTTCTGTGCGCTTGGAAAAATTTGAATAAAAAATTCAAACATGTCTGCAGGTACCTAGATGATTTATTTCTAGAATTAGGAAATTTATTAACTCAAATATTTGAATTACAGCATTAATTAACGATTTTCAGAATCAAACGTGGACTATCGCTCGATTAAAAGCCTGCCTCAAGGCGAACTTAATGGTGATACAGAAAATTCGAAAAATGACTCTATTAGTTAACAGAATTCATTAACAATATTTTCTGAATATCAACTATCCTATTCGCACTGGACTGTTACTTAATATAATTACTTTTCTTGTTCTATATAACTATAATTCTTCTAAATCTACATATTTTGAAATTATGACTGAAATTAATATACAGGGTGCCCCACCGAAAACGAAACAGAATGAATATCTCGAAGGAGAAAACTTTTTTGAGAAAACGCCAAAACAGGTTGATTTTTGATGTACGGAGAATTCAGCAAAGTGATTGTTGGTTGCGCTATTTTTGATTTTAGCGCCCTCTAGCGGAAAAAAAACGGTTACGTATTCCACAATGTGACACATCATTTCAAAGCTAATTTTATTAGCATCTAAATACGTAATATTTTTGACATTTATTTGTCATCATTGTCAAGTACAGACTGTCAGCGTCTTTTGTAAACTAATAAGTTCGAAGTTTCTAATATTAGAGCTTTGCAAGGTTTTTCAATTATTTAATTTTTTTTCAACTGTGCATTAAATTGCTAATAAAATTAGCTTTCAAATGCTGTGTCACATTGTGGAATACGTAACCGTTTTTCCCCGCTAGAGGGCGCTAAAATCAAAAATAGCGCAACCAACAATCACTTTACTGAATTCTCCGTACAATTACCTTTTCAATGATGTATCGTATTTAGTACTTTCCTTATTTAAATTGTAATGGTTAGAGTGATGGAGGGGAGGGGAATGACGTATCACAGTTGAATTTATGATGGAAGGGTGTCCCCCTTGGATCAAAAATCGATCTGTTTCTGCATACTTTTCAAAAAAGTTTTCTCCTTCGAGATATTCAATCTGTTTCGTTTTTGGTGGAGCACCCTGTATATATCTTGAGAAATGAACTAGTTTTAAGAGAATTTATTTTTAAACAAAGAAAACAAATTGAAAATAAATAAAACGTTAATAAGGACAACAGGCCGAACAGAAAACATCGTATGAGTTGATGGCACCTACACAGAAGACAGAAGAAGGCACCACTAAGAATGGGATTGATATGTACAAAAAGTAAAACTTCAAAAGAAAGAAATGACGAACACAAAAGAACGGCAGAAAAATAGTAAGCTGAACAAACTCTCTAGCCATAGTGAGAGAGGGACAAAAACGAATCCATCTTAAAGAATGCACATTGAGTTCTACAAGGAAAAACTAAAATTTCATACGCAACGTATAACCTTCTATTTTTTTATTGCCATTAATTTCAATTGGACAGAGTAATATTAAACTTAATTTCACATTTACTTTTAGCATAATTTTTCTGTTTTCGAGCCCTTTTTTTGTGTTTAAAACACATCTTCGTAATGGTGTTAATCTAAGTACATTAGTTAAATTAAATTTTGTTTTACTTATTACTTGAGTCTAGTTTTTTGAACCATTTTTTGCAAATGTATTGGAAGGAAACCATTACCGAAAGAATTATGATTCACAAAACTCATAATTTGTGGAAGCCAAAATCGGAACTATTATCAGTATAGATGAAAGAGAGGAAAATGCGAGCAAATCTTTACACTCAAGTAAAGATTATTTGGATTTATCATTAAAGAAGAAATGTTATAAATCGTACTTTTGTTTTTTCGCATTTTATACTGTGTCCGTTAAGATCAAATCGATAAAAATGGATTTAACATGTTAAAAGCTCACAGTGTGTAAGCTAGGTACTGACCTGCTGAAATAATGATTAGACGCTCTATAATTCAGTCCTTAGACGATCTCGACGTTCTCAAAGTAAATACCTATATTTTTCAAATAATACGTTTTTATTGACAATTATTTTCATTTCGGATAAAAAGATTTATAACAAGAATTTATGTTTATTTCTACATGAGATAGGCCCTGAAGATAGAACAATTACTGACACTGTCCATAGTTTATTATGTAAGTATAACTGTTTGAGAAGCTATTATACATTGTAAGCATGCGGTTATTATAAATTTATTATAAATACAAAATTATAATTTGTATATATTAGCGCATAAAATAAAATGGAATAAGAAAATGTTAGTATTTATCTTCCGTATACAGATAACATATATTAACCAAGTGTTCGGCACAGAGAAAAATGTTTCTCTATCTGTGCACATCCATGCAAACATTTATATTTTTATTTAAATGTTACTCTACCTTATGTAATAATGTTTAATAATTATAAATATGATACACGTTTGGCAGATAGATAATTTCTGAAAGACCTAGAATTTCTAAGAAGTACATTGCTTTTAAATTTTGGCTTCATCAAGAGTAAAAAGACATTTTCACTTATGTCGACTTTCATTGCCTTTTTGTAATACCTACTTTCTCCCAAATAATTTATTAAAAATGATCCAATTCTTCTATTCAAGAATACAGAAACGCTCTTTAATCTGCAGTAGTATGCAGATTCATGACTTGAGTCCCACGAAGAGAACGTGAAACACAAAATCTCCCTACTTATTATTTTTACATTTATTATTGTTATTTAGTTGACCTCATGTATTATTTAGTACCCCTCATGTATGACACAACAATCAAGTACACATAATCGAATCGAATAAGTGATTTGCAATACAAATGAGAGGAGACCTATACCTATACAGGGTGTATTTGAAATAAGGGGACAGAGTATGATAAAAGGAAAGACGCAATTATGTAGAATATAAATCCCAAAAATTGTGAGTCAATTACGACACGAACGCCAAAATTAAAAACCCCCGAAATGTGTTTAATGTGCCGCCTATGGATTTAGCAGGTATCACGCCAATCAGGCCAGACAGACGACGTCATGAGTCGTAATAAATAATATTTTTATGGAACTAATAAATAAACATATACACACACCGCAATAACAGTTGTAAACGTTATAAAAACCCCAATGATAGCATTGTTTACTATTTCTAAACAGGTGTTCATGCTAAGAGGTCAACAACCTTAATATGAAATATCAGCTGATTTGGGATAAAATTGATGCGTGTACTTTATTCGATTTCTTTTGTTCTCTTTTAAAATTTCTCAGTTTTTAACAACGAGAATTTTTTTTATTGAGATGCCGAGGTTATTTAGATATTACATTTTCTTCCGCAATAAATGTATAGTAAGTACTATTACTGTTATTATGATTAAATTCAACGACTTTTTACTTCTTATTTCTCACAAAAACAAATTTGTGTTGTAAAATTTGCCCAACTCGAGAAACTTTTATTTTAATTGGACGCAAATGAATTAAAAAAAACATAATTTGTTTCAGTTCGTGCGTTGTGTAAGCCATAGTCGAATCATCCACACGTAACAATCGAACGAGACTGACCTCGCACGCCTTCACACTTCTATTTAGTACCCCACTCTTGCATACCCTACAGTCGTCTTAAAGTGCAGTGGCGCGACGAATATTTTAAAAATATCTTTGTAATTTTTAAAATTTGAATTTGCGCAAAATATTTTGGATTTGAGTCTAATAAAATTAAATCTTTCCATTAATCATACTCTGTCCCCTTATTTCAAATACACCCTGTATAGGAGGGCGCGTTTTTAAGTTCCTGGAATGGAGGAAAAGGAAAGAAAATAAAAATACAACATTATTTTTCTTTTTCAATATATTGACCTGCAACCGTAATACGTGTTTCGGATCTTTCAATTAGCTTCAGGATGGATGATCCAAAATAGAGATGCTGACTTTATGCAGGGCAGCCAACGCGACATGGCTCCTGTGGACGGGAGCATTGTGCAGCAGCAGGGACACCTTTCGTCAGTTTCCCCCATCTTTTTCCGTTAATGACTTCTTTCTTTTAACCGCTACAGGATTAATGCGTAGTGTTCTCCAGTTATGTAAACGCCCTTATCTTTGTAATTAATTAACATGATTCCTTTTGAGTTCCAAAAACCAGTATATATATAGTCATGAGTTTTTCGGCCGACTGTGACACCTTAAACATTTTGGGTATGGGTCTACCTTCTTATTCCACTGCATGGAGCTAAAGTTTGTAATGACGAATTCAAGTTTTATCGCCAGTAACAATTCAACTCAACACACCATACTTGCCTTCATTACAGAGGTCTAAAAGCCCAGAGGAACATTCCACGTGCTGTTGTTTTTGAGGCGGCGTGGGCATTCTCGGCATCCATCTTGCGCTGGCCTTAGTCATACCAAGATGATCATAAAGAATTTTAAAAATGGTTGGTCAGATACTCCAATCATTCCTGCAGGTTCTATCTTCTTGAACAAAACATCTTTCATTATTAACTTTTCGATTTTTTTAACGTATAAGTTCTGGAATGATTAGTTCGACAGGCCGCTCTGGCCGTAGGTCGTCTTCAAGTAATTCCCTACCTTGCTTAAAGCGATTGAGCCACTTGCAAACCACAGTTTGTCCCGGGCAAGAATCTCCGTAAACCGATGCCATCGCTTCCATTACGGTATGAACAGAATTTCCTAGTTTTGTAAGGAACTTAATAACGGCACGATACTCGAGTTTCTCCATATATTTCACACTTTCTTCCCGATTAAGTTGCTTATTCGCTGACAGTTGCGATTGTGTTAAAACTTTATATTTATACTAGTAATGAGTCACGTTACGACATGGGAAGAACTGTTTCGCTTCCCTCCATTTCGCGAACTTAAAAATACTCCCTCGTATTATGGACTGCTAGCAATATTTGCGGTATCAATTTCATTTCAATTGACAACTATGAGTTCTGATGGTTAGAGATGTTTATGATTACATTCACCTTTCAATAATAATGAGCAGTATTATAGTATGATATAATTTATTGTTAAATATTGTTAATTTAGCTGCCATGTATATATTTATATCATTCATATAGCTAAATATTTTCATCATATTTCATCATATAATTTACTTACTTTCTTTGTTAGAGTTGCTCTTCATTTCAGTTGCTTTGGGTGGAGTTGACGGCATAGGTATTTCTGAAAAAATTAAAATAATATTGGAAAAAATTCATTAATTAAGTACGTACATATACCGGTTGTGTCAAATTGCATTAGCCATAGGGAATCTCATGCATACCTATATACGATGTATACGTCGCCGACATTGGTACCGGGTTGCCATACATATACATACGTATACATTGTACACACGAATGCATGAGATTCCCTATGGCTAATGTTATTTGACACAATCTGTATATGTTGAATAATTGGGACAAATTTAGGTAAAATAAACAATTTAATCATCTAAATGTAAAATATAAACATATGTATTATATAAGAGTGGCACACATCGAACAAATTTGTAAAAAAATAAAATATAATATTATGTCGAAAAGAAATCGGTGATGTTAGTACCTATCCGTTACTTTCGTTACCGAGTAATCGGTCAAATGTGCGGTGCAGGAATATGTATAGTTAATATGTGGTACAAACTTAATGTTAGTCATTTTAATATACAGTGTGTTCATTTCAAAACTTCCCACCCTAAATTTCTGGAAATCTATGAGAAATTCCCTGAAACACGTAAGAAGTACTATCGTGGAGGTCATTTCTTGATGCAAAAATTGACTCACCCACTTTAGCCCCCTGCCCCCGGAAGGTACTATGTTTTGAAACAGTAAATTTTGGCGTTTACTTTTTTTTTAAATTGTATGTAAACCATAATCAGACGAGAGTTTTAAATGAATGCGCTCAATTGGAAATGTTGCGTCATTTCGGCATAAATCCTACTACATCATTTCGTCAGATTTCTGCGACAACTGGAACTTCCTTGGGTTTGGTTCATAAAATTACAAAATTTCGAAAATTTCATCCTTATAAATTGAAAATATGTTACAATAACCCTCATCTGTCTCTAGAAGGACACACCCAGATTCCTGAAAAAATTAATGTATTGGCAGATATCTCTTGGGACCAAGTAATTGGTCCGCTTTTTTTCAATGGAAATCTAAATGGCGAAGCACATTTTGATATGTTGGAAAATACTATCAATCCGCTAATTATTGATGTTCTCAAACTCAAAACTGGATAGAGATGGAATTTACCCTCCGCCTCAAAATTTAGAAGAACTTCGTCAGATGATGAACGCAACCTACTGTTGAATTCAAAGAGATGTTTTTGAAAACGTTCGCCGTCGTTTTGAACAACGGCGATACTATTGTTTAGCAATCAGCGAACAACATTTTGAAACATTATTGGATATGAAGTTTTCTGCAAAAAAATATTTAAATTCCTCAATAACTTTGAAAACAAAAATAAAATATTTGAAGCAGTTAAAGTGTGTTTGAGTAATTGATATTTAAGCCTAAAACAAAAAACACAAAATTAAACAAACCAAAATATATTTTTGAAAAACTTCAATACGAATCGATGAATTTTAAAAAAGTTAACGCCAAAATGTACCATTTCAAAAGACCATTAAAATAATGTATTACTCGATACCCCTTACTTTTAAGATTTTTAAGGGGGTAACTCCCGAGGGCGGTGGATTAAAGTGGGTGAGTCAATTTTTGCATCAAGAAATGACCCCCACGATAATACTTCTGAGGTGTTTCATGGAATTTTTCATAGATTTCCATATTTCCAGAAATGTGTAGCGGGAAGTTTTAAAATCAACACCCCTTATATTACCTTAAATAAATAAAATTCGTTAAAAGAATCATACAAAACCTTCCAACTCAAAATCAAAAGTAAAATGCCAAAGCCTAAAGTGGAGTCCCCATTTTATTTACGATAGGCGAGATATTCTGACATAAAATCATAAAAATCTCCGCCTCGGATATTAAATCACACAAATAAATGTAGAATGTAGTACATGGGTAAAATTTATTTTACATTGCATGAATACAATAAATTCAAGCAAAACTTTTATAATGAAATCGACCTACGCAAATACAAGTAATACTAATAATTGGTTAAATTTAAATGTTATGTACAAAGTTATTTACTATCAATTATATTTTTTAATAAAATATTTCAAGAATGTATTCTAAAAGTTGTATATTATGAGAATAACTGTTTGACAAAGTAACGAATATTTGAAACCAGTATTCGTTACTTCGGATCTTATCGAGTAACAAATACTTTAGTAACGGATAGTTACATTTGCAACACCACTATTATATAGCACTCTTTCCGTAAATAGCCGGTTAGTTAAGCTTTAAATCGGTTTCTATTTAGTTTGCTTTCCGTAACGTATAAATGATTATAAGTTTTAACAGCAAGTAAGAGGATACTTTCTGTAAATTAAAGCACTGCCCAATGAGGTGTCGCGAAATTGCTATTTGCTTTCCCCGTGTTGAATACCTATAATCTATATATTGTTTTTGTTAAGTTCATAGTTGTCTGAAACAACAGGTGCATAATTAATAATTATATGTTTTGACTTTCTTATACGTAGTATCAGGAAGTATGGTGATGATGAAAATTTTCGACTTCGAGAATTTTGCAGATGTCCACGTTTTGAAGTCCCCTGATACCGAACAAGTGGTTTTAAAAAAATGTCTCTCTCTCTGTGTGTGTGTGACTACGATAGCGGTCAAACCGTTATAGGTAACAATTCCAAATTTTGTATTTACGAGTATAATCTCCCTCTTGAGATCTGATTAGGTTTTGAGTAAAATCGACAGGCAGGAAGTAGTAGTTTACTTCAGTGAAAAAATCGAATTTTGCCAATACTTCGTCCACTACTAAGTTTACACAAATTTATAAAAAATTCATATGTACTTAAAATTAAAATTGAGAACAATTTTATTTAAAACGTTTTTCGAAATACCTACCGGAAGTAGGTCTTTTACTCCTATCGAAAATCAGTTTTTTTCGAATATTTCGCAAGTCATGCTTTTTAGACAGGTTACACGTTATGGGTAAAAAGTATTTAAAACATAATTATCAATATCTTTTGTATAAAAAAATTTTCAAAATTCAGACCGGATGTACCACTTTCACTCTTATCGAATAGCGATTTTTTGCAAATATGTCGTAAATTATGCATTCTATATATATTTATGAAGAGTACAACAGTATTTAGTGCTAGATTTGCAATACTTTTTGTAGAAATGAAATTTCAAAATTCGGACCGGAAGTAACAGTTTTACTCTTAGGGAGTACATAGCACTTTTTTTGAATATCTTGCAAAGTATGTATTCTATAGCAATTTATTAAGAGAATAGAAGTTCTTAGAATAGGATTTTGAATAATTTTTGTGCAAAAAAATTCTTAAAATTGTATAGTTTGAAACGCTCATACGTATAAGAAAGTCGGGTGGTGGCCACATCTTATTTTTTTAAATAAACTCTTACAATCTAAAACAAACAAATATGAGTTTTCACTTTAATAAAATGTCAGTATGCAAAGAAACAGAATAATATGTCCCGATTAGATTTTTTAATAGAAAATTACCGATAACTCCATTTTATGTAATTCGGGCATTCGCAATAATTTATTTCTTCTTCAGGAGAAAACTGCAATACATCAAAATCCTGCAAATAATATATGCTGTGTAAACAAGGGTTCTCCAGATTATTTAGCCTAAGGGCCAGACTAACTTGTAGGGGCCAAGATCTTACCTACTTCATCATACCAACATACTGTAGTCTTGAATTACGCGCAAATGTTCGTTTTGGCAATAGCCAGCGAGTGTGGTATCCATAGCGCGGAGCAGGGGTGAATTTTCTTTCCTATGTACATACATTTAGCCATATTAAAACCACACATATTCTCCATATTTATACAATTGGCCAAATTAGAAACGCAAATTTAAACTTCGTAGGCTAATAAAATACAGATTATGTTCTTAACTTAAAGATAAATCTTTCATATCTATTCCTATATATGTATGTAGATAATTTTCCGAAATGTTATAATTTAGTAATAACGCCTGTATTAAATTTTCACATATTAGACATTTTTTTGTAGCTAGGTATAATAATTTCGACTAATTACTTATTCTTATTTGTTAGGATAAAGGTAGAACGCCAACGTTTTCACTGTATAACTAGGCGATTTAGTCTAATTGGCGAAGTATTTACTTAAGTATTGTAAGTGTATGTATGTTATATGTTTTATATCTTCTGCCAATAAATTCTATTATTATTATTAGTTTTATATTTATAGAATTGTTCTACGTAAGTATCTTATTATACAATAAGTCAGCAATGTTTTCCCTAGATTCACAATCAGCTTGCTAACTGAAGGCACGTTTTTTAAACTCTTATTAAAATACTAGGTTAAGTAATGAATAATTATCTTCAATTGGCATTTTTCAATACCCAGAAATACGCCGGTTATGCAAACAGTGTGTAAGGATTTATTATACAAAGTTAGCAACATATTTGTTAGTGCATTTGATCTAAATTACTATATTATGTTTTAATAATATTGGCCCCATTTTCTTCATTCAAATATATTTTTCCTGCTTTATGCCCAAATTTTTTTTTGAAGATTACCTATATAGGTTTAAAATTATTATTATAATTCTCAAAGACATTACTACAAATCTAAATTCAAATTTTACAACAGGAACTTGTACTAATTTATAGTAATTTATATTTAAGCCGAAGGATTATTACAGGAAATATATTTATTGTAAAAAATGACGAATTACTAAATCTTATTAAGCAATTTAATATTGTATGTTATCATTTTCTTTTGTGACGCGCGACATAAAATACGGTGAACTTTTTTGTAACTATCCTTTTTTGTATTATCGATATGTAGGTACAATGTACATGAATTTATTCATTCGTTTCTCAGTGAAGACGCTTTAAAAATACGGTGATTATTTCTTGATTAGTGTTTGTTGTTGTGCAATTTAGTTGAAGGTGATCTTCGCCACCCACTTCACTACTTAAGGTATTTTTTATTATATTATAGTCGCATGTTTATCGCCACATTTGAGATGCTTTGATAAACTCTCTTAATGTTTAATTATATTTATGATTATTATTGAGGTATATATCCAACAAACTACTGACTAGTTGTACATATTAATATAAAAATAACAATTAGCCAAATAATAAACTACAGATTCTTTCCGTAATAAAATGTAAAGATACATTTTTGTTGTAAGAATTTTCATACATATTTTTACACACGATTCTACAATAACTGTTCATTAATGTTAAGTAAAAATTTTACAACACGAGTCTATACCAATTTACAGTGCTTTATGTATATTTATTTACATTTTTTTGTAAAGAGAAACAACTTAGAATATTATGTGAATTACAAATTCTTGTCAAGCAGTTTTATATTTTATTTAATCATATGAATATGAATTTGTAACTACTGGAAAATTCTTCTTAAGGTGCACGCACACTGAGGCGAGGCGAAACGAAGCGAAGAGAAGCGCATTTATTACGCCTGATAAAAATACACGTAATCAAATGGGTGCTCGCACACTGAGGCGTCACGTGTCGAAGCGAAGCTTACGTACATTTCTATAGGCGTAATAAATGGGCTTCTCTTCGCTTCGCTTCGCCTCGCCTCAGTGTGCGTGCACCTTTAGGGCGTTTAGGTTGGCAGCGAGGGGTTGACGGTTTATTACTGCTTGAACGAACATGCCCCAAGTATGCTCTGTACAGTTAAGATATAACGACATAGCAGATAGAGTTCAATGCTGGGTATCATCCAAAGCCAATTGATCGAAGACAGTTCTATAGCTCAATGAGAATCAGGCCATACAAAAATTTTCTCAAAATGATCACTATTTACCTGGAAAATTTAATATTCTTAACTTTTTTCGATAAGTTTTTCTATAAGCATGTATACCTTTTCTGACCATGATATACCTACATTCTGTTATTCAGTGTTGCATCAGCTCCCTGATAAGCAGTTTTGCCTGCTAAAAATACCGGATAAAGTTATGGTATTTGGAAATTCCAGATGTCAGTTTTCACACTTCTCGCGAACAATTTCAAATGTTGATTGATTATCTTATTATTTCCGCAGTATGATGGATGCTGGTTAAAAAAAAAACTAGTTAAAATTATTTAAATATCTTCTATGTCTTTTTAATTACTACAACGTATGTAGACCGCATTTCATACGCTAATCGCAATAAAACGTATCAACAATTTGGTAAATGATTGGGCAGAAATTGAGGGCCTTTCTAAAATCTATTTTCCTATTTTATAACATAATCGCAGGCGGTATATGGTATTAGATGGAACTGAAAACAAGAAAATGTAATCGTAATCACAGGATGAAAAAAAGAGCACAATAAAAATCATATACACAAAACATCTCGACACATGGCAATATCGTATCGGGTGTGTATGTTCGGACAAAATAAAATATACAACTATAATAGGACTGTTCAAGTGACAAGTGTATGAACTGTAGTTAGTTAACGGTGAGTTAAGAAAGCGTGTTCTAGTACGTTCTCTACTTGATAAGAATTTGTATTTTTACAGTTGATTCTGGTTTTACCGCTAGACGAAGTTTAGTATTATGCGTATTTTATAAAGTGTGTTTGTATACTGAAGAAGACAGGAATAAACTTGTCGAAACGGGTAATTCATGTTTTCTATTGTTGTGTTTTTTTTAACTGCTGACTATTAATGAGATAAAGAAGACCGCTAATACCAAGAATTATTTGTTTTTATTATAAAAAATATTAAAATGATATATAATTATATTTATATTAAATAATATTTCTAATTAATTGGCCACATAAAATCTACAAATGTTTTCGAACTAAAGACGCAAAATTAATAAGCATGATAAAATACATCTTCGATATAACAATTCTTACATATGTGGGTAATTTACATGCATTTGTTAAATATAACGCTTAATTAGGTAGGTGCAAGCGGACATAAATGTCTAAATTATTAGAACTTTTATATACCATATAACTGATATAACTATATGCATCAACTTTCTAATATTTAATGTCTTAGTAATATCATGTTTCTTTTTGTTTCAGTTATTGGTAAAGAAGAGTATGCAGAGTCTACAAAAAGGTCAGGTGTTTCTTTCTTTGACGTATATATTTTCGCTACTTTTGCTGTTTCTAAGGTAAAGTGTAGAAACAAACAAAAAATATGGAAGATGGACAGGCCAATATAAGCCAACATGTGTGGATATATATTTAAGCCAAAATGACATTTTCAAGATATCCACAGCAATAATAATTGCGGCGATGACATGCAATATATTCGTGTTGATCTTAAAAGCAATATATAGTAATTATTCCGTTTACGAGTTAACCATTAATTCCTTATTGTAAATAAATAGAAATAGTATTAATTTTAACCGAGGCAGCACTTCGGAATATCTTTATCATGTAATTGCCAATGATGATTGATATACGTTTTTTATCCCACTGCGTTAAGGTAATAAGTCCATCCAAAGATATGGGAGATAAAGATTTTTATGTTCAACTGCATTAATCATGCATAAGAAAAATTAAAGTGGAGATCATTGTCTTAAGAAAATGCGCATTTTATTATTCGACATATTTAAGTCAAACCTTTAAATCGGTTAAATTTACCAGATGTGAGAATTAATTTTATGTTGTTTTGAAATGAAATTCCTGACTTCAGCTAACTCACTTTCATTGACACAAACGAAAATATATTAGTATGGTTTAAAGCAAAACTGCGATTAAATTTGATTTAAATAAATGTTACTTTAATAAAACTTAATTTTTAGGTTCCCTATCACTTAAATTATTTGAAACAAAAATGTTGCAATATTAACTCAATAATTAATTATATTGTTTTATTTTAAGAAAATTCGTTTTTCGCTTGCTCCGAAAAACGGATGATACAAATTATTGTCGCCACATTGGAATATAGAGTCACTATAGAAATTTTGAAAGTTTTTAAAATGCGAATTGAAGCGGCTTTATACATATTGCAGTGGCAGCATAGCTATATGGCTTATAAAATATAATGTATAAATGTATGATTGCCACACGTTGGTCATAGCCATATAATTTATGCTATAGTCTGTACCAGCAGAATTTAATTAAAATAATGACAATAATTATGCTATAACCCTGCCTTAATGATACAAAACTGCATAAATTTTCATGAATGCTGAGATTGCAATTATATAAAAAAAACTACTGCAATAAATTTATAGTCTCAATCCCTTTTAACATTCACACTATTTTCGTAAGTTCTGGCAGTGATCTTTCCTTTATTCATCAGCAACATTTCTTATTTAAATTTCATAAACATTTATATTCATATAATTATTCAGTGAAAAACAACACAGTAAACAAAATTCTATTCACAACATGTGGGTGTTAGGAATGTCTTTTTATTATTCCAACCATAAAAAAATATATATACAGGAAATACACATTGCTTTTATCCTTTATGTGGATTCAAGAAAAATATTATTTATGCTATCCTCAATCTTTTAATATTGTATTCATAGATTTAAAGAAATAATTTTTTCCCCCGATGACTTGTCCATCAAGAATATGTATTTGTATCTTTACGTATTCAAAATGCTTGAAATGTTACTAAATTTTCCAATATAAATTGTTAATAGTGCACAGCAAACACTGCAAGCAAATATTTTCACATAGTACTCCCAATGCCCTTTTACACCATTAACAATTCTCCCATGATTTACAAAAGTTAAGTTAATTTAGCAAAAATAATATTTTACTTAAGTATTGATGATGTCTAACGCTTTACTAGAAATGAATATTCACACATAGCATACACCATCAATTCTTGATATAAATCATCTAATTCTTGTTTGTTCATGTCTACCATTTTTATAAATTTTAAATATGAAATAATCAATATAACAATGAATTAATAATAATATGACAAGTAAAATAAGCCAACATGTGTGGATATATATTTAAGCCAAAATGACATTTTCAAGATATCCACAGCAATAATAATTGCGGCGATGACATGCAATATATTCGTGTTGATCTTAAAAGCAATATATAGTAATTATTCCGTTTACGAGTTAACCATTAATTCCTTATTGTAAATAAATAGAAATAGTATTAATTTTAACCGAGGCAGCACTTCGGAATATCTTTATCATGTAATTGCCAATGATGATTGATATACGTTTTTTATCCCACTGCGTTAAGGTAATAAGTCCATCCAAAGATATGGGAGATAAAGATTTTTATGTTCAACTGCATTAATCATGCATAAGAAAAATTAAAGTGGAGATCATTGTCTTAAGAAAATGCGCATTTTATTATTCGACATATTTAAGTCAAACCTTTAAATCGGTTAAATTTACCAGATGTGAGAATTAATTTTATGTTGTTTTGAAATGAAATTCCTGACTTCAGCTAACTCACTTTCATTGACACAAACGAAAATATATTAGTATGGTTTAAAGCAAAACTGCGATTAAATTTGATTTAAATAAATGTTACTTTAATAAAACTTAATTTTTAGGTTCCCTATCACTTAAATTATTTGAAACAAAAATGTTGCAATATTAACTCAATAATTAATTATATTGTTTTATTTTAAGAAAATTCGTTTTTCGCTTGCTCCGAAAAACGGATGATACAAATTATTGTCGCCACATTGGAATATAGAGTCACTATAGAAATTTTGAAAGTTTTTAAAATGCGAATTGAAGCGGCTTTATACATATTGCAGTGGCAGCATAGCTATATGGCTTATAAAATATAATGTATAAATGTATGATTGCCACACGTTGGTCATAGCCATATAATTTATGCTATAGTCTGTACCAGCAGAATTTAATTAAAATAATGACAATAATTATGCTATAACCCTGCCTTAATGATACAAAACTGCATAAATTTTCATGAATGCTGAGATTGCAATTATATAAAAAAAACTACTGCAATAAATTTATAGTCTCAATCCCTTTTAACATTCACACTATTTTCGTAAGTTCTGGCAGTGATCTTTCCTTTATTCATCAGCAACATTTCTTATTTAAATTTCATAAACATTTATATTCATATAATTATTCAGTGAAAAACAACACAGTAAACAAAATTCTATTCACAACATGTGGGTGTTAGGAATGTCTTTTTATTATTCCAACCATAAAAAAATATATATACAGGAAATACACATTGCTTTTATCCTTTATGTGGATTCAAGAAAAATATTATTTATGCTATCCTCAATCTTTTAATATTGTATTCATAGATTTAAAGAAATAATTTTTTCCCCCGATGACTTGTCCATCAAGAATATGTATTTGTATCTTTACGTATTCAAAATGCTTGAAATGTTACTAAATTTTCCAATATAAATTGTTAATAGTGCACAGCAAACACTGCAAGCAAATATTTTCACATAGTACTCCCAATGCCCTTTTACACCATTAACAATTCTCCCATGATTTACAAAAGTTAAGTTAATTTAGCAAAAATAATATTTTACTTAAGTATTGATGATGTCTAACGCTTTACTAGAAATGAATATTCACACATAGCATACACCATCAATTCTTGATATAAATCATCTAATTCTTGTTTGTTCATGTCTACCATTTTTATAAATTTTAAATATGAAATAATCAATATAACAATGAATTAATAATAATATGACAAGTAAAATAAATACTGAAATTCAAAATAAACTTAATACATTTAGCTAATTTGATCAAATGTAGTGTATTTAAACTCCTACGATCATTTGCATACGCGAATGAAATTTTTGCGTCCGGTAAATTCAAAAGATCGGCAGCTTCTCCCTTTCTCTCGCTCTTCGCGCCTTTTTATAACCTCGGTTTTCAAACAAAACACGACTACCTGCGTACAACACCACAACTTCAACACTAGAAATTTCATGTTGGTGTTGCCCTGTTCATCTTTATTTTTTTCAAGTTTTTCTCAGGTCAAAAATATACCTATATTGCTTTTTGACAGTTCAAGAATTCACTAAATGTTTACACACAAATTGTTTATTTATAAAGTCCATGCACATCTGCGATTCTTTGTCTTCAGTAGGTATATCTTCCTTTTATTAACGCCATCCCTCATTATGTTTGTAAATGAATTCATTGCCTCTTTCATTATTGTTTATGTACTTTCGTTTCCCATTGTTTAAAACTATCCGTATTTTCTTGTTGTAGGTATCTTTGTTGGAAATAATCGGAAATATATTGAACACAGATGGGATTCTTCTTTCTATGACCGCACCATCAGGAACATAGACTTCGACATCATCACCTTTGCTTTCCAACCATTTCCTTTCGTCTTCAGGTAGGTTGATCTGCACATAACTGTCAACAATGTTAACATTATTTCTTCTTTGTAGATTATTCGAATTAAACAAAATTTATCCTGTTATCTTGAAGCCTTTACTTTATTAAAACATTACAAGGATGTGTTTTTATCTATACTTTTAGTATCTCGTTTCGAATAAAGAACACTTTTTTTGTATATCCTTTTAAAAATGCTATTAAATTTAAGTATCAGGTATTTATTGTATTTTATCATGTAACCATAAAATGTCAGAGATAAAAATCTTTTTACAAATTTATATACTACGTCTATTCATTTTGAAAGACTTTTCATATCGAGTATGTCGAATTTCACCTTTTTTGTACAATTTTACGGCACTTAAATGGCTCACTCTCTTCACTGTTCCATCTTTCAACATCACTCTCTCTCTGTTATTTATTTTGAGTACATTTTTAATTTTGAAAAGTGGTTCACTTTTCAATATATTTAATGACACTCTTACACAATGCGAAAAGTTTGGTTCGGCGTTTGTATACTCAAACCACATCTTGTGCTCATCTTTTCTATAAATATAGAATACATGAATTTATTTTTGTGTTTATTTCTATTCCTCTTTATGTATATACATTTTAACTTAAATTACTATATACTTTTCCTCATGATGTTGTGCCTTAAAGGTTATGCAACTCATTATTATCTTAACAACTATATTTACAACTAAAAATTTATTTTCTTATTCTAATGCTTAATTATTTAACTATTTTAAAAATACTTAAACCATAAAGGTCACGGCAATATGTCTAGCATATGTATAAAGATATCTGTGGTCGTTCAAAAGTATGTAATACTGAATATAGATGCCGCTTTCTTGATAATCCCCCACCATTAACTTAAAGCTCGGAGGTGGTAGAGTGCATTGTACAAATATATAAGGTATGTCTATTAGAATTTACGAATGTCTCGTTTGCGCATATCCAAAACGCTTTATCACTGAGCGCCATTATTAACAATTGAAGGATCGGCCGGAACAAGGTTGTAAGTAACAAAAACACTGAAAGACAAAATTCGAAGTAAAGTATTTTGAAACGCTCTAGCAAAAATAACGCCTTCATAGTTGAAAAGGTGTTGAAGGGGTCATAGCAGTACAATATAGAACATTTAAAATGTTTGTATCATGAATATTATAGATACAAGAAACACTATTGTCGAAAAAGCATGTAACAATGTTGTTACATTTATGTTACTTACAACGATGTTATGCGTCATTATTTAATTTACCTAAACAAAATACAGAATTAGTTATCAGTTAAATTTTCGCTTTAATTGACAGGATGTTATTACAAATTGAAGGCAAATCTTCATACGATATGCTATATATGGCATATGGTCTTTTTTTTATATTTTTATGATTGCTTAAAGAGAATGTATTCTATGGTTGGATGATGTTACGAGATTTTCTCATTAACTTGTTCCAAGGATGTAAAATAAAATCCTTGAAAAAACTCATCGAATGCATACAAACAATTTTAAAAGGATTTTTAATTTAACATACAAGGCAGGCTTTTTTCTATCTTTCGATATGGGAAAAGTCCATGTCGCAGGTAAGAAAACTATGGTTGTTAGAAATTTTTAGTCAATTTGGGTAAAATATTTTAATGTGATGAGGAAACGTAACACACACCGATCTGTCCATACAATCCATTTTTCTTCTTCCCCTGTTTGCAGGGGCCCGAATCTTTGACAATATAATACAAAAGGGTGGATGCTATTTTAGTAGATTCCCTAGGAACCACGGCTTTATGCCAGAGTATCAATGACAGCGTGATCTTCTCCAGCATAGTGAATTGCATAATTACAAGTAGCAAATAGAATATTTCAACACTGTATCGTGGGTCATTGTATATCTTTACCAGCTTCAGTATTCAAAGAATACAAAATGCTCGTCTACGATACGTTTACAATATACGAAAATTTGATCACATCTCTCACAAGTTGAGTGATGCTGGCTGGTTGTGAATGGCGGGACGTAGGAGGTTGCAGGCATTGTTTCTCTATCATGGTATACTTTTGCATAGGTCTCCACCATATCGTTATAAAAGGATTTGATTAGGTCAGATGTACATAGTGTGACCACCAGATTTCGTGGATTAATCTCTCCCACGCCCCATAAGAGTTCCCTATATAAACGATCTTTTACATATCAGGTATACTGTAATTACAATCCCCTACCATCTGAGTTTACGTCCATCACAGTATCCAAGTTTAAATTTAGACTCAAGTCATACCTTTTATCGAGGTAATGGGTTGACGTATGCTGGTTATCGATATGGACGTTCACTTGCAAGTGACTTTTTATGTTTTATTATTTACTATATATATTAGTCATTTTAGTTTATGGTGCTCATCATCGAATTTTAGGCTAAGTTAGTTTTAAGAAGGATCTTTTTTTTTGTTGCATATTACTCTTATTTTTTACCAAGGTCAAGTACACAGTTTCTACTGGGGTTCGCCTTGCGATTATGTTTCTACCTATCATTGTATTTTTGTTATTTGTATTTGTAAAACTATTAAAGGTTCTAAATAAATAAAAAAATGTTTTATTAAACAAATTTTCTTATTTCAATCCATTGAAATCCTCAGAGTTAGAAAATTCATTTAGAAATCAAGTTAATATGTACAAATAGCCAAACTAACACTGAAATTTAATTAGCAGTAATCAGATCAATTAAAAATTAGGAAGTGCCTCCGTAGCCGGCGCCGGTTTTAAGTATGGTTGCCGGCACCGGCATACCGTATCGCTACCGGCGGTTATGTGTATATGTGATTGAATCTCCACCCCCTTTTACACTACCTATAACTAAAATTTTCCAACTAATTTTAAAATTTTTGTCTACAACTATCGCGCATAATGTATGGATTACTAAGGTAATTTTGGCAAGTTATGACAGTGATTATTTAGGCAGTTGAATAATAGTGACAGCGATGAAGTTCTGGTCATAACTCAATCGTTATGTCAATATCAGTTTCTTTCCGTGAAAGTTGTAGATAAAATACATATAATATTCGATTCGCGTGTTATGACTATAATCCACGAAGATGACATGCACCATGAGCGACAGCGAGTGGTGTAAGCAACTGAGGTTCTCTTCCATCGTTGCAAGCAAATGTTTTCATCAAATAAAGACTGGTTGCACATAGATCGAAGTTTGAGGATGTGGCGACAAGGTAACTGGACGGAGGTCCAAAACATGCATTGACTGATAATGTGTTACCTCTAGAAGACCTTCAATAGTAGGAGCAGGACATTTTTCTTCTTCAATAAATTGAAAATCTTTGCATTTCGTCATACATTCAAGTTGCTGTTGAACCTTTTTAAAAGCGAAATTCCTTAAAAGTCTAGAATACAAATCTTCCGCTGAAAAATTATTTCTGGATAAGAGTCAAACATATGTTTCATCTCAGGATCTTGAAAATAGAGGTATTTCAAATTTGCTTCCACATCAACGTTAATATGAACGTCACATTTGTAAGTATTTCGTAAAATTGATACATATTCATCAAACTTCATTCTGTTATGTGGTTTTCTGTTTAGATTTGTTAAGTCTTTCAACGTCACAAGGCACCCGGATTCATTAATGATATTATTTTCTACGATTTTTTTGTTGGCGCGAGCCTGCAATGCTGCTGCTGAATTAACCTTAAGCTGATTTGAAATGTTCAGTCTTTGCTGGGGTAAACTTTTAAATAAAGTTAGTGATACCGGATGAGTGTGATCTCCATTCAGTTCCTTTATCTCTAAAAATTTTCCACAAGAAGTTAATTTTAAAACCATACCGGCTGGACACTTCTGCCTAAATGTAAATGTGTTTTTTGTTTTATTCCTAGGAGTGTGCATTCTGCCACCTTTAATGCAAGCTATTCTTACATAATGGTAAATTAAGTCTTGTTTTGCTTGAGCTGCCACACTTTCAGGATATCTTTTAGCCTGAGTCTTGATGGTTCTAGAATCTCTAATCCAGTAATCATTGAACACTTCTTTTTTGTATTTCTGTAACTGCTTGTTGAAATTCTCGTAACTTTCAAACTTATCGCCCACTTTCAACATTCTGCAATTAGAAGAACATCGTTTTTAACAAAAAGCATAGCTACAGTGAAAACCATATCTGCGAATTTAGATAAATTAAAGAAAATTAAGACTAAAAGTTAAGCCGTTCAAGCGCGCAATATGGAAAACAGAGGTTATGTTGATATGCCGGTAACGATACGTGAAGCCGGCTGCCGTCCGCAATTCTTGATGCCGTAGCCGGCATCAATATGCATACAAGACGAAGACCGGCGCCGGCTATGGAGGCACTTCCTAAAAATTATATCATATAAAAACGAATTTTATTGCATTGATTATTATAACTTTATTGATATTTAAAATATTTTGTGATTATTTAACATATATTATAACTTCAAATATGAGAACTGAGATAGATATTAATTATCCCTTTATTTCAACACTTAAATGAAAGGGTTGTTCCTTAGACCTTATAATCTCTTGATTGCATTGGTAGTGTAATATAATATCGAAGACGCGTCATCAAAACCTGCGCGTGGGCATACCTTATATACTTATACTACGACCTACGACAGTGTAAGTTCGCCGATATCGAACAGACGCGCTTTAGAAATGAATAGGAGACCACGCTCAGTATGTAATATCACCTCATCGTATTTATTGGTATATCTTCTTTACTGCGGTTATCAAATTGGAAACATTCAACAATATGATTCCTCGTTTTTGGTAGTCTTGCCAGTTATATAAATGTTTATTATTAAATGGAGCAAAACATTAATATGATTCCGTAAATTTTCAGGAAGGCCTGCTTTGTATATTTTATTTCTATAATTTGGTTTGTCAAATAGGTAATGACACCCTTAGTGCGCTAATTTTTCCTGTCGTAGGAGTTAGAAATATGAGTGTATATTTATTTATTTGCTCTTATTTGCTGAAAAATATTTGCTAAAATTTTTATTCGAACCGATTGCATATTCAATATTCAGTAGATATCAGTCCAGGAGTGTTTGCTTGTGAAGGAACAAGCAATGTATTGACAAACATATTATTTAATACAATAAATATAGTGTTATATGAAAATTTATATAGACTGATTTTGATATCTTTACACTTTTGAGTATGTATGTACATACATATGTATATTTCATTCGCTTTCAGAGTGGGGCGTATATTGATACTTATAGGCATTTTTTTAAAATTAAACCCGGGCATAGGGGTTACAAAATGATTAGTACACATATGGTTATGATAAATGAAACTGTCGCTTATTTATAGGAATAGTATTTGTTTTAATTATTCTATTACAGTACGCTTATATACAAACTAGCCGGTTGTCATATGTTGTGTGTTTTTTGTTAGCACGACAACTTCACGCTTGCATTCATTTTCATTGCTACCAACACAACAAACAAATGCATTCGTTAATTTAGTCGGGCAAAACCAACCACCTTGTTTGTTATCGAAAGTAACGTGTTTAAGAACTGCAGTTTACATAACCCCTGGTAAGTGACTAGGGTAGTGTAGGTTGTTTCACTTTCCGGACATAACCTTACAAAGCGTTACACAATACGAATCAAATTTAATAAAAACAGAGAAATTGTATTTCACGAGAACTTTTTCATAGTTTTTAATGCAAACTAATTTCCTTTTCCTCTTTGTGTTAAGTTGCATACATAGGAGGTAGGCGGCATAAATTCTCGGCCTGACAGGCTTATACAGGTTCAAACGTGTTCAAACTCCGTCATGTCATGCATGCACATACGCGAAGTGTACACTATAAACATGACGGTTCGAAGCCTAGTAGTTTTTAGTAACCAGCCAACCAATGTGACTAGCACACGAAAATGTCTGAAGTAACGAAAATTGAGTACCGCGCGGTCATAAAATTTTTAACAAAAGAAGGGCATACACCTTATCACATTAAACAACATTTAGACGGCGTTTATGGTGATTCATCTCATTCGTATTCAACTGTAAAAGAAGTGGGCAAAATCTTTCCGTTTGGGACAAGAATCCCTGGAAGATGTTGATCGGTCGGGTCGACCAATTGAAGTAACAATGCCTCAACAAATTTCACTTATAGAACATTTAATGCTAGAAGATCGCCGTTTCAAAGTGAAGGAATTAGCAGTGATAACAAACATTTCCGAAACAACTGTTCGCCGAATTCTCCATGACGATTTGGGTATGAATATAATGAGTGCTACATGGGTACTGTGAGTTATTTCTACTCTCCAACGTGAATGTCGAGGCGAATGTGCCCAGTCGTTTTTAAACATGTGTGGAGACGACCCAAAACCGATTTTGGAGTCCATTGTCACAGGGAATGAAACAATGGTTCTGTTTTACGATCCTCTATCGAAAAGAGGGTCCATGGAATGACGGGGACCTGATGAACCTCGTCCGAGAAGGGCAAAAGTCGTTCATTCAACGAAAGAGGTGATGGCCACAATATTATGGGATTGTGAGGGTATTTTGCAAATTGACTTTAGCGAGCGGAATACAAGTGTGAACGGCAGATTATTTTTACAAGGGTATCAAATTATTAATTAATCCTTGCAATAAATGTTTTGAAGTTAGGGCAGATCACATTAAAAAATAAAAATTCTTATATTGTTCCAAGTTTCTTTTTTGTATATCAGACCGAGAATTTATGGCGCCTACCTCGTATATAGCATCATCCTCATCGACGAATTTAAGTAAGAATAAACTTGCTAATAAAACTGTTTTTTATCTGGAGCTGGACTGTTCACTGTGGTATGTATTTCTTCTGTCGTTCTGACGGTACAGTGTTAACAATGGCTGTATAAAGGTTATAACGTGGACAGCTTTGGTTTGAGGAGTTTCTAATTATTGTCTTCCTGTATGGTTGTCCATTGAAAATAAATGTTGTTATCATTACTATTATACAGGTGGCCATTTTCTATTTTTCTGTATGCGTAATTTTCGTAATATTAAAAATACAGGATCAGTGAAGTTAGTAAAGTAACTTCGAAATGTGAGTAGCATTTATTGTCAACTTTTAAAGATATTTAAAAAAAAATTCGCAACCATTGAAGAAGTAAAACTAAATGTGGTATAATTGTGACTTTTACGTGGAATGAACGGTTTTAGTTCAAAAAATATGTCGCACTTATGAAATATAAAATAGACTTATGTTATTTTAAATGCATATCACAGTTTTCTTATACCGAAAGAGTGGTTTTTAAAAAATGTCTCCCTCTCAAACGGCTATCAAATCCAAACGGAAGTAGCAGTTTACTTCAGTGATAAAATCGAATTCTAGCATTATTTCGTCAACTATTAAGTTTAAACAAATTTACACAGAATTCAAATGCACTCAAATGTGAATTTAGGAAGAATCTTATTAAAAAAGTTTTTCGAAATTCCTAACAGAAGTAGGTCTTTTACTCTTATCGAAAATCAGTTTTTTTCCAAATAACTCGCAAGTCATGCTTTCTAGGTAGATACATTATGGGTATAAAAGTATTTAAAGTTTGGTTTTCAATACGTTTTTATATAAATAACATATTATTTGTCAAAATTCGGTCCGAAAGTAACACTTTTAGTCTTATCGAATAGCATTTTTTGCAAATATCTCGTAAATTATGCATTCTATACGAATTATCAGTACAAAAGTAATTAGAGTTGGACCTGGAATAATTTTTGTGTGAAAGAAATTTCAAAATTAGGGACGGAAGTAACATTTATCAAATAGCACCTTTTTTGCAAATATCTCACAAATTATTCATTCTGTAAAGAAGTATTAAGAGAATAGTAGTATGTACTTAGAATAGGATTTTGAATAATTTTTGTATAAAAAAATCGCTAAATTCGAACCCAAAGTAACTACACAGGTTTATTTTTTTAAGAAGGTAAAAGTATTTAAAATTTAATAATTTGAACAACTTTTGTATAATTTGAAAGAGCATATACGTATAAGGAAGTCGTGTGGTGCCCACACCTCATTGTTTTATATTTGTATTTATACTAGTGACTTGTTCTATACCATTTGTATAGTCAAATGAACTAATAAATATTATTATTATTTTATAATTGTGGTAAATTCTTCTACATATTTTTGTGTAGAATAGGAAGATTGAGACGATAAAAAAATCGTTTTAAAATATGTCATTATTTGTAATTCTACTTATATTAATATAGATAAGACGATGAGCATAGAATCAGATCATACCATAGAATTTCGTTTGTAAAAGCGTATAGGATTTGCATTCCATGTATCCCACCGAAATGGATTTATCGTTTAATCTGTTATGATTTGCTACATTAATTACAGACAACTCTAATAACTAGTGCTGTCTCTCAGTGACTAACGCTAACAACAACGTAAACCGATACTGCTATAAGATGAAACCCATTAACTCAGCTAATATAATTTCTTATGTATTACGTTTCATAAATGAATGAACGAGTATGTTTTCCCATATTATTAGTTCACCGTTAATGAACAATTCTTGCACGTCATACATTAATTTTGAAGCAATTTTCACCTCTTATACACTATCATTGAATATATAGGGTACATTTCTGTTCCTGAGGTTCAAACACTTTAGCCGAGGCAGCAATTGCTCGCAAATAGTAATTCAGGGTATGACTGGCAGTTTTTGCTGTTCCCAATAATAGCTGATCCATTCTAAGAGTTGCAATTACGATGCCTGTCCATATACATGAATTGATATCCTATATATATATACATAAACATATGTAAAATATACGAAATATAACAAAACTTTAAAAATAGGAATATTGTTAGCTGAAAAACATTTCCTGTCATAGAACTGCAGCAATTACTTTTGCGATGTAGGCAAAAGCATCAGAGATAGATCATTAAAATTTCAAAATATTTACGGCCTTTAAGCTGCAAAATCAAATCAAAAGACTCGAAAGTTATTTAAATCCAAATTCAAATTTAGTTATGGGACATTTTTCAAGAATATATTTTACCGATTCCATTTCAACTTCACAATCACAAGGAAGTGGATAGTCAGGAAGTGATATTTCGTTGGTGGGTTATTTTTTTACTATTTCTCAAGAATGTGGGACAATTGGATATAATCAGGTATGTAACTGGTTTTGCTTTTATAATGCGAAGTAATCTTCCCTGGGATAAACTGGTTATTATACGTAGCACTTCATTGTTTACTTTTCGTGTACGCGTTTTCAGTTAACTATCAAACACCTTGTTCATATTTTAATTACGCTTGCAATATTCATCTAGATCATTCTCTGTAAAAAGAAATTAAAAGGGATTTTTATTGTGATGCTATTCATCAGCCTCTTGTTTACGAAATATGTTTTATAAACAAGATGCGTATATCTAACCTCACAGTATGTGTTAAGGTTTGTGGACGTACGCCGCTATTGATTCGAACCTAAATCTCTATATCTTTTGTACATCGGTTTTTGTTTTGTTTTTGTTTTTGATAGCTCTTTCGTCTTTCCACCAATACTAATCATTTCTATAATTGCCGTGAACGCCGTATCATAATTAGATTTATCCTTTCATATTAATTATCAATTAGAGAGGCATACAAATTATTAGTCTCAATTTTTATGTAAAAATTATTACATTAAAATTACACTACAGTAATACAGCTGGCTAGATACAGTGGCGTTGAAATACGACAATTATTGTTTGGCACACAGATATTTGGCTTCACGTTTGCATCGGGTTACACACAAACTGCCAATGTTATGTCAATTCACTTGGTCAACATGACTAATAATCGAACAGCATTCTACATGCACTGAAAACTCTTACAATCGGCATCCAGGGCCTCGATTTTTCTAGCAACAACACCACCTATAATTTTCACGGTCCCTCTCTCCATCACTTTACATACTTGTACTTAACCCAACTATAATCACATAATTGCGACAATACCATCTAATTGCTATATAACTTTTATATAATTCCATACAATTAACACAACTGTGTCCTAATTACCATAATTGCCACATAATTTCTACAGTAGTACCATAATTACTACTTCATTGTCATAACTGCTGCTTAATTATTATAGCTGTCGCTTGATTGTGCCAACTTCGAAATGAATGTCATAACTTTGACGTGAATGTCATAACTTCGACATGAATGCCTAAAAGCGACATGAAATTAATTATCATGTGCGCTTCTAGGTTATATCAATCGATCCAATGATATTCCTAAATTAACATTACTAATAGATTGGATGCTCTTTGATTAACATATTAGAAGCAAATTACAGTCTCGCCTAGTGTGTTCTTTGACATTAGTTGACATTCAAAAGAACATTAGCACGAGCACAAGTGTTTATGTTATTTATGCACCTGACATTTAGAAAAAATAATAGCGTGAATACAGTTAGAAACGAACTCGTACGCATCTACAATATACAGGATGTCCGGGAAAATGTGGGAAATCTCTTGGATGCAGATAGAACATGAACAAATAAGATGTCAAGTTCCTATAAACATTTTTCCTACAGGCCCCTCCTTCAGAGATATGCGTCCCTGAAGGGACGCCGCTGGAAATCAGTTTTTATTGAATTTATTTTAAAGTAATTAATATAAATTTAAACGCAGTTGTGTCTCCGGAGGCACCTTAACGGAATTATTGAAAAACTTCATAAGAGGGTTCAATATGGGCTCCGTGAAGTCTGATACACTGGCGGGCTCGACGAATTAAGGATTGTTGTACCCGCTACAATAACCCAGCCCTGTTCATTATCACATCACAATGAAACGTGATTTTCTGTAGAAGTTCCTCCCTAGTGTCGACCGGAGTGGAATACACCATATTTTTGAGGTGTCCCCACAGGTAAAAATCCAACGGCGTTAAGTCAGGAGATCGAGGAGGCCAGGCAATTGATCCTCCTCTACCTATCCAACGGTTTGGATAGACGTTATTCAGGTGCTCCCGCACACAAACGCTGAAATGAGGTGGTGTCCCGTCGTGCATGAAGTACATGTTTCAGCGGATTTCAAGTGGTAAGTGCTATAGTCCAATCAAAAAATTGTCAATGATTCCTGCCCAAATATTAAGTGATTTGAACTGATGTTGATAATGCGAAACAACAGTGGCATGAGGATTTTCATCAGCCCATACATGCATATTGTGTAAATTGGTGATACCATTTTTGGTAAACCCTGCTTGATCCGTGAAAAGAATAATGCTCATGAAGTAACATTATTACGTTGCTGATCCAATACCCAGTTTGCAAACTGCATTCTACGAGGAAAATCTTCGGGAATCAGTTCATGTATTTTTTGCAAATGATATGGATATAACAGTTGTTCATGAGGAACTTCATGTACTATTGTTTTCGATGTATTAAACTGTGCTGATAATTGTCGAGTCTCGTTGATGGATTGTCATCTACAGCATTTAAAATACGTTCCTCTAATCGCGGCATACGTACGGTCCTTCTCACACTAGCATCAGTACTACTTCTTCCAAACTTTCCTAAAATTATGAAGATAGTCAATAATATGTATTACCTTATTAACTGGAATCGCCCACCATTTTCCCTTAGAAGTTGGTCAACACGTTGAAATGTCTTATAGTTTGGTAGAGCACGATTAGGAAATCTTTCGTGATATAATCTTCTGGCTTCTAAAGCATTGCACGACGCAAGACCATACATCAGATGCATATCTGCATACTCAATACACGTGTATTCCATACTTCGAATAAATTCAATGTGTCAACGATGTGATGACAAGTTCTAAAATGCCGGATATTTTATTTATTACGTACCATAGTAACGTTTGCAACAGCAATAGGTTTTTTTGGTGCTGATAAAAACTAAAACGCACATTTTTTGCAAACTTTTTCTCGTAAACGGTTCATTTTAACGACAATAACCAAGAGTACCTTTTTTAAAATCTATGGTTCAAGCTATCCAGTTTAATATTTTTAAAGTTTTTATCATTCAGGGTGTTAAAAATTGTAGGCATTAAGTTGTAAAGATTAGCCCGCCCCTGATAAACTAAAATTTGTTTTAAGGACACTATTTTAAGAGGTCCTTACTAGTGTCAATCACATTAAATTTTTATTAAATTATATTGATTACTTTGAAAGAAATTCAATAAAAACCAATTTCCAGCGGCGTCCTTCAGGGACGCATATCTCCGTAGGAGGGGCCTATATGAAAATTTTTTATAGGCACTTGTCATCTTATTTGTTCATTTTCTATCTGCATCCAAGAGATTTCCCACATTTTCCCGAACAGCCTGTATACGATAGGCAAATGTTAACAATTTCAGACCATATTTTATACAGGTATGCCAAAAATGACTGCTACGGAATTAATAATCATCAAGAGTTTTCTAACCGTTACACTGCAGTAAAAATTATGCCTTGTGTAGGAAACTCAAATGTTCCTATTACATAGGTATGCAAATGCATATTCTGTTTGAGTGATATCTAGCACCACCCGCGTGAATTACAAGCAGAATACAATTGTTTTATTTAGTCTTAATGAGTCATTAACAATCAATCTTATCAAAATGTTTATTTTCGTAAAATGGTAAAAGAAAATTGTTTATACAGCAAACTAAAATAACTTTCTTCGACAGCATGTTATACCCCTGAATAATATGCTTGTTTGAGACGGAGAAGTCATTGTGTATAACGCGTATAATGTTAATTTTTTATTTACGAACGCTAGTACAACTTGCTCATGTTTCAAGGGAACGCTCATAAATACACTGATTCCAACCGCCTAATCACCAAATAATTTTGATCAAAACGCGTTATATCGCAAAAGATGTTGGTTTATCTTGTAAATCAATAATTCACCCTCTCATGTTCCTCTGTTATATATAGGAACGGCAGCACGCCTTACTCGTCCGTCTTCCGGGAATATTAATTAATTAATAAGATAAATTTTTATTAAATTCATAGATAATACTCTAATTGTACCTGATATATCGGATGTACTTTACTTTCTCGTATATCAACATTTCACTGTAATTAACAAGTGAATTCAGATTACCTGGCTTTTAATTAATCAAAAGCTGAATAGGTACTCTCACTGCTAACAACTACATTTACATATATAGTATGCATCTATATTTTCATTAATTATTTTTGTAATTTCTGATTGGTAACAGAACATTTCACTTTTATACTTTTTTGCTGTGTGCTGTGAACTTAACGATGTTAAAAAAATTCAAAAACCTTAGGTTTTAATTTTATATTAAAAGATTACATTAATTTCTATTTTTTATCCATGTGTGATGGTGTATATGTATATATATATATATATATATATATATATATATATAATATAATATAATAGATGTTTTCCTTGGGAATAGCGGCATATGTGAATAAAACTATAATTGGGAGCAGCTTATTTTTAGTGTATCCCTTGTATTTAAGAACAAATACCCTGTGTGTGCATTATTTTTGTCTGTTTTTCTTTCATTATGTTTTTAACAACAAATGCAGATGTTAGAGTTTCTCATTTCAAGGTTTGACACAGAAATAACATTGACCAATTGAAAAAAAAGAATTTAGTATATACTAATTTTAAATTAAAATGCATTACTACCAAGAAAATAGAAAATATAGCGGAAAGTAATAATGTAGAAGTAAAAAAGAAATAATACAAAAGATAATCATTAATAGAAAAATAAACAAAAATAAATGTAAGTAGATTTAATGTATATTTTCATCGTTCATACAATTGTTTTTATATGTTATATGTATAGTTTGTCTTTATAAACTTATTGTACAGAGTGTTTATACAAATCAATTTTAAACAAAGTTAAATTAATAATAACTCTATAGATCTAATTTTAATTATATGTAAAGCTTATCTTTTTTCTATAAAATTACAGAGGTCTGAAGAAAACATAAATAAATGTTGAAACGTCACAATCAATTATAGTTTTATTCACATATGCCGCTATTCGCAAGGAAAACATCTATTATATTATTGAATATACGGCAAAGAAAAATCTAATTACAATTATATATATATATATATATATATATATATATATCTATATATATATATATAAATTATGATATTTTCTTTCTGGGTATTTTCGGCATTATAAATTAAAATTATTCTTGTAGAATAAAATTTGCGTATATTTTACGTTTCGACATATTATTTTTGTCTTCTTCGGAAATTTAATAAAATCTTATAGTTGCAGGAATACTGTTTGGTTGTAAATTCATATTAAATGGTGTTTCTTCTTATATTTTCCCCCCCATAACTTTCACTTGTCACTGAGCAACAATAGTTTTCATATTATTAAATTAAAAACTTTATTCATTCTCATTTTTATTGTTAACTTACAAAGTTTTAGATATGAAAAGAATATCTGCACTGAATGCTGTTTTAGTCCGACTAAAACAGCATTCAGTGCAGATATTCTTTTCAAAGGTAGTATAATATATTTTGCTACAGCTTAGCAAACACCCAGTATATATTTGAACAATTTCTGCATATAAGTATCACTGGCACACCTTTTGTGTACGTCATGCTAATAAAATTATATATTATTATTATGTTTTGTCATAGCACTCTTGAATTTGTAAATGTCATTTTTTTTAATTTAATCATAAATAACTCAAAAACAAGTAACTTTAGCCATTAATTGTCTAAAGAAAAATATATCTTTTTTGTTCCACTGATTTAGGGATAAACTACAGTGTGTGAATTTTTTATTACATTAAACATCAAAGAGTAAACACCTTTGTCAGACCGTTGAGTCAGCCTGTATGTAAAATTTGATATATCAACTTCATACCTTCAAAACAATTAGCTATAGTACCAGTTAGCACTTTTAACTAAAATGATACCAGTATACCGTAAGCTAGAGAATAGTGGTATTTCCGCGAGTTCATATAAATGCCACATACTTTTGACGGTTATAAAGGTGTAATAATTAGTGCCGTAATACTTCACACTAACGATTAGGTGGTGCGTATTTACGAGTAAATTATTGTTTGTGTATTGCGTAAATCTCTTATGTTGAACCCTTAACATACCGGTTCTTGAGGATCATGATTGAGTTTCGAAAACGTCATGTAATTCGAAATAGGTATATCATGCAGAGGATGTCGGTTTGCTTAAACATGATGTGCTTTATTGACATTCCCGTTAAATGTTCCTTTCGCAAAGTGCATTTCTGTCAGTTTTGCATCTAAAGAATGACACATCTCGGGGGAGGGGGGGGGCGAAATATTGCTAAGATAAAGAGCATAGCACATAAGTCGCAACTACTATTATTATATATCACAAAACAACATTTTTTTGTGGAAGACCTACATCCATATGTTAGCAAAAAAGCAACATTATTTGAGCGGTTTCTTGGGCTGAAAGAGTGTCTTTCAGAAACTTATTTTAAAAGTCCTATACGGTGCGTTGCTTGAATCCATCTTATCTTATGATTAGACAGCGGACGTGCTAGGTTTAAATTACGACGGAGCAAAGAAGTAATGTAAACAACACGCAGTTACTGAATACCACTATTCATATGGTAAACTGCAACATCTGTTATTGTCCCAAAACAACAGCAAAAAATCGTCTTTTGTCATAAAATTCGTTTCTTCATCGGTGTAGGTAGTAGCGTGAGGGGTTTTTAAAATTTATTATATTTACCATATATTTCGCATGATAAATAAAGTTATATATGTATATACCTATTCACACTTATGTTAGTTTCCTTTTTTCATTGTTTTGGCTGTTAATTAAGTACTTCGTAATTTTTGTAATAGTTCGTGTTTAATACCGTTTCATTGAATCTATTTCTCCCAATTGTCTTGACGAAAGTGTGCATTGGCTTTTGTTAAGTTTCAATAACATACGGATACATTTTTAGTTATCATTTATTTAGATCCAGAACATTGTTTATGTTACTATGATATGGAAGAACGTCGAGAATGGCATCGTGAAACAACGGCAAGTTGGATTAAGGGTCATACTGATTGTACGTCCTCTACTGTCAGTAATTCCGAAATTTATTGCATAGTCTGTAAAATATCATTACAGAATGCCCAAAAAGGCCACGTACAACGTCACTTAGCATCGCTAAAACATACACAGAAATTAGACCCGTTGAAAGCTGACAATTTGAACGAAGAACTCTGTGAAGCTTTAATGGCGGCTAATATCCCATTAACGAAACTTGACAATCCCACTTTCAAAACATTTCTTCAAAAATATGCTGGTCGAAATGTTCCTGATGAATCCACCTTACGCAAATATTATGTTTCTAAATGCTTCACGAAAACAGTAGAATGCATTAGAAGACATCTTTCAAATCAATACCTATGGATAAGTGCCGACGAAGCTGTCGATATATTAGGACGCTGTGTGGTAAATGTTGTAGCTGGGGTACTACATCTAACTATTCCATATAACGCATATGTAATAGCATCTAAAGTTATAAATACAGTTAATGCGAAAACAGTTGCTAAAATCATTGACGAGAATTTGCACAAAATGCTTCATTCGGACGACAGGTACAGGGAAAAAATACTTTTTTGAACCAGTAGTAAAAAATCATAGAATTTTTACACATAATAAAGCGCCTCGAAATGTCATTTCTCGACTTGGAACTAATAACAGGTAAATAATGGGCATATTATTCACCTAGGTAAATAATGAAAACAAATAAAGCGAATGCCGCAACCATGCAATCGCAGTAATATGTATGTCAAGTTGTCAGTCAACCGTCAAAATTCATAGTAGTTTATTTTCATTTAGATTGGTATACCACAAATTATACCTAAAATCTAAAACTTATAAATGCTCGACCTGTAAGGTAAAATAATTAACTGTATTTTATGTCAACAATAGCAAAATATGTATGATAGTGTAATTGGAAACAATATCCAAACACGTAACTATTATAGATGTAAAATAAATAACTCTATTTTAGGTTATGTAACAAAAATATGTATAATATTCAAAAAATATAACACTTAACTAGTACATACTGTTGATCCTTTTTTTTCATGTTGAAAATTTGTTTCATTGAAATGGTGTTCATTACTGATTCATTCTTTTAACTAATCGAATTATAAAACACTGTTAAGCTCGCTGAACTTTTTGAATTGAAATTTTAATATCTCCATATTCTGCACTGCATCAGTTTAGGTTTTTTTTTTGCATAATCATCGAATAGTACTATAGTATCCTTGCTTTCGGTTTTTAGTGAAATTCTCGAAAGGGTAGTGTGTGGTAGATTACAAACATATTTGAAATCATCATTGGTACTTAGCCCGAATCAATTCGATCTGACATGGTTGACACGTTGTGATCCATGACCAATAAAGATATTATTATTTTTATTATAGTTTTCATTAACTGTAGTGTCTTAAAAATAATATTTCATTTTCATTAAGTTTATAGTACTTTGAAATTGTCTTGAATTGTTCTACAGAATAGGTTTATACTTATTTGAATAAGTAATAGATTTTTTTTTAAGAGGATGGTACTTGCCGTCTGCAGTTCCTGTCGGTACATTGTATGTGGGTCGGATTTTGGTTCTGCTGATGGCAACTATCATATTGGCACGAAGGAGGTGTTGGGGCAAAAAAAAGCAAAAAAAAAAGCATTTCAAACTAAAAGTCTGTTATTAGGTAATATGTTTTTGGATTAATACCAAATTTTATAATCGCAAATAAATAAAAGCCTTACATAAAATATGCACAAAATTTATTCTATTGTGTAGCGCACCACATTCTAGCTAGTTCGTGAGTGGTCCACAGGTTTGAGGAACAAATTGCTTCTGTAAAGTCCAAAATAAATATGTATCTATTGGTCGACGTTCATGAGTTGTTTTTGTAACAGATTATTAGTCCAATTTTCAATGTTTGCATTACTTTGAAATAATAATACATTATGTACCAATGTATTGTATTTTTAAACATGAAAAATATTATCGCAATTGAAAACTGTCATGTCGAAAATACAAAACCGATATCACGTAGATAACACATAGAGATTTCACTTAACAGATTTGCAATTGTTTTTGTAAACAATCTCGTGTTTCTGTGAGCTTCTAGTATTTGTGATTTCGTGGCCGCCTTGCGTGTATAATGTTATGAGAAAAAATATTAACATTTTATTAATAAATACATTGTAAAGCCATGTATATCAGATAATTTATATTCTATGGATATATTAAATAAAACAAACAGTCAATCTATGGAATGGGAATCATTAGTGTTTAATATACACCTATATTAGATACATATATACGTATACAATAATAAACCAAAAGTTTTGTTATATCATTTGTATTATTATGGAATAAGGCTTACGTGTTTGGGTTCCACTAATATCAAGTGTTTTCATAACTTATCTGACACCTGTATACACCTACTACATAGTATATTGTTCGTGAAAAATATCAAGAGTATAATACACCATTCAGAAATTTCTTATTAATGCCATACTATATAAATATATCATGCGATATGTATACATACAATACATATATAGTTACATGTTATAATATAATGAATTTATTATGTTTATGGGTATAAATGTGGTAAAAATTATTTGATTATTTTCATGTATTTTCATCAGTTTTGACGTATAATTTATAGAACCATATCCGTGTAACTTACTAATCGATATATATATATATATATATATATATATATATGTATATATATATATATATATATATATATATATATATATATATATATATATATATATATATATATAAATAAAATTATTTGTTCTTGGTCGTTACTTTTAAACATAAAAATCCAACTGTATTTTTCTTGGCATTAGCGAGCATTTATTGATTTATTACCATTACTCAATAATTAACATGGTAAAATAAAAGTCAGTTTTAAAAAAACGTTTCTCACTCACTCTGTATATATATATATATATACAGAGTGAGTGAGAAACGTTATATATATATATATATACATCTTTCTATCAAAGTCAGGCCAACTAGGATTTCATACAATTCTGAACCATCTATTTCTAGTAACCGTAGACAAAAAATTCTTACATAGGCGGACCTAAATGACATATGGTACACATGGAAATCATTATATACAACACTTTTTCTTTATAATAAAGTTTTTGTATATCGTCTCAAAAATACGGCAATCTCAAGCCATTGGCTTTTGGTAGCAACTCAGTCCAGTATATACACAAACATGTAATAGCACCGCTTTTCTTGAACCAGAGCAGGGTTGCCGTAACTTAACACATGAGAAGGGTGATTTTAACTTGCGAGTGCAATGTGGTTTACATTTTGTTGCCTCGTACAAAGCAAGACAGAGTAAGAAGCGGTATGGAAAATGATTATAGGTTGGGAATTATAATGGAACTTTAAATGAGTTATTTTTTTGTATTCTACTACAGTTCATGTTTAGTTCTATTTTATTAATTAATGAAACCTATTTGAATGCTAAAGTTATTAATTTCGATCATAAGGCATCTCACAAAAATTGATAGAAACAGTTTCTGACTGATTAATTTATTAATATCGAAATGATTAACCCCGAAAGCTCAGATAAGAGTTACGCATTTGTAATGCTTGCGTTTAATAGTTTTCTTTTTCAAGCAAAGAAGTTTCTTAATTCAAACAAATTAATTAACAAATTAAAATATTATGTACATTAGGACTGAATTGCTTGAATAATGTATGTGTATGTAGACTTAATGCCGAGCGTCAACTATCGCGCAGTGTTCCCAATTCCAAAACTCTTGATCAAAATATAAAATCTTTATCAATTTGTTTTAAATTTGATGACTAAGCATTTTTGATTCTCTTATTACGAATGTAAGAACACAAAGCTGATACAATATTGCGGAAAAGAAATGTTAAAAATTTATTTTACAATAGGTAGTGATAATAATGGATAAACTGCAGTTAATATATACCGTAAAGATAAACAGAATAATTACAAGTAGTATATTTTCAATTATCGCAAACTTTAGTAATACTATTAGGGCTGAAATGAAACGTATAAAACGTGTATAAAAAATATATTTATAGGAGAAATACTTATATAAATAAAGTACATTGTTAGAAATATTTATTTGTAATAAAAGTTAAGTAAATTGAAGCTTTGCATATACCGAAGAAAATATTTTCTTGTTTTCGTTTTTTTAAATTAAGAAAATTGGTATTAAAGTAAGTAAAATGCTTTTCTTGCGTGAGAAATAGATTTATTCAATTTAAGAAAATGGTAAAATTGGTTTAAGTAAATAAGTTACTTTAGTAGTATAAGTTGGTTATCACTTTAAAAAAATGGGATTTATTTCCTAAAAGCAAATATTTATTTGCGCCAATTCAATTACAAATTTGAACTAAGTAACTTGGCGATTTGTTATAGGAAAGTACTTTCTTGATAGAAGCATAATATTTATTTAATATAAAAAAAATATCTATTCATCACACATTCACTGAACCAATATTTTTTTTTTGTAAATGACTACCATGTAAACATCCACTATATACTAAATGAGCTTAATCTTAGTCTAACCGAAGTTACAAACTGTTTTGAAGTTTATAGAAAAATATTCTTTTATCACAAAACTAGAGAAGGGAATACCTATACTTTTTATTGGCTGTATAACCCCCACGCTTTAGATAAAAAGATGTGTGACTATTTTCGCCTTAAATAACTTAAAAACAACCATTCTGAAAAATAATAGAAAGAAATCCTCACTATAAGTTAAAATTGGTTACAATATCGAAACAATAACAAATACACTTGTATACCATTGTGCAAAACAACACCCCTTTTTCTGAAGTCGAGCTTGTCGAACTTAATTATTTATGAATGGCGAATATAAAAAACATTCCTGTTTTAATAGATATGAAGGAACTGTCATGTCGTACTTAGATAAGTAGTTTTATGATCTTTTTCTTGCAACTGAAGTTAGAAAAAAAAACGGTCGCCAATGTTTTTTTCTGACCTTTTTAAATGTATGACTCCCTGCGAAGAGAGTCATAAATCTTAAAGGCTTATTTTCAAGCTATAATTATTCCTAAACTCTGTGTTAAATTAATGTAGAGGTATTTTCCTGACATCGTAAAAATTATAATAATACTGTGTAGGCTATTGATTCATATATTACATAATAATGCATTATTTTTGGAAATGAAAGAACAAATAGATAATTACAAAAATTATTTCAAAAACGTTTCTGTAGAAGGTATAGAAAATCTCATTCATCTAAACCTTATATTTAATCTTGCCAGTAATTTTTATTCATAGGTACTGAAATAATTTTAAAAAGTTATTGGAATTCTTTTCTTAACTCCGTAAATGATAGACGGGGTATTTCCGTGTTAATCGCAAGTTAGTAAATGCAAGAAGTAGACGCCTTTCTTCTAGTATATACTTTTTGAGTACGATATAGGAAAAAAATGAGGTGTGGCCACCACACAACTTTCTTATACGTATGAGCGTTTTAAACTATACAATTTTAAAAAACCTTTATACAAAAGTTATTCAGAATCCTATTCTGAGTACTTCCATTGTCTTAATAAATCTCTATAGAATGAATATTTTGCAAGATATTCGAAAAAAAGTGCTACTCCCTAAGACAATGTGTTACTTCCGGGCCAAATTTTTAAATTTCATATATACAAAGAATATTGCAAATCCAGCTCTAAATACTTTTGTACTCTTGATAAATATATATAGAATGCATAATTTACCATATTTGCAAAAAATCGCTATTTGGTAAGAGTAAAAGTGGTACTTCCGGTCCTAATTTTGAAATTTTTTTTATACAAAAGGTATTGAAAATTAAGTTCTAAATACTTTTATACTTGTAACGTACCTGTCTAAAAAGCATACCTTGCGAAAGATTCGCAAAAAACTGATTTTCGATGCGAGTAAAAGACCTATTTCCGGTAAGAATTAAAAAAAAACTGTTTAATAAAATTTTTCTCAAATGTAATTTTGAGTACATTTAAATTCTTTATAAATTTGTTTAAACTTAGTAATTGACCAACTATTGGCAAAATTTAATTTTTTCGCTGAAGTAAACTACTACTTCCGGTCTACCGATTTTGCTGCAAAACTAGTCAGATCTCAAGACGGAGATTATACACGTAAATACAAATTTTGGAATTGATATCTATAACGGTTTGACCACTATCGTCGTCACACACAAACACACACAGAGAGAGAGAAATTGTGTCTGGATGAAAATTATTGAAGCGACCTTTATCTACAGTTCTTTATAAAATATATTATTAAAATTGTTGGTTGTTTTTATTTACCTAATAAGGATTTTATAAATTGGTTTCAATAAATAATAATTAATAAATAAGTTTACTGGCTTTCATATTTAAAAAAATGACAATTTCACTGACAGTTTCTAACCTATTTGCAAATATAATCTCAAGATTCACATTTACAAAGTACAAAATACCTAAAAAGATGATTGCTTGATTTTGAAGTGTACGAGATTTTTCTGCACACAATTGCACATCGGGTCTAAAATTTGCTGAAGAGTAAATGTTTCTAAAGAACAGACAATTACATATGTATTAACGAATTTATTAAGAAGAACTGGAAGTTAGAACGCAAATGTACCTAGTTACGTTCCACGTGAGCGATCTAAATTAGATCTTGCTATTTGTCCTATGTCTCCTATGGTTTTAGTTTATGGGGCAATTCTAAATTTAAAGTAGACATAAATAGGCCCAAAATCTCAAGATAATCATGTAGAGACATGTAAAGTTTTTCTAAATTGTCCAGGCAACATTAAGAAAGACATTATTGTATTATCAAATCATTAAATGTCAAATAATGTCATTTTGCGCAATAAAGACATGATTAATTTTTTTATCTCCTTTTGTAGTTAAAAATATTGTTTAATTAAAATAAAAAGCTTTCCTATAAAAATTTTTTTAAAAGATTTTATATTAAAAATTTCAGTGATTTGTAGGTATTTAATAATAGACATTTTCGATAAAAACATTCTTTACATTTACTAATACCGCGCAATAAATACCGCGTGCATGGGAATAAATTAAAAAAGAGAGCCCAATGTTTCAAAACGTAAATGCGCGGTGTTTTAAGCGCCCGATAATCACCTCTATTTCTAAAGCAATGCGAAGGGTCACAAAGTCCATCGTTCCGCGCCGCTTCATTGTGGAAATACTCGTACAAATATACAATATACCACGCAATGGCAATCCGCACGAAAGCAATCATGTGGTGTAAAAGTGAGGATAGCAGGTAGTAAGAATCACGATGCATCTAGACCTTTATGTTAGAAAACAAGCATTGTTGCCAGGCTTAATTGGCTCAGAATTGTGCATATGTAACTATATACAGTATATTACCACAACGACTTCAAGCGGCATAACCTAGAACTAAACAAACGGTTATTCCTACAAAGCTGAACCATCATAAATGTCCATTTTTCTCGTAACCGGCAAGTACTAAACAAAGACAAGCCTGCTGGGTGACCGCGAAATTGAAGGTCACTTCAAATTGTATTGGTATGTGTACTGTACGGCTTGAGTTAAAGAAGTTATATAGGGAAAACGATCCTGAGCCATATATATGGTTCAGGTTTGTTTGCCTGGCTCAAGATTGTGCATTCATCGTGCTATATTTGGCCTGACTTTGTATGAAAGATTTATATATATATATATATATATATATATATATATATATATATATATATATTGAAAAATTGAAAATCTTCTTGGTAGTAGTGGCATACAATGAATTAATTAAAAGTAATAACAATATGACAACTGGTTGTCAATTAGAAAACAATGGCAAATATAAAATGTAAATCAAAATGTATGAATGAAAATGTAATTAATAAGCATAGGACAGTCGAGATTACTTATATAGTCACATCAAAAGGCTTGGGGTCTACCACAAACTGTTCAGTCAATCCAAATATACAAATAACAACGACGCAACTATGTAAAGAAAAATTAAGAGTAGAACTGTTGATAATATAACAATATAGAATGTAAAGGAATTATCGCGGATACATAAAATATCAGAAAAAGAAAAATATTGGGTATAATCCGCTGTAGAGCAACCGTAGACACGTGTTTCTGACTAATTGGTCGTCATCAGTACGGTGTAGCCAAGGAATAAGGTGGGATATGTAACAATAAATTTTTAGTTTTAATCGTGTACCTTTGTTGTACGTATTTAATTTTTAACGTACCCCGTAGATATATCGTTATTCCTTTATTTGGGACAAACACTTGTTTAGATTTCATGTTATTGATTGGGTTAAATCTATCACTTTACCGCCATCTTGTGTGATCTAGTTGAATAGAGCGCTTCGCGGTCGATCGTTGCTGTACGAATTGCATCTCATCGTATGTTGCGGTAGCCGCTGTTTTGCAGTCATGGATGGCGCTATATGTGCGAGAATTGATTTTATTTTTATTTGAAAACTTATCTGTTTTATTTTGGTTATTCTAAGCATTTGGTTAGGGTTCTATAATTAATTTTATTTTGTACTTATTTGTTCTACTGTGGAATTGCCGGGTGTAAGCCAAAATCATTGTTTGTTTGTTAGTTCAGATTAGTTTCCGTGCTTATTAGATCATTTGTTTCTTTATCTAGTTCTTCTGAAGCTTCTCTCTTTTGGAAAAGAGGGCGTCCTTATAGTATTGAATTTTGATCTTTGGCAGTCAATTAAATTAATCGTTCTCTTTCAAATTTGAATCTCGTGGTAATAAGTTCATTTTAGTCGCAGTGTAGTAGTAAAATGGATTTCAGTTAAACTCTGGCAAGTTGGTTTTGTGTTTGATAGTATCGTGAAATAGCCACTGATATTAAATGTGGAATATAAATAATGCTTGCTGAGATATAATTTCCGTTGACGTATTGGTTAAACTCTTTGGAGGATGTTTTTTTGAAGGCTGGAATTGTTTTTTTCTGCTATGTAAGTGACCTTAATTGCGTATTACAGTCATTATATTGTGTTTTTTTTCCTTTTAAATAATTAGCCTGCGACTAAGTACCACTGACAAATTTTGGATTAGTTCTCGACTACCGTTTGGAAGACTCTTATTAATGGCAATTGGAATCTGATTTGTAGCCATTTTGTGGAACAAACCACATGGTCAGTACGACCATTTTTGGAAAAATTTTGAAACAGGGTCAATTGGTGAATGCGAATTTATTATACAGTTCTACCTAGGCTGTCGCATTGTTCCGTATTCAACTTGAGGATCGTTAGTAGCCATTGACACTTTAGAAGAATCCTTCCTGTACTTGAGTGTGGAATTTATATGTAGAAATTGTATATCGTAGCTGTGTATGAGAAGATTTAAGGTATTTGTGACTTGTTTATTGCTATTGTGATTAGTCGTGCCATTGTATTGCACCGTCAATTAGTGCAATTAGATTTAATCAGTCTGGTATCAGTTTACAGTAAGATTACGAGTACTTTCGTACTCTTAATATAACTTTTCGGCCTGACTGTTCAAATAAGTCATCGTAATTATTAAATTTATGTTGTGGAGGCCTGTGAGCTATTGTAAATTAATTTATATATTTCACGTTTAACTTTATAGTATTTGGTAGCCCTAAATTGAAGGTTACACGACCGAGTTTGGTCTGTTATATAGTAATTTTATTTTTTTTGTATCAAATTTAGCTGAGATTTTGGATGCGCATTTGCATTGTGACATTCCAACTTGACTTGTGGAAATTTATCGCTCGTTATTTGTTATTTTTATTCAAGATTTTAAGATTTCATAGTGTAAATTGTATGTTATTTCAACTGAATGAATTTTATGCACGATTCTTAATTGTAAGGCAAAAGATATCTTGCGCTAATAGTATTAGTATTATTTACCATCTAGTGAAACAAATCTAGTGTCAATCAGTTTGGCGTTGGACACTCTTAGATACAGGGTGTTCTAATTTTAAATGCTTGTGAAGCCGAATGCGTCCCAACTGCTCGACATTGATTAGTTTTCAGGCCTATTGCCTATGTACTCTTGCGTTTATTTTTTTTATATATTAATCTTTTGAATTTAGCTAACTTGAGGTTAACCCTCGTATTAATTTAACTTCTTTTGTTCCTTTTATCAGTTGTCAGATATTTATGTAAAGTATTAGTAGTGTTTCATATCAGGGGTACGCCCTTGTTGAGTTTTGTCGCTTATAAATATTTAATACACTGGCTCACTCATAGCTCTGTTTTGTATGATTTAATTCGGATGCCAGACGTGCATTGTTTTATTTTTGTCAAGTGGCAGCCAAAAGTAATAAACCTGTTGTTAAGTTTGAATGAGTGTGTTGGGTCTTATTTCTCATTATACCTGGGGTTTCATAATAGACTAGTTCCGGGTCTATTTAACAGTTGCTGTACAGTATAATTTAAACAAGCGGAACTGGTGCCCTAATTAAATAACACCTTCACTTGTTGGGTGACGAACCCATGCCAACGCGACTAGTTAGCGGCAGTACTGTGCATCATCTTTAACATCGACCTTGGGAAGAGTGAAAGGTAAGACTTAGTGGGGGATAAGCTGGCGATTAAATAATTAATTAATAGACAAGCGTCACTATTACATATTTAGTTATTAGAAGGCGAGTTATCGTGGTGGCATCATACCTACTATCCTCTTGTATCTCTTCATTTCTTTTACGCAAGAGGGTAGCAGATAACCTTGGAGATGTAAGCTAAACGGAAGACCATCAGGTGACATATATATATATATAGAGTGAGTCTCTGAGCGGGTAAGGCCAATTATGCCTTTATGAGTAAAGATATTTCGAAGCGGTTTTTTCCTTTTGATAGCTGTTCATTGGGAGCACATTTTAAAAATATTTTGTATTATACAGAATGTTCCATAACTTGGTGGCTAACCATAGTTATAGTTTTTTAAATGGAACATCCTATATATTATTGCATTTTTGTATTCCCCGTATAATTTTTAGTCAAAAAGTAATTAGATAGTATAGGCCTAAAATGTAAAGTTTTTGACTTATTCCCATTTTTCTGAAAAATTAAATGTTTGTATAAAATTATATTTCTCGAAAACGACGTATTAGATGGAAAAAATTCTTCGCAGTATTGTTTACAATAAAAGGTCCTAATAGAAGCATGTTTTGTTTTTTTTACAGTTACTAACTGCATGTGCAGGAAACTGGATTAAAATTACATGACACGTTTTAGTATAAAAGTTAATTTTTTTAAATGGAACACTCTTTATATCAGTTCATTTTCGAATTGTTTATTAAATTTCACATCAGAAACATGTAAGACGTTAATACTTTAAAAGTGACTATTACCATTGTGTAATTCATGATAAAACTATATTCAATATGTGCAGTGATGTATAATGTTTAAGTATTAACCATCATACATCGTGTTCTTATTTAATTTGATTCTGAAATTTTAATTTTAGTATGTCGTGTGGACTTGGTCTAATCGTGATACCTCAAATGGTGTTTGTTCTTATATTAAAGTTCCAATAAAGTACAGGCCCTGTTTGTAAAGTGCTCTGGATATGAAAAGGGCTTTGGGAAAATTATGTTTGTATGCAAAAGTTAGTTTCTATGCTGAATTAAGAATATATTTGATATAATACTTGACGTTCATGGTAGATGTCCATCTATACTTTAAATGATGCTATCGACTTTTTCACGGTGATTAAATTTACATGTGCTTGCAAAGGCCTGTCATATACAAACAAATAACATTGAAGTATTGCTAATTATTGACAAAATGGGAAATTACGGTCTGGTTCCATCATAATTCACATTCTTGTAACGGCCATATTTGTTGACTTAACTGTATGAAGCATTAGCATTAAGATGCTTTCATTAATTTCGATGTGTATTCATTATGTAATGTTGATAAAAGTATGAGTTTCATAAATATAAGACTGTTTAGTAATCATTTGTGTATTTTAGACTAGTTGAAAATGTTTGGTGTTTGTGCCATAATAAGATTTGCTGTGGCAAAATATTCTATGTAACAATTTTAAATAAACCAATGACTATGATATAAATGTTTGATATTGCTATTATATGTGATGTGACTCTGTGTGCATTGTAGTACATTTGTTGACATCATTTATTTGCGTAAATTTGAACATATATACAACAACTACAGTGTACAAGGGTTCATCCCTAAGTATACTTTCCTAAATTTACAATATTTTGTTTATTAATCTATCTATCTAATCGGTAAGAATTAAATATTTTAAGACCAGTTCAATATATATATATATATATATATTATATATTGAAAAATTGAAAATCTTCTCGGTAGTAGTGGCATACAATGAATTAAAAGTAATAACAATGTGACAACTGGTTGTCAATTAGAAAACAATGACAAATATAAAATGTAAATCAAAATGTATAAATGAAAATGTAATCAATAAGCATAGGACAGTCGAGATTACTTATATAGTCACATCAAAAGGCTTGGGATCTACCACAAACTGTTCAGTCAATCCAAATATACAAATAACAACGACGCAACTATGTAAAGAAAAATTAAGAGTAGAACTGTTGATAATATAACAAAATAGAATGTAAAATAGTCATGTATAAATGTAAATGAAAGCAAGTAAGCATAGGACAATCGATCTTACCCATGTAATCCTATCAAAATGGCCTAGGTTCACCTAAACATGTACAATTTTGATTGAAATACATAAACAATCAACGATGCAACTATGTATGTGTTAAGATGTATTTGTAGCTACAGACATATATGTTTCTACCTAGTTTGGTTTCGTCAGTGCAGCATAACAAAGAAGGTGTATGTTAAAGCATTAATATGTGAATAAAAAATATAGTATTACCTTAAAATGTCAATCCAAAATGTCCAAGTGTAAAACAACTGTGTAAATACTTAATACTGTGTAATGCCTTATTTCAACCAGGCAGTTAATAAAATATATTACAATTCTTTGCCAATTATACAAATGTATTGAAAAATTGAAAATCTTCTTGGTAGTAGTGGCATACAATGAATTAAAAGTAATAACAATGTGACAACTGGTTGTCAATTAGAAAACAATGACAAATATAAAATGTAAATCAAAATGTATAAATGAAAATGTAATCAATAAGCTATAAGCTATAAAGCTATAAGCTATAAGCTTATAACTATATAAGTAATCTCGACTGTCCTATGCTTATTGATTACATTTTCATTTATACATTTTGATTTACATTTTATATTTGTCATTGTTTTCTAATTGACAACCAGTTGTCACATTGTTATTACTTTTAATTCATTGTATGCCACTACTACCAAGAAGATTTTCAATTTTTCAATACATTTGTATAATTGGCAAAGAATTGTAATATATTATATATTATATTATATGTATATATATAAAGTAGTTTTTTCAAGTATGTCTGTCTATTTCTGAGTGTGCGTCTCTGGTCATGATAGCGGACAAACGATTAAAGGTATCAATACCAAATTTTATATTTAAAAATATATTCTTTCTCGCAGGATCTTATTAAATTTTCAGTGAAATCGGTAGGAGAGATGAAATTGTTACTTTAGTGAAAATATCAAGTTTTACTAATACAACTAGTAAATTTAAACAAATGTCTAAAGAACAGAAAAAAGTGAATTTGAGAAAAATGTCATAAAATATTTTTTTTAAATTCCTATCGGAAGAAGATCTTTTATTCTTATCGAAAAACTGTAATGTGTATGTAGACTACAAACTATTACTAAAATTGTATATGGCCGCGACACATGGTCTCAACAAGTAGCAAGTTCCTGTATACACAATATATTAAACAAATACTTATACGAAACACTCAATAAAAAAATAGGTAAAGAATACATCATACAGACAGTACAGATGGAGTAGCGTTATAGTTAGTATTAATATCTGTATTATGCAGATTATGTATAGTGAGAATAGTAAATATAATGTCACATAGCAACACCTATGTGTGTTTTAATATAAAACAAGAGGAAGCCATTACATTACATTACTATATTTTGGTTTGCTCGATGCCATTTGACTGCCAGAAGGTCTAAAATTGGGATATTAGGATTGCCATTTATTGTCCTCTCCTCATATCCAGAAGCAGCTCCATTGTGATCCAAGCTCCAAGAAACTTTTTCCTCAAATTTTTGACATTGGAACTATACGTAAGGTTCTGATATAATACTTATCTCAGATACTTTGTTTGAGAAGACCAGAAAAGCCGTGTTGTCTATAACGTAGTTTATCAATCGATGAGTTTACAATTAGGAAAAATGAGGAAAATGGAATTAATACACAATAATGTCTGAAATTGGGGGATACACATAAAAACATCCATGTATGTACGTTACGCAGCAAAAAAAGAAACCGGAAACATTTCCTACTCTGTAACTACATGTAGAGTCAAGTTTATTTCAAATGAAATTACTGTTTAGTCTAAAGACTTGCAAACAGTTCAATAACGCCGCATGTCTTACGTTATTTAAATATGATTGCTTTAAATCAAAATCAAGTTGTGATTTAAGGACTGTACCGCAGAAAAGAACATGATTGGACTTGCTGATGTTTGTTAAAGTAAGTTATTTAGCAACAAATTTAGTAACAGATTCTCTTGTGAACATAACATTAATGCTATGATATTTTAGGTTATATATATTTTTGAAATTTGAATCTGACGTGGTGAAACACACTTCAGAATTGGAAATAAAACGTTCATTCTGTATACTTATAGAATGAAGACATAATTGTTGACTAATGTTACATATTTATATTTATAACACTTCCCGTATACAACAATTTAATGGATTGATATAAAATAGTATTATAATTATGAATTTTTTGTGGGCAGGTGTATAACTTTACGGGTTTATCTGCGTAAACAAGGATACTCTTCTATTCGTGAATCATAGTGTGGTATATTAATGCTAAATGTTCCAAAACATTTTTTCTCTTACATTTTTTAAGCGTAAATGATAATTTATTCACACTTATTACGAGAATGATAAAAAGCATTCTGAGATTAATTTTGCGGTAAGGCAATTTTCGAATTTTCTCAACAGAAAGTGACAAATTTCGGAACGCTCCAACGTTAATTTCGTCTGCAAAATAAATGTTTGTTTCATTAAATTTCCAGATTTACGAAGTGTACATTTCAAAAACAGTCGGGAAACTGAGCACGTGAAGTGTAACATTTTCTATGCAGACCATACGCCGTATAACTACTAAAATAATACACGTTCAACTCAAAACAACAGCTTAATTAATTAAATTGGTCAGGGGGAGAAGCAAAGGAGGTTAAAATCAAATTTATCGTTACTTTTTTTTTAATCTCATTAAGATTTCCGATGCGATATGTGATTGATATTCGAAATGCTAAGTAACTTTTGCTGTACCACGCATACTGGGCGATTCATTTTTGGTGCCTATTAATTTTTTAAGTGTCAAAAGGGCGGACGAAAACAACAAAATACGCCGTAATTTATAATGTGAAGGTGTTATGACAGTTTGACTACATTTTGGATTTAACAGCTAGCCCGTAATTTTGATTACAGCTTGTTTTAACACCCGTATCACATTCATTAGTCCAGCAGGGGTCTAAAACGGATCTTTAATATGTGAAATTACAGATTTATTAAATTTTAAGTGCCGTAATAAATAGTAGTTCGTGCGAAATGTTTATCTGACATTTTATGAAAGCAGTATATTGTTTTATTTATTGCAACCCTCTTCTAGAGTTTATAATTAACGTTATTTAGTTGACTTATCTATGTAGTATTTATTTGTTCTTCTACAATTTAAGTTGAATGTGAATGTAGAAATTGAATCTTATTCAGTAACATTAAGAGTACCTAATTAATAAATGGATCAATTGGATAACTGTTGAATATTTTCTCTTATGCATTTGTACATTCTCATTTTGATACTATTTTGAGATATTTGCTTAAAAAGTTTTTATAAAAATATATGAAATGTTACCGTATTAAAAGTTATATTTTCGTTTACTAACTTAAGTGCAAAATATTACAAAAAATATAGTGCTACCTCACATGTTACGACAGTTGTGAACATATCATGGAGTATTTGCTATATTATATCCATTCAGCTATGTCACGTTACCATAAATTAAATTCAGAAACTAATACGGGGGATGTTCAGATGAAACGCATCTTTGGTGTATTAAAAAGTAATTGGAAGGTGATGATTAATGAATTCTAAAAACGTAATTTATTCTACATTCTACTGAAAAAAGATACCTCTTAACGATTTTTTCAGTAACCCAAAAACATGAAAATCCTGCAATGCAAAAGCCTGCATTTCCTTTGTTGCAGCTTTTCCTTTACTACATTGTGGGCAAGAGGCCAAGCACCAACTGTATATTTCTATGGTGAAGGTGAATTTGAATGTTTCGATTGCATCGCTGGGAACAAGCTTAGTCGCGTGCACTTCTTGTTAAGATAAAGTTATTGCTGCTTATTACCAATTTGACTGTTCTCCGTGAGCATTTTTGATCCTTAAATAAAGGACGAGAAACTCATTCTGCACAAACTTTGCTGTAACCCAATTTGTATACCATACTACGGATAGAGTCTATAGTTACATGAAATCACATTTCAAAGTCACAATGCTTAAAATTGCTATCAAATTTAAACGAAGGAAATTGATCATTATAGCAGTTATAAACACTACCAATGTTGCGAAGTATTGGCTGAATGATTACAATTGTTTCCAGTGCTAGCCTGACCAAAGACAGGATTGAACTGAATATCTATAATAGTTTTATGCTACATGGGTCTGTAAGAAGCTACCTATAGGTTATTCAAATCATATTATTAAACTTGTGATAACTTAATTTATATAAATAATTTCAACATTTTTTTAAGCTTTCGAATAATTCAAAGTACATGAGCATTCGCGTATACTATAAAGAGTCATGGACTCCTTATAGTATAATTTGCAACTGGGAAGATTATAATTTTCAATAATTCTTCCACACTGAAATAAGTGTTTCAATAATGAAGAATCTGATTATTTATCCTAACCTATCGTCTGTTACTCGTCCACTACCTCATTCCAAAACACTGTCTGTAGTAGGAATTATAGCTTTAAATAAACAAAAAATACTGCTACAGAAAGAGATGAACTAGTGTCAAAATTGTCAAAATGTTGAACTTAAAAAACAAGCAGCTACCTGCTCTCTAACGAAAATAAAGAATATCACTGTGACCGTTGTCTCTACATCCTGCTCATCACTTTATCCCCCGCTGGTCATGCAGCCCGTATTAAGTAATTATACAGGGAAACATCCCTAGCTTTGAAGACGAATAAGAAAGAAACTAGAAAAGATTGAACAACTTTTTTTTTATATCAAAATAGCAACATTGGAAGCTCCATTCATGAAGTTTTAAACAAAATATCCTGTAAATTATAGCCCTGATTATCAGTAGACTGTTCCAACCGGATATTAAAGTTCCTCATCACTCTCTGAAGCATGTCTGTGAAATGCAGCTTATTTCCTGGAGAATTGCGTCTTTCAAAGCTTGTAGGTGAATTACGAGATGTGTGGGCCGTGGCTTTATACTGTTGAAATCAGATCCGTCCCATATGCAATTGTTCAAAATGTGGTGCAAGAAACCTTGGACCATGCTCACATTCCGTTTAGATGTTACCACACGTTTATGTTCCTTAAAAGAGAAAGGTCCGACGATGCCTTCACTGCTGACCGCGCACCAAACTGTTACCCTGTCACTGTGTAAGGGCCTCTCTTGAATCTGCCTTGGGTTTCCATCACTCCAGTAGCGCATGTTTACTAACGCAACCTGAAATAAAAATGCACCTCGCGCTGAAAAAAAAACACTTCGCATGCCTATTCGATTATTCCACTCTTGTTGTGACAGTTCTTGAGAAACGACCACCTTGTAGGGATGAAAATGAAGGTCATTGTGATGAATTCGACGTACAGTACAGGGGTGCGTTCAGAAATGTTGGATAGGATACTGGCATGGCCATGGAATCGACTATCTCACTGTTCTCCGGTGTTCGACGGGTGGTCTGTGTGCCACCTCTCTTTTTCGCAACATTCCCACATCTACGGGAGTTTTCCACCCATAACAGAATCGATTTCCGAGCGGGATTGCATTTCGAGGAGGAATTTGGTAGCGAGGACGCATCCCACGCTGCATCGCAATTATAGATCTCGCGTAGCTCCATCGACCATACCATTTTTGCGCCTGAAAAGCCTACCGACCGAAACTTCCCGAACTACTGCGTTGCTTAAGCCTATTCCCACCCACGCACGACCTGTCTTTTCATTGCAATGCCCATATGAAAGTAGGGATGTTTCCTTGTCCCACCCTGTACGAAAATATGCCACTTATACAGTGCTTTTATTTTCAAACTGCCAAAAAACCCCCCAAAAAAAAAATAATTTGCCAATTAAGAAAAAATGTATTTATATACTTTACGGGTTTGGAAACAGAAAACAGTCACTGGAAGCTAAGTCCAGATAATATGGCGAATGACGGAGCAATTTGAAGCCCAATTCATGATGACTCATTCAAATCACTGTTGAACCGATCTAATAAGTTGCCGTAATATTCGCCCTTGACCCATTTGGCCTTCTTCGTTGCTTATTCGTCCGGAAAGCATACTGTTTCGACTGCTGCTTGGTATTCGTCTTGAGTAGCTTTCTCGTAAGCAAGTGATGATTCAGTATCGAAACCACTAAACCATATGATATGCCTATTTCTTCTACAATCTCGCGTATTTTCAATCTCCGAATAGCCTCTGTTAGGTATCCAGAACGGCGTCACTCGTGCTTGTGCGACGACAGCAATTTAGTAAACCACTCTTCACCATTGATTCTATTGGTGCAAAAGCTTATCATTCTTTTGAGAATGGTTTTCTTTCGCAAAAAGTAATGCTTAATTAGCTTATAAACTTCACTTTTTTTCCATTTTCGCCAATATGGACAAGGTTGTCTGCCTTCAGTGACTGTGTTGTTTTTCAAATTACAACGTGAAAAATTCAAAAAGTTAGGGACATAATGATCCACCCTCGTATAGAATAACTAAAGACAAAACATCCCTTCAAATGAAAAGTAACACAAGATTCTATGTAGTATATATAATATTTGTCAAACCTCACAACCCTTAAAATGTTGTCGTACTAAATGAATGATATTAGCTATACCTTATTAGAATATTTGCCGCTCATCACTAAGAAAATTTTGTTGCAAACTTATAATGACATGTGGATAAACAGTGAAACAGTAGATACCCTTAAGAATATGCAGGGTGTAGATAAAGTCTGGAACAAAATTAATACTTCTGTTATCTTCGGTTTGATGGAAAAACCCTGAAACAGGTCGATTTTGTTTTTATCCCGTGCACTTTATAACATCGTGAATTTAATTCTGTCGTCATCTGGTTGCGCGCGGGCGTGACGTCATTTGTTTTTTCAAATGGTAACCCGCCACATTTATTACCCCTTGTCGTTAGGTATTCCATTGTGCATGCAACGGTATAAAAAGTTTGGTACCTTACATAACAATTTTTGGGAGAAAAATGCTTTCGAATTTCAAAAAATTAAAATTTTATTTCTAATGAAAAACTAATCAAAAATTATTTTAAAAAATCAGATAAATTATAATCCGAGGTTTATCTTGGATTGTCGTCAAACAAGACACCAAAAAAATGTCAACGGAAGTGTTCAAATTGTCCGCCATTGACCATTTGACACTGGCCGAGACGGACGTACACGCTTTCTACGACACGTCATATTGACAGTTCATTACTTGGTGTTTGAACTTATCCATTCACAATACTTGCTCCATTGGTAGTGTTGAACGTGCATTGCGAAAATGGCGAATTTGAGCGAAAAAGAGCGGATTCAAATTCTCATTATTGTTGGTTGTGGTGATAAAATACGTAGCCATGAAGAAGCCTGTCAGTTTTTCAATGCAGAAAATCCAAACCGCGCACCGATTTCGCGGTCAACGGTGAGCAAAATTGTCGCAAAATTTGCTGAAACTGGTAGTGTAAAAGACAGGGCTCGTCAAGGTCGACCAAGAATTGAGGAAGATAGAAGGGTCAATATTCTCTTGGAACTTCAGGACAACCCCCACACTTCAACAAGGTACATTGCCAGGGATCATGCACTCGAATTTACCACAGTAGCCAAATTGCTGAAGAAGGAAAAACTTCATCCGTACAAAATCAATCGGGTTCAGGAACTGAATGAAGATGACTTCGACCGCCGACTCGAGTTCTGTGAACAAATCATGCTACGGTGCGATGAGAATCCCGGATTTGTCGACAATGTGGTTTTTAGTGACGAAGCAACTTTTACCTTGAACGGTGAAGTGAATCGCCACAATTGTAGGTACTGGTCGGGCGAAAATCCTCGATGGGTTCGAGAGGAGCACACCCAACACCGGCAAAAAGTTAATGTATGGGCGGGAATAGTGGGAGATCGCATTGTGGAGCCTTTCTTTCTGGGCAGAAATTTAAACACTGAAACATACTTACATTTCCTAAGATTTACGCTAGTGCCAACATTGGTAGAATTATTTCCGGATGAAAACACCCCCGACAAGCCTCACCCCAGAATCTGGTTTCAACAAGATGGAGCACCTCTACATTTTGGCTGGCGTGTTCGGAGTTACCTCGACGAAATTTTCCCCGGGAGAGGGATCGGACGAAGGGGAACAATTGAATGCCCTGCCCGTTCGCCAGATCTCACACCACTTGATTTTTTTCTATGGGGTCATGTGAAATCAAAGGTGTACACTAATAAGCCAAATAACTTGGATGATCTGAAACATCGTATCCGCGAGGAAATGCGAAATATTGGTGCAGAGACAATACGACGTGTGGTAGAAAGCGTGTACGTCCGTCTCGGCCAGTGTCAAATGGCCAATGGCGGACAATTTGAACACTTGCGTTGACATTTTTTTGGTGTCTTGTTTGACGACAATCCAAGATAAACCTCGGATTATAATTTATCTGATTTTTTAAAATAATTTTTGATTAGTTTTTCATTAGAAATAAAATTTTAATTTTTTGAAATTCGAAAGCATTTTTCTCCCAAAAATTGTTATGTAAGGTACCAAACTTTTTATACCGTTGCATGCACAATGGAATACCTAACGACAAGGGGTAATAAATGTGGCGGGTTACCATTTGAAAAAACTAATGACGTCACGCCCGCGCGCAACCAGATGACGACAGAATTAAATTCACGATGTTATAAAGTGCACGGGATAAAAACAAAATCGACCTGTTTCAGGGTTTTTCCATCAAACCGAAGATAACAGAAATATTAATTTTGTTCCAGACTTTATCTACACCCTGTATAAATAGTCTTCATTTAAAAACCGTGTAAAAACCCAAAAAATACAGAATCATATCGGCCAATTGCATTGACTTCATGCATAACGAGGCCATACGAAACCTTGATAAAGACACTGGAATGGTGGTTAGAAAGCACTAATATTCTACCAATAAATCAGTATGGATATATAATAGCTAAAAGTACCACAGACGCCCTAACAAAATTAATATTAGAAGAACAAGTTAGTATGACGAAAAAGGAGACAATGTGCTGCATCTTTTTAGATACTGAAAACGCATATAGTTGCGTCAATATAAATAAAATGAATAGAAAACTTAGAAGCATTGGATTACCGGCATACGCTGCAAGAAATATTACCAACTTATTTAGGAATGCAAAACTCTTCGTACGAACGACTGGAAATCAACTTAGAGGCCTCAGAATATCAAACCAAAGTTTACGGCAGGGCTTTCGTTTAAGTCAATTTCATTTAATATGTACACTAGCGATCTATATTATGAGATGGACGTCCATATCAATGTGATACAATACGCAGATAATATATGTGTTTTCTTATGTAACAAAAATGTGGAAACATAATGTTTTTGTCGCGAAGTCATAATATCCCTTTAGCACAAGTCCAAATCAACTACACCAACATTCCAATCCAAGAGGGTGTAAAGTATCTAGGGCTATACAATTGTTCCGCAAGTAATGGAACGAGCAATGGCAGAATAATTATTTGAGGAAAATTACCCAATATGCATACATACACCCGGAAACGAAGGTCAAAAACTGCTACGATAACATTCACGTATCACGCATTTATAAGATCGACCATAGGAAAATTGAAATTTGGGCATGGACAACATCCAGCCCATTTATATAAATTAAATTTATTAAGCAGTCCGGTTTGTACCTGTGGACACCAGTATTGTGATTTAAATAACATCTTTTACAATTGCAAAAATAAAAAAATCATACTGGATGACTTCATAAAGGCATTAGTACAACTGAATATCCCTTTGCCTACAAATATTTGTCTGGTCTTCGTACCAACAGAATTACTGGTGTACTTGTCGTACACCAGTAATTGTAGAAAAAAATTCTTTCGCTGCCCGATAGATGGCCTCGACATATGTAAACTGTAAAAATTGTCATACGAGCACTTTAGACGAGAAACGTTCCGGGCATCCGTAAACCGCTACAGCTGACGAAATGGTTGATTTAGTGTATTAAACTGTGATGAAAGATCGTCGATTGGCTGTTGTAGATATAGCTAAGGCTTATGGGCTATCATCTGAGCGGGAACACAAGATTGTACATCAAGATTTAGATATGAGATAATAATTTAATCTACGCGATGGGTGCCGCGTTTATTGATGATCGACCAGAAGCGCATATGGACGGACATCTCAGCCTGTTTTAAAAAAATCTCGCGGAATTTTTGCTTCGATTGATAACTGTCGATTAAACCTGGGTACACCATCCTACGCCTGAGACAAAGCAGTAGTCAATGCAGTGCATTGCGGTGGGAGAACCAACTCCAAGGAAGGCAAAACTGGTTCTCTCTGCAGAGACAGTGATGGGGACAATTTTTTGGGAAAATCGAGGAATAATTCTTCACGATTACCTTGAAACGGGTTTAACAATCAACGGATAGTACTACACTGCTTTGCTAGATAAATTGAAGGCCACATTATGAAACAATGTCCACATTTGGAAAAAACCAAAAGCCTGTTTCACCAGGATAACGCCCGGGTTTACACGTGCATGGTTACAATGCCAAAATTGAACGAATTGAAGTTTGGATTTCTTCTGCATTCACCCTATTCGCGAAACCTACCCCCTGTTCCCAAATTTGAAAAAAACATCTTGGTGGAAAAAAAATTGGGTCAAATACTGAGGTTGAAGACGCTGTAAATAAGTATTTTTCAGGTTTGGGTAATCATTTTTTTTTCTGACTGTTTGAAGAGATGGGAAAAACGTTGGACCAAATTTATTTAGTTGCAGGGAGATTACGTTGAAAAATAAATTTTATTTTGCTCCAAAATATGTGTTTTTGTTAAAAAGGCCAGCCACATTTCAAATATCTTTCATACATTGGTCAAACCTCACCAACATGAAGGTCACGTCTTACTCAGAAGATGAGTGACAATTGTATTAATGAGAAATCTTTTGCTGTAGTAATATAAAATGTAAGTTAAAATAAATAATAAGTTTTTTTACAAAATATTTTGTGGCGACTGTCGAGGTTTTCATGTATTTAAAAAGAACGGCGAAGAATAAAATTGGTGTTTATATATAGATATGTTATGACCAGAAATAATTAAATAATGATACAATTTTCCTAGAGTTTAATTTGTTTGTATATATTTTAAATTTATCATTTATTTTATATCTTCTTGTATATTTCCGTATATGCATAGTCTTCACAGTCTTCATTTAAAAACCGTGTAAAAACCCAAAAAATACAGAATCATATCGGCGAATTGCATTGACTTCATGCATAACGAGGCCATACGAAACCTTGATAAAGACACTGGAATGGTGGTTAGAAAGCACGAATATTCTACCAATAAATCAGTATGGATATATAATAGCTAAAAGTACCACAGACGCCCTAACAAAATTAATATTAGAAGAACAAGTTAGTATGACGAAAAAGGAGACAATGTGCTGCATCTTTTTAGATATTGAAAACGCATATAGTTGCGTCAATATAAATAAAATGAATAGAAAACTTAGAAGCATTGGATTACCGGCACACGCTGCAAGAAATATTACCAACTTATTTAGGAATGCAAAACTCTTCGTACGAACGACTGGAAATCAACTTAGAGGCCTCAGAATATCAAACCAAAGTTTACGGCAGGGCTTTCGTTTAAGTCCAATTTCATTTAATATGTACACTAGCGATCTATATTATGAGATGGACGTCCATATCAATGTGATACAATACGCAGATGATATATGTGTTTTCTTATATAAAGTATCTAGGGCTATACAATTGTTCCGCAAGTAATGGAACGAGCAATGGCAGAATAATTATTTGAGGAAAATTACAAAAACTGCTACGATAACATTCACGTATCACGCATTTATAAGATCGACCATAGGAAAATTGAAATTTGGGCATGGACAACATCCAGCCCATTTATATAAATTAAATTTATTAAGCAGTCCGGTTTGTACCTGTGGACACCAGTATTGTGATTTAAATAACATCTTTTACAATTGCAAAAATAAAAAAATCGTACTGGATGACTTCATAAAGGCATTAGTACAACTGAATATCCCTTTGCCTACAAATATTTGTCTGCTCTTCGTACCAACAGAATTACTGGTGTACTTGTCGTACACCAGTAATTGTAGAAAAAAATTCTTTCGCTGCCCGATAGATGGCCTCGACATATGTAAACTGTAAAAATTGTCATACGAGCACTTTAGACGAGAAACGTTCCGGGCATCCGGAAACCGCTACAGCTGAAGAAATGGTTGATTTAGTGTATTAAACTGTGATGAAAGATCGTCGATTGGATGTTGTAGATATAGCTAAGGCTTATGGGCTATCATCTGAGCGGGAACACAAGATTGTACATCAAGATTTAGATATGAGATAATAACACTGGGCAACAAATTTTCGAAAAGTTCGTGCTTCCAGGCTGAAAATTGTCATTTCTTAATGAATTCAATGTGCTGAACACGAAAATGACTAAGAAAAAGCTGAATTCGCTACGGGTTTTCTGTAATATGTACGCATATTTCAGAAAAAGTGTACTTATGTCAATATTATAATACATGGTAAGAAAACATTTACGCATATTTCAGAAAAAGTGTACTTATGTCAATATTATAATACATGGTAAGAAAACATTTACGCATATTTCAGAAAAAGTGTACTTATGTCAATATTATAATACATGGTAAGAAAACATTAGTCTGCTTCCGGCTTTCGACTTCTTTTGGCCTGCCGTTTGTAGTGGACTTGTGGAGCATCTCTACTGATTGTCCAACAATAGTCAGCTAGCATTGACGTAGACCATTTGCCTTGGTACCATTGCTCCATGGTGGCAATGTCTTGATGAAAGCGTTCGCCGTGCTCATCGCTGACCTGCCCGCAGTTATCAGGAAAGAAATCTAAGTGGGAATCAAGAAAGTGGATCTTTAAGGACATATTGCAGCCGAATTCATGAAACAAAGCCAACATATCTTCAACCAGACACTTGTAATTTTCTGCCTTGTCATTCCCCAGGAAGTTTGCTGCCACTTGATAGAATGCATCCCAAACCTGTTTTTCTTTACCTTGAAGAAGTTCCTCAAACTTGGGGTCTCGGAAGAGCTGTCTAATTTGAGGCCCCACAAAGATGCCCTCTTTAATTTTGGCTTCACTGAGTCGAGGGAATTTGTCATGCAGGTACTTGAATGCTGGTCCATTCTTATCCATGGCTTTTACCAAGTTTTTGACAAGACCGAGTTTGATGTGTAAAGGAGGAATGATGATTTTGTGTGGCTGTGCCAATGGTGGGTGCTGTACATTCGTTTCTCCAGGCTTAAAAAAATGCTCTCGGAGGCCAGTCTTTCTTGATGTAGTGCAAATCGATTGCTCTGCTGTCCCACAGACAAAGAAAACAGCAGTACTTTGTATATCCCTGCTGCAAACCCATCAACAGAGATACTACCTTCAGGTCAGAACATATCTGCCAGTCATACTTGCTGTAGTTAATCGTCTCCAGTAGCTGCTTTAGATTGCCGTAAGTCTCCTTCATGTAGACCGCATGTGCAATAGGTATGGATGGAAGCTGGTTCCCATTATTCAACAAAACCGCCTTTAGGCTCAGTTTTGAAGCGTCTATAAACAGCCGCCATTCGTGGGGATCATGTGCAATACCGAGAGCTTGTAGTAGACCATCAATATCGCAGCAGAACACAAGGCTTTCTTCTTTCTTAAAGAAAGATTCGAAGAGCTGATGGCGAGTGCGAAATGAAGTCACTCGGACATTCTGTTCCAGAAGATTCCACTGTCGAAGTCTTGAGGCCAGTATCTCCGCTTTGCTTTTCGACAGATCCAAATCGCGAACAAGATCGTTCATTTCATCCTGGGTAATTTTATGTGGTGCAGATGTTTCGTCAAAGCACGAAAAGTCATCATCCTTACTGCCACGTTGAGGAGAACTCGCCGACGCATGGCCATCCTCATCGTCTGAACTGATAGAAAAATCTGTAGGAGGTTCTAGAATTGGGAGTCCTTCGCCATGAGAGACAGGTCGCAGAGCAGATGGTATGTTAGGGTATTCAACTGTCCACTTCTTCTTCTTGGTGATGCCTCCAGAAGCTGGTCGTACCATACAGAAATAACAGTCGTCAACGTGATTGGTGGGCTCCCTCCAAATCATGGGCACAGCAAATGGCATTGCCTTTCTTTTGCCATTAAGCCACTGTGAAAGATTTACGGCACAAGTGCGGCAGCATACGTGTGGGGCCCAGTCTTTGTCCTGGTCGCCTATCTTGCAACCAAAATACAAATGATACGCTTTCTTAACTGTTGCACTGATGTTCTTTTTCTGTGCAGCAAATGTCACTTCTCCGCAAATATAAAAGAAGTTATTTGCACTATTAACACAGTTACGAGGCATTGCTACTGTTTAGTTACTTTACACTATAGCAATCACTTATGTATGCTAGAGCTTCGAAAAATATGCGCGAATGAACGGACATTGCACGAGTTAACTGTCACGTCGGCCATTTATAAATAAACTATAATTAGCTATTGCTTGATATTGCGCAATCAATTTCGCAACACTCTCAATGGAAACTTACAGTAAATGCTGCATTAACTTCTTTGCATGAAGGGGTTATGCAATATGACGCAAAATTCCGTAATTTCTCACTAAATTGCATTACATTATGCAGTAGCATCTATACAATGGACAAAACGTCAATATCTCTTGAACGTGGGCCAATCAACCTTTTTCAATGTGATATTCGTGTTCAGCACGTTGAATTCATTCAGGATTGGGTACTTTCACCTAAGAAGCAATTTCACTGTTGACCAGTGATAATCTACGCGATGGGTGCCGCGTTTATTGATGATCGACCAGAAGCGCATATGGACGGACATCTCAGCCTGTTTTAAAAAAATCTCGCGGAATTTTTGCTTCGATTGATAACTGTCGATTAAACCTGGGTACACCATCCTACGCCTGAGACAAAGCAGTAGTCAATGCAGTGCATTGCGGTGGGAGAACCAACTCCAAGGAAGGCAAAGCTGGTTCTCTCTGCAGAGACAGTGATGGGGACAATTTTTTGGGAAAATCGAGGAATAATTCTTCACGATTACCTTGAAAAGGGTTTAACAATCAACGGATAGTACTACACTGCATTGCTAGATGAATTGAAGGCCACATTATGAAACAATGTCCACATTTGGAAAAAACCAAAATCCTGTTTCACCAGGATAACACCCGGGTTTACACGTGCATGGTTACAATGCCAAAATTGAACGAATTGAAGTTTGGATTTCCTCTGCATTCACCCTATTCGCGAAACCTACCTCCCTGTTCCCAAATTTGAAAAAAACATCTTGGCGGAAAAAAAATTGGGTCAAATACTGAGGTTGAAGACGCTGTAAATAAGTATTTTTCAGGTTTGGGTAATCATTTTTTTTTCTGACTGTTTGAAGAGATGGGAAAAACGTTGGACCAAATTTATTTAGTTGCAGGGAGATTACGTTGAAAAATAAATTTTATTTTGCTCCAAAATATGTGTTTTTGTTAAAAAGGCCAGCCACATTTCAAATATCGTTCATACATTGGTCAAACCTCACCAACATGAAGGTCACGTCTTACTCAGAAGATGAGTGACAATTGTATTAATGAGAAATCTTTTGCTGTAGTAATATAAAATGTAAGTTAAAATAAATAATAAGTTTTTTTACAAAATATTTTGTGGCGACTGTCGAGGTTTTCATGTATTTAAAAAGAACGGCGAAGAATAAATTTGGTGTTTATATATAGATATGTTATGACCAGAAATAATTAAATAATGATAAAATTTTGCTAGAGTTTAATTTGTTTGTATATATTTTAAATTTATCATTTATTTTATATCTTCTTGTATATTTCCGTATATGCATATATTTTGGTTGTACGTGTATTGACGTGTCAATTCAATTTATATTGGCTCTTGAATAAAAGTTGTCATTATATTATTGTTCTTTTCTTACATTTTATAACCGCAGTTCCCATTCAACCACTTTGTATAAGTCGATTAGGTACTTCCTAACATATGATATATAAATAGAAGAATAGCAAAGTACAAGCAGAAATAAGATACAATACCTTAAGACATTTTATGTACTGCTAAAAGTGAAACACTCACCGTAAAGTCGAATCGAGCCTTCCGTCTCCCCGAGGGAATTTTTCGAAATGCATCGATAATTTCCAAAATCTCCCGACTGTAGGTTCCTCACCGTCAGTTTCATGTGCGCTCTGTAACTATTTTCCATATTCTCGGTTCCGTATTTCTTGTTGGGCAAGAGCATGACGTTTTCGTAGACCCAATAACTAATCGCTCTTGGATAAGCTTCCGTGTGACAGTCAATTGTTACATCAGTTCCAGCCGGCGCCCCAACTAACTGATTGGGGACCCAGATCATTGGGGAGACTGCAAAAAGAACAGAAAAACACTTTAGCGTGAATTATAGCGCGAAAGAGATTGAATATTGCCCCGTAGAAATGTACAAATAACATTTGTAAGATTACATTGACTACTAAGGCCGTGCACAGGTTATAAAATTTACTTACAGATTCATTGTGTTTACATAAAATATATTATTAATTATAACACAGCCCTTCCAAGAATTTATATATTTACTAGGGTTCGTATACAAGAAATTATAATTCAAAATTTTTCACAAATAAATTTTATTATCACCAAAAACTGGTGGGTAGGCTAATAAAACACTTATGATTGGATAAAAGAAATACTTTTTGGAACTTAATACAAATGATGTAGAAAAACTTTCATTTAGAAAATACACCGAAAGTTATGCCAAAGAGCTACAACACGAAGTACTCACGATTGAGGAAATTGAAGAAGCAGCAGCAAATTATAATTGGCAAAACATCAGGACATGACAAAATAACACTGCATATGTCATATAGCCTGGACGACAGCGTGGCCATTTCTGAGTATCGCTTCCAAAACATATAAAAGAAACTTTGAAAAAAGTTTAAGACAAATTCTACAACGACAACTAACGGTATTAACGGACCAGCTGCAGAGAAAAGTCGAAGGTGTGACGTGAATAAATAGAATTAGGAACGAGAACATTAGAAACCTACTAGGGGTTAAAATTGTATTAGAAAAAATTGAAACACAACAACTAAGGTGGAGCGGGCATGTAGTTAGAATGAGTGAAAGGATGGCGGTGGAAGTATTATAGGAATAGGCAGAGAAAAAAACGAAAAACAAGGCCGCCCAAGAAAAGCATGGAGAGTGCGATCTCAGATGTGCGAAAGAGAAAAGGACTCAACTGGAGCATTACCAAGACAGGTGCAAATGACAGAAAGAGATGGTGAAAGACCATCGCCTCTGAACCACAAGTAGAAGAGGCTCGAGATAAATAAGTAAGTATATGTAATAGAGCTTGGACGAAAATGTGTCGCTTTTTGAGCATCGCATCGGAAACATATGAAAGAAACTTGGAAAATAGTTTAAGACAGATTATACAACGACAACTAAATAACGCTGAAAATGAATTTAGAGAAAGACCACATATTTACTGTGAAACGAATAAATCACTGGTCGAAGACAGATGGATCTTGAATATGCATAAGCAGTTAAAAGCCTGTACATACATAACACTAATTATGTCAAAATCCATGACATGGAATGTAAACAATTTCAAATAAGTGATTCTTTTCTATGGACATCCAGTTAAAAAAAACTAATTAGCTTCTTATTGCTGTCCATAGAACACTAATCATCCGGTCTGTAGACTATGTAGTTTGGCAACTACATTGCTCATCAGTGTAGCTTTCATGTATTGTCACTGAAATCGGTATCGTGAAAAATGCGAATTATTATACAAATTGTCTTATTATCACAAATAATTTGTATATAATATATACACTGTGTATCAGCCAAATGGAATAAATTCGAAAATAAATAAATGGGGGCGTGTTCGGAAAAACGCTCGAACACGTCATTTGGTATTTTTAGTTGTGCATTTTTTCAACAGAAGCTTTTTATACATGGCGTGTCATACAACAGTGACCGATACCAACTTTTCTTATTTAAAATGCAACACCCTGTACTATATTATTCAATTTTTGGATTCTTCAGAAAATGCTATTTCATGTACATCTTCCTATACCTATCTTCAACTGTTTCGGAAATATTAAGTGTTTTCAGATTTATTGCAAAAATTAACATTAAAGAAAGAAAATTATTTGATTATAGAAATTAGCTACAACGCACTCAAAAACTAATAAGTAATCTGTTTATTTATACATAAGTTATGTATATTCTTCTATAAAAATGGAACAGCGAAGGAATTAAACTATTATATGCTTGTAATATACCGCATGTGTCAAGTAACATTAGCCATAGTGGATCTATGTATACGTATGTATGTATGTACGATGTATAGACACCACGCTGCTACGTATTACATACATACGTATAAACTGATTCTCTATGGCTACTGGTATTTGACACAACCGGTATGTGAATATTAACGAAATGATACATTTAATTAAGAAATAGGAAGGAAGCTTTGCCTTTAAATAGAAAAATATTACTTTAAAACACAATAACATTTATTTCAGTATGAAATGGTAGAAACAATGTTCTAATAATAATATTATTAACAAGTACGTTTGAAATTAATATATTTTGAAATCGTAGGTTTTTAATCTCATTATTATATTGACTAAAATAAAGGTAAAATATTATTTATTAGGATGGGTGCACACCAATTATACAAAACATTCTTTTTGTCAAACAAAATGTTTGGAGGAGATGTACACCAATCAAACTAATTGTTTGACAAATATTTTAAACAATTTTTTGGCAAATTATTGATTAATAATGTGTTATTAAGTTTATTTAACATTAATTATAAATGCCAAATGAATATATAATTCAGTTATAGATATGTTTTGTTTAATTTGTGTACAACAGCCTAATATATTTGTCAAATTTGTGTGCATAATGGTTTGGAAATCGTCCCGGGAAAAGGAATATGAGAGTTACGAAAATCTCGTGGTATCCTTGAGTTTAACAAGAGTGTCTTTATCTGCTCATAATATTACATTTCACTGGATTATGTTCGCTTTTACTCTAAATTATATACTTATTTTGCTTCTAATGACATTTGTTCTTATAGGAATTCGGTTTGGTGGCCTCTTTGTATGAAAATCACCCCGCTACTCTCTTGTTATTGTTTGGACTACAGCTTCGTTTACCAACATCCAAATTAATTTAAAGCATTCTTACAATTTCATATATTTGTCTTTTATATCTTTTCATATTTACCTATCTTAATTTTACCATGATTGAATTCATGTAACAACCGCATTAAAAACATATTCTCCGAAATTAAATTGTGAAGCCTGTATTAATATACAGTTTAAAATACTGTTCACGTTCTAAATTTTCATAACTCAAAGTATTAATGACGATTTGAACATTAATAATTAATATTCATAATAAATTCAAACAAAAATATACGGTCTTTGTAACTATAAAAATAAATTATATAAACGGAAATTGTCACTAATTCACATCTATAGATTCCTTATGTCTAGAACTATATAATTTAATACTGTTTTACATATATTTCTGCCTTTTCATACACATTACAAATCAAAATTAAAACTAGTATAATAAAATAACAATTGGCTTGATTAGTCTAACCAACGCAAAGTATATTATACACACACACACCACGCTCACACACATTAATATATATATATATATATATATATATATATTACTTGTATACAATGTAATGAGTATTTTCTAAAAATGTCTTCACTACTGCAAGAAGCTCTCAAAAAATGTAAAATATGTATTATGCAGTAGTGAAAAAAAAAATCAGTAAATACTCATTAAATTGTATGCAAGTTATAATTTTGATTATAGTTCTTAAAATTATTGTTTAAAATCTGGTCTTAAAGAAAATTTCAAATAAAATCAAAATCTTTACAAACTTATACAAACGTTTTAATTAATTAAGACCAATTGTCATCATATATATATACATATATATATATAAATAAATGTAATATATTTCATATATATATATATATATATATATATATATATAATGTAAGACTTAATTATTGGGGAATCCAGCATAAAAACAAAATTCAATTTAGTTCTTTATTTTTTCATCCAATATTTCGCACATTGTGTGTGTGCTTCATCAGGGATTAAAAATGTGAACTATGATGTGGACAATATTACTAAAATACATCTACACTAATATCGACAGGTACATCTCTGAAATGTATACTAAACAAAACTACATACATACATATATATATACAGGGTGTAACAGTGGGAACGCCGTGGTCTCTGGTAGTCAAATGGTAACAATTTTGAAAAAGTTACATACTGGAATATATGTAGGTGGATTAGATCTACAATTTAAAAATAATAGGCAATTTACAGGGTGTTTCAAAACTTAGCAATGTACCAAAGTTATGTTTTTCTTAATGGAACACCCTGTATTTTATGTCATTTTTGAGTTGTACACTGAAATCTAGATCAACTTTATTTAAGGTTTTCTATGTCTAATTTTTGTAGTTTAGGAGATATTTCAAGTTTTTTGAAAATGCAATGTTGCACGAAAAGTTTAGTATCTCGAAAATGACTTAATTCAGAGAAGTGGAACGAATAGCGTAAATGGCAGATCCTTTGGCTGATTGAATGCCATATTCAAAGTTGCCGAGTATTCTACAGGTCGTTCATGTACCGAGAGCAAACTTTATGAACTTCTTTCGTGCATAACTTTATTATTTTAAATGGAACACCCTGTATGTATTTATGTTATCAGATAGAACATTTTATTGTCTAAAAACCAGTATCAGGAATCCCTATGACTATCTTTACTAGTTTTTAAGTTATTTGTGTTTTTTAGATAACTTACGGAAATTGTTATTATTTAATCTAGGAGGTTGGATCTTCATAGAGAAACTGTCAATTTGACGTGTACTCCGTTAACATCATGAAGGCATACTCGTTGCAAGAAAGAACTGATATGATTTTAGTTATTGGTGAGTGTCAGGAAAATTGCTTGAATTGTTGATCTAGATTTCAGTGTACAACTCAAAAATGACATAAAATACAGGGTGTTCCATTAAGAAAAACATAACTTTGGTACATTGCTAAGTTTTGAAACACCCTGTATATTGCCTATTATTTTTAAATTGTAGATCTAATCCACCTATATATATTCCAGTATGTAACTTTTTCAAAATTGTTACCATTTGACTACCAGAGACCACGGCGTTCCCACTGTTACACCCTGTATATATATACTGGGGTGTCTCTAAAAGGTGCGGAAAAAACGCTACCACACATTTCTGAGGGCAAAATATGACGATCTAACCCAACTTACCTCAGTCCAAAAGTGGATGCTTTCGGAGATACAGAGTGTCAAAAGTTCAATTTGGTTTTAGTCTTTTATAAATAATTTCTGTAATAATTGGTATATTGTCACAATATTTGGGTAGGGGGGGTTTCGTGGGGTAAAAAATTTAAATCTGCTCTCATTTTCATTGCAAAATGTAGAGGGCGCCACCTGCGGCATATTGTATCCATTTAAAACGTAATAACTTTTTTGAGACACACTGTATTTAACTTTTAAATAAAAATTCTTAATCTCTAATGTTTTTTACCTAGAAAAGATATACTTGGTAGGAGTTGATTGGAGCAGCCGTTTATGAGTAATCTGGATATAAAAAATTCCTTCCGTATATGGACACATATGCTTCTGTAATTTGGGTGTTATTCTTGTGGCAATTCAATGCAATGGTGCATCCACTTTTGGACTGAGGTAAGTTGGGTTAGATCGCCCTCAGAAATGTGTGGTAGCGTTTTTTCCGCACCTCTTAGAGACACCCTGTATATATATATTGTGCTAGGTAATATCTCATACATATAAGTTCAACCCTCGAAATAATTATTAAATCCTAATACAGTTTAAATGTCATAAAATTGAACTGTATATGCAATGAAATAACACTCTAGACATGTTTTGAAAAATTGCTATTATTTAACGAACAACCCTCGTATGTGCTAGTTTTATAATCCCTTAATATATCATCTAATATTTCACTCATAATACGAAGGTGTTTTATTTATATGCCCGACTAGCTTTACATTTTAACTCTACATAAATTACTTTACTCTATCTTGACTCTTTATTTAATTTACAGAATTTAACTCTGCCTACAATCATATACTCTTATAAATTTCAATAATCCTTTTTAAATTTCTTATTTCTTTGCTAAATTAACATTATATAAATTACTGATTACTATATTATCTTAATACATTCTATACTTTAAATAATCCAGTTTACTAACAAGTGTTCAATAAAACACCTAGATGTCACCACTACTCATTCCATTTCAATATATCAAATGACATTTATTTCTTTGAGGTTATAAATTAACCAAAATATTTCCTATAGTTGAGAATTTGACTATGATAAAATAAAACGATATTCTACTAATAAATAATATGTTTATATTCAAACTTCGTGTGTTTTTTTTTTATACGGGACAATGGTTAACAATATTTTAATATGGAAACTGAATATTTGACGTTTAGAAAATATTTACTCCAAGGTGTATAGTTCCAAATCCAACTAAATAATTCAGGTACGTACTCTGATCTTATTTATTATTGATATTCAAAAATTAAGTAATTCTTTCTATTACTTACTTTCTCAAATTAATTTATACTATTATTATAATGTGTTCAAAACTATTTACTGGCTTGATAACTCCATAAATTTGTATTTAAATGAAAATTATTCATATCTTGACATATTACTGGATAGTAGAGAATTAAAATAACTTATGTTGTTTATAACAAATGTACTTGTTGTAATTACTATTAGTTCAGTCTATTTCAATACTGAATTATATTGCAAATAATTAAATCTTTTCCAACATTCACAAAATGTTATCTTTCTTTAATACTGACACAAATAATATACTAAAATGGTAATACTTAATTGCTTTCTTCTTTTAGATGAGTAACTATCCACTTCCTGAAGACGTTTTTGGACGGATACTACTTCTTGGATGTGGTTAAACTTCAATCTTGTTCAAACTCGTGACGAAAGAATACCAATTATCCTGTACAGGAACTTGCTCGACGTTTGGAATAAATTGTCCTCTTATTAGGATGTCGAATCTCTTAGTGCACAGCAACTTCTCTTATACAACTGGAACTTGTGAAATTCACCAACCTTTATGGATTTCTTGTGATAATCTGCCTCCTTTTGATCACCAGTACTTCTGAAATCTGCTACCTTTTATAAAAATCGGATCTTGAAGATTACTTCACCCTTTATGGAATTTCAAAACTCTGCTACTCAATAGCCTTCTGAAAACTTCTATGATCCCGGAGACAACAACCCTATTTCGGATATACCTGGATCTTGTACAAATTTGTAAGTACAATTATTTTTTTATATTAATTTATTCGTAGTTAACGTAGTTCACTCAGGACACACTTTTCTCTTTTATAATTAACTATTATCGCGTTAATATCAGAAAAGATATTCCCTTTTCCAAAAACACGTCTACCGTTTTTTAGAATTCGAAAAATTCTTTCGTTTTTATTTATTCATTTCCCTAGTAATCCTTACTCATTTAGTATTCTCCAATCAAAGTTTTACAACAGCAATAACCACCAACAACATAGCTTTTAAATTCTCTAATATACCTAGAATACCTCTTAACATTGTATTATTTGATTATCTAAATTCTTTTTATAATTTTATCAACCTTTTTTTACACATTCATATCCCAATACCTCTCTACTTCTATATTTCTGAACAAATGTCAAATAATGACAGTTCCTGTATTTCAAATTATACCCGGGAACTGTTCTACAATACAATCTATACACCTTTCAAAATACGATTCTAAATATTTTTATCACCTCATAAACGTCAATTACCCAAGTTTTTACAAATTTATAATACATTTTACAAAATAACAACTAATATTCAACTCTCTTCTTTCCAGAATATTTTGAACTTCAAAGAAAAATGAACATGGTCAACCTTTCCATATACAGGTGGTTTATTATAAAATTCGAATACTTGTTAAATGCGATAAACCTCTTATATGATTAACTCAATAAATCTTATTTTAAACACATCATAATAAATTTTTCTACGTTTATTTAATTAAATTTGGTAACTTTTATAACTTTCCATATTATATTGTTAACGTATGCCTTTATACTATAACATATGCCCCTTTTAATAAATGTAAATTTAAACCTCAAATAAAAAAATTTGCATTTATTAAACTAATATAACTTCAATAATTACACTGTCAGTAATTCCTATCTTGTAAACAATGTTATTACAATAAACTATTCATATTCAAATCCAATGTACAAACATTTCACAATTCTCAACAATCATCCAAAGTAATATAAGTATCAATTATTTTAATTCATCATAAGAAAATTTTACATACATAATAACTATGCCCTGTATATTCTATTAATATTTTAGCAAGTATTCTCTACATATAAATATTTAGCCTCTATACAATTTTTATAAAATCATAGTAACTGTATTACTCTTAACATTTCTTTTAGGTGATAGTTTCAATTTTTTCATTCAACTCTTTCTCGTAAAGATTATTGCCTCTATAAAATATTTTACTTATGCTCACTTATACATTTATATTATATTTATTATTTATATTCCCTTTGCGCATGTATCCCATAATATTCCTATAGACATATCCGTCTTCCCCATACTTTCTACTTATGAAAGTTTATAATTATATTTACGTTTTATTGGCGTACGTTACCTTAATCTCTCATTAGACATTTTAGTCCTATATAAATCATCATATTAGGTTACTTTTAACCCATTCTCTATCATTTATATTATAATTCCATATTTTAATGGTACATTTTATATTTATTTATTATTGCAAGCATATTTCCTTCAATTTAACTATTATATCATAAAGGCTTTCACTATCTTTTCATAATTAGCTTTATAACATCACCTACTTTATTAATTTGCAAATCACTTTTACTGCTTCAATTATTTTACAATTTTAAGGCTTTAAATAATTCTTTCTTTTCCTCACTACTAAATATATTCCTTCTAAGTTTTATATCTGGGCATATAATTACGCTTTTAATTCTAAATAAATTTTCTTATAGTACTTTGGTATATATTTTTTTTATATATAAAATATGTAGGAATGAGAGTAACACTTAACACAAATCTTAAAATAACATTCTTCAAATATTTCTAATATTCTATACTCTATATTCTATATTTCGATTCTGAACCTCTTTCTATTTGTCCATTTTTATACTAGGCTTTATTCACCCTACTTATGAACTTTAACATGCCCCTTTCTCAACAAATCAAATAAGTTAACATATTTTTTTTTTTTTTATATCCGATTATGTTCTTGTTATACAAAATACTCCTACTATGCCCCTAACTTCTATACCATATAAAAATTTGAACTCTTGAATATAAAAACATTTCTTATATGGTTTGATGATTCTTCGAAAACAACATGTGAATGAATTAACAATATTTGGATACGGAAGTGACGTTACCCACCTATATAACACAATCAATTCTAATGTAATGTCCTGCCTATAACTTGAGATCTAATTTATACTCGGAAAGCAGGTGTCGTAAATACCTTCAGAAGTTGACCTCTTTCCTTCTGTCCTGACTATAACTTGAGATCTAATTTATACTGAGATAAGCAGGTGTCGTAAATACCTTCAGAAGATGACCTCTTTCCTTCTGTCCTGACTATAATTTTCTGTTCATAATTCTATTTTTAATCTAACTCTATTCTTCCATGTACCCAATTTTTCTACTGGTACCAAATTTTCTAAATACCATGTATCCTCTAGTTCCATTACATAAGTAATCTTATTAATCATTTTCCTAATCTTATTAAATACTCTTCCAAAATTAATATGATTTAATATGAATGTGTTTGAAACTTTCTGACATTCAATATCACATTCTAATAACACTTTACTATTTATATCCAAGATCAATGTCTCCTGATAAACATTACGTGACACATATTTTTTTAAATAAACTCTTCTCTTCTCAATAAAATTATTACCATTTACAATTCCTTCAAATTTATTGTCCATATTAATTTTTTCACTTCTTAAGCTATTTCTCATATATGTTAATAACATATTACGTCCAACATTAAATATTATTCCAGTAAACTTTCCGTCTCCTATAAATATTCCTTTTATCTGCCTTGAAGTGAATACGTATAACTTTTTGGCATCTTCTTCTTCTAATAAAATTGAATCTAATTGAGTTCTTAAAATACTTCTGCCTGAATCCATGTATTTTGTTTTCTTCTTTAAAAATACGATTGTATAAAATTTCTTAATCTCTGCTGTCTTTTGTATATCATCAATACCGTTTAAAACATCCTTCTCAAAATTTCCTATCACTTCTTTAGTCTCTTTTATGTCTATTTCTACTAACTGATTTCCAATAATTACTCCTTCTTCCATCTTCAATATTCCATTAACTTCTGCTGAATCTTGTTTGTCTTTCATGCAAACTTGTGTTACTGGTATTATTTCTTCTGGATTACTCACCAAAGATATTTTAAATTCTTCAATATTCCTTCTATATTCTTCTCTAGTATCAATGTTCGCCTTAATCAATTTATCCAATTTTTCTCCTAATTCTTTTTTATCCTCATCCCTATTTTTCTTATTCTCTTCACTAGCCTTGTCAAGTTTATCCATTAACTTCTTATTATTCTCTTCATTAGCCTTGTCAAATTTATCACTTATTTTTACCTCTAAATCCACTAAATTCTTCTTACTTTCTATTCTATCCTCATCCCTATTTTTCTTATTCTCTTCACTAGCCTTGTCAAATTTATCCATTAATTTCTTATTATTCTCTTCACTAATTTGTTTAAACATTTGTAGAATTAATTCCATATCTGCTGTTGTAGTCGACATTTCTGTTTTAGAAGTCTCTCCTAATATTTCCACCTTATCTCCTTTGTCCTGTATCTCTTCCAACTGTTGATTTTCTTGCTGGACCTGTAATGTAACATCTCCTCCCTCTTGTGAAATTCCTTCCTGACTAACCTCCACCTCATCATCACTAGATGCTTCTACTCTATTCATTCTTGAACTACTTTTAGACCTAGTATCCATTTTTAATAATAACTACTATGTGACAACAATACAAATATACTTTCCAAAATTATCAATATAAGTTTTACTATGATAATCCACTTCGTAAAATGTTTATTTATGTTTACACATATAATAAAGTAAATAAAATATTGAAAATTCTATATTGCGAGTCTTATTTTACGTAGCCCCACGTTGATGCGTCATAAATGTGCTAGGTAATATCTCATACATATAAGTTCAACCCTCGAAATAATTATTAAATCCTAATACAGTTTAAATGTCATAAAATTGAACTGTATATGCAATGAAATAACACTCTAGACATGTTTTGAAAAATTGCTATTATTTAACGAACAACCCTCGTATGTGCTAGTTTTATAATCCCTTAATATATCATCTAATATTTCACTCATAATACGAAGGTGTTTTATTTATATGCCCGACTAGCTTTACATTTTAACTCTACATAAATTACTTTACTCTATCTTGACTCTTTATTTAATTTACAGAATTTAACTCTGCCTACAATCATATACTCTTATAAATTTCAATAATCCTTTTTAAATTTCTTATTTCTTTGCTAAATTAACATTATATAAATTACTGATTACTATATTATCTTAATACATTCTATACTTTAAATAATCCAGTTTACTAACAAGTGTTCAATAAAACACCTAGATGTCACCACTACTCATTCCATTTCAATATATCAAATGACATTTATTTCTTTGAGGTTATAAATTAACCAAAATATTTCCAAGAAGTTGAGAATTTGACTATGATAAAATAAAACGATATTCTACTAATAAATAATATGTTTATATTCAAACTTCGTGTGTTTTTTTTTTATACGGGACAATGGTTAACAATATTTTAATATGGAAACTGAATATTTGACGTTTAGAAAATATTTACTCCAAGGTGTATAGTTCCAAATCCAACTAAATAATTCAGGTACGTACTCTGATCTTATTTATTATTGATATTCAAAAATTAAGTAATTCTTTCTATTACTTACTTTCTCAAATTAATTTATACTATTATTATAATGTGTTCAAAACTATTTACTGGCTTGATAACTCCATAAATTTGTATTTAAATGAAAATTATTCATATCTTGACATATTACTGGATAGTAGAGAATTAAAATAACTTATGTTGTTTATAACAAATGTACTTGTTGTAATTACTATTAGTTCAGTCTATTTCAATACTGAATTATATTGCAAATAATTAAATCTTTTCCAACATTCACAAAATGTTATCTTTCTTTAATACTGACACAAATAATATACTAAAATGGTAATACTTAATTGCTTTCTTCTTTTAGATGAGTAACTATCCACTTCCTGAAGACGTTTTTGGACGGATACTACTTCTTGGATGTGGTTAAACTTCAATCTTGTTCAAACTCGTGACGAAAGAATACCAATTATCCTGTACAGGAACTTGCTCGACGTTTGGAATAAATTGTCCTCTTATTAGGATGTCGAATCTCTTAGTGCACAGCAACTTCTCTTATACAACTGGAACTTGTGAAATTCACCAACCTTTATGGATTTCTTGTGATAATCTGCCTCCTTTTGATCACCAGTACTTCTGAAATCTGCTACCTTTTATAAAAATCGGATCTTGAAGATTACTTCACCCTTTATGGAATTTCAAAACTCTGCTACTCAATAGCCTTCTGAAAACTTCTATGATCCCGGAGACAACAACCCTATTTCGGATATACCTGGATCTTGTACAAATTTGTAAGTACAATTATTTTTTTATATTAATTTATTCGTAGTTAACGTAGTTCACTCAGGACACACTTTTCTCTTTTATAATTAACTATTATCGCGTTAATATCAGAAAAGATATTCCCTTTTCCAAAAACACGTCTACCGTTTTTTAGAATTCGAAAAATTCTTTCGTTTTTATTTATTCATTTCCCTAGTAATCCTTACTCATTTAGTATTCTCCAATCAAAGTTTTACAACAGCAATAACCACCAACAACATAGCTTTTAAATTCTCTAATATACCTAGAATACCTCTTAACATTGTATTATTTGATTATCTAAATTCTTTTTATAATTTTATCAACCTTTTTTTACACATTCATATCCCAATACCTCTCTACTTCTATATTTCTGAACAAATGTCAAATAATGACAGTTCCTGTATTTCAAATTATACCCGGGAACTGTTCTACAATACAATCTATACACCTTTCAAAATACGATTCTAAATATTTTTATCACCTCATAAACGTCAATTACCCAAGTTTTTACAAATTTATAATACATTTTACAAAATAACAACTAATATTCAACTCTCTTCTTTCCAGAATATTTTGAACTTCAAAGAAAAATGAACATGGTCAACCTTTCCATATACAGGTGGTTTATTATAAAATTCGAATACTTGTTAAATGCGATAAACCTCTTATATGATTAACTCAATAAATCTTATTTTAAACACATCATAATAAATTTTTCTACGTTTATTTAATTAAATTTGGTAACTTTTATAACTTTCCATATTATATTGTTAACGTATGCCTTTATACTATAACAATATATATATATATATATATATATATATATATATATATATATATATATGGTCTCTATATATATATATATATGGTCTCTATATATATATATATATATATATATGATCTCGCATATATATATATATATATGCGAGACCAGACTTTTGACTACCTAGCAAGTTCGACTGCGCATAAACGGCCGATAAACCCCCAACAAAGCCCTTTGAATATTACTTTGTAATAAATACCTTTTACTTTGTATATTATTCTTTGCATACAATTCTTTCAATTCATTTACATTTGAGGCTTGAATTGATTTCTTTATATCGATCTTATTATTTATAAATATTGCTTTCCCATAATAGCAGCGACATCTGTATTTCAGATATCGCACCATATCCACTTCGTGCTATACACCCGAACGTCCCCGAACGTCTCCGAACAGTGGTGCTAGCCAAACTGCCGCCAGGGTATAACATTTAAAGTGGGCGACTTTTGCCTACCGGTTGCCAAAAGTATGTTTGGTCGCCATGAGTAAGTAGTACAGTATATACAAACGTTCGATTATTCGATTTTAGTACCTGGCTGAAGATGTTCTAATGACAACAAGTAGAAGTGAATATTATTATCAATGAAACGGTGATTTGTAGTCAATTTATTTCATGTGAAATTGAATTACTTCGGCGCAAATCCAAGGTTTAGTTTTACATTTTTACTAAAACGCAATTCGATTTTTTGCGCATCAGGAGCGTAATGTATTTGTTTACGTTCTTTGTCATGGCGAAACCACATAGAAAATAGAATTAGCGAGTAATAATGGAGTGCAAAAGCTTTTATAGTATAATTAGCATGTTATAATAAATATATAATATTATATACTTGGGTATAGTAGTGCTTCACTAGTAAATTACGAAAGGTTTAAGATTTACGAATACGCCTGTTTCAAAACTAATTTTGTAGCAATAAAGGTACGGAATATACTAGTGGAACTCGTAACGTGTAATATCTGTTCTAATTTTCTAAATTACTTTGAATATAATTTTGTAGATAAGTTGTACAATGCAATATATATGTGAATTACAGACTAGTACATCGGAATATATACATTTGATTATTATTTTATGGACACATATCTGGTAGAATTTAATTCGCAAGGTAGAACGTAACTAAAAATTTTTACACTTACACTAAATTGAAGATTAGGCACCAAAAATTTAAGACAAAAGATCAGTTGACTAGGGAAACTAGATAGTTGAAGTCGCGTGTCGTCATTCTGTATAAAATTGCTACACCGCATATTTTACGGTTCATGCTTCTAAAAAAAAATATTTTTTATGAAAATTGAGTAATTTAGTTTAAAAACATTAGTTTCTAAATTTTCACTGCGTACTTTACGATAACTAGATGTAAGAAATTAAATAAAAAACACACACATATATATATATATATATATACATACGAAAAAGTATTGACTATATATATATATATATATATATATATATATATATATATATACATGTAGTAATAATAATTGTTAATTTATATTAATTGTTTTATGTTGAGGTCGCGTATTATTTCGTATATTTTCGTTGTTGGTGTCTGTTGTTCACGGAATAATGAGTTTTTGAATTCTTTTTCATTGTGCATGTTGTTTATTTGTTTTTTTTCTTGGCTAGATCGCTCCATTCGCTCATCAGGTAATTTATACTGGATGTTAACATGAAGTGATTGATATATTGACTTTTTCATGTGTTCTGATGTCATGTTTCGTATTTTCTCTATATCTGTTCTATTTGTGACATTTTTAGTTTTTTAGTTATTTATATATTGACCTCATTTTATTTTAAGTTATTTAGTATTATTAGTCCTAGGCATTTTACCTGCTTTGTTTGTATGGGCTAGTTGTTGATTAGAATATTGCAACTCGAAGTCTGAGGTTTTCTAGATCATATATGTATTTTGCTTTTTTCTTGATTGTTATAAGTCTAGGGAGCGGAATCGAGCGAGTCATGACTCATCGCCCATGGGCGCGCTATTGAAATGTTGTATTTTTAAAGAGGTTTTAATTTTATTTATATAATTGAATAACAAGTGGCTGGTGATTATAAAATACAAAATACCCTACTATTTGTTCATTTTCTCTTCTGTAAGACTTGTTCTCTTTGAATTAAGTACATCCTTGTAGATAGAAAACGTCTTTTCTATATCGCAACTGGTTATATTTACGTAATGGAAATATCCTTTTATTTCAGCGTATTTAGCATACACAATTGCCGCAATGTTATTAAACCTGGATTTCTATTAAAAACTGCGTCTAAGTAACTTGGAATTATTAATAGCCACGTCTAATGTGGTTAATCCATTTTTACTTTCTTATACGTAGTATAAGGAAGTAATGTGAAATTTTCGACTTCGAGATTTTTGCAGATGTCCACGTTTTGAAGTCCCCTGATACCGAAAAAGATGTTTTTTTAAATGTCTGTGTGTCTCTATGTGACCAAGATAACCGCTGTAGATATCAATTCCAAATTTTGTATTTACGTGTCTAATCTCCCTCTTGAGATCTGAGTAGTTTTTCAGTAAAATCGGTAGACCGGAAGTAGCAGTTTACTTCAGTGAAAAAATTAAATTTTGCCAATATTTCGTCAACTACTAAATTTAAACAAATGTATAAAGAATTCATATTGTACTTGAAACTAAAATTGAGAACAATTTTATTTAAAAAGTTTTTCGAAGCTGCTACCGGAAGTAGGTCTTTTATCCTATCGAAAATCAGTTTTTTGCGAATATTTCGCATGTCATGCTTTTTAGACAGGTACGTTACGGGTATAAAAGCATTTAAAACGTAATTTTCAATAACTTTTGCATAAAAACAATTTCAAAATTCAGACCGGAACTACCACTTTTACTATTATCGAATAGCGATTTTTTGCGAATATGTCGTAAATACTTTTTTGGTATCAGGGGACTTCAAAACGTGGACATCTGCAGAGGAAAGAACCGCTACGTCCAGAACTAGTGGCAGCACCTGCTCCTGGGATTAAGCTTATGCCTGGTAGATGTGAAGTATTTTCAAATATTTTTTAGTATTAATATATTTATTATTATTATTATATAAACAAAATAGTACCTAAAAGCTAGTATTAATTCACTAATACGTAATAATAAATTTTATTATTTAGATTTAGAAATAAAATAAATACAATCTGTTATCTAAATTCCAACAAAATACGTATATAGCAAACGCAAGAACCTTATTAAAATACGCATATATAAAAACTTATGAATGAATGTGTAAAATCAAGGCCGACTCTTCTTGATAAGGAAACAGAGAAATAATACATAAAATTTTGTGTTTACATAGATGGTCATAAAACATAAAATAACATAAGTATTTTATTAAATTGCTTGACTTTAAATCCGTAAGATATAATATAATATATCGTCGCCCTAAAGTCAAAACCTCGTATCTACCAAAATGGAAATTTTCAGGAGAGACAAAAAAACTTTTTTATACGAAGTCTTTAAAACTGCTTCTTAATAATAATTATTAATTGAAACATAATGTAACCCTCAATTAAATGAAAGTTAGACGAAAAAAGATCTAAAGTGATTTATCTTCTTTTTGAAAAAGAAGTGAGATACGAGGTTTTGCATTGAATTAGTATTCATTAATGATGACTTACGGGGAAGTGAGATTAAAAAAAAAATATAATATTGTTATTTATTTAGCAGAAAAACTTTATTAAAGGTCACATTAAACTTTATTGCGACAAAATAACAATAAAAGAAACTTACTACATAACACTTAGTGGTTCAAACCATCATAAAACCCGTGATAATCCGCGGCTATGACTTTTTTTAACGACTGCAGATGTTGATACTTGTCACCTTTTATTGGTAGTGATTTTGGGTAGAGATTTGGTATTTCACCACAATAATTAGTATTATTGCGTTGGGGTAGGCGTACCCAGTCATCATTGAAGCTTAGCTTGAACTGAATGTCACCCGTGGGGCAGTACTTAAGTGCTCGCAGATCGTTCACAGTAGAGTCACCAACACGCTTGCCTGGGCGAATGGACGTTACGTATTTGATCTGAGAATAATCTTTAAAAAATGTGTGATCAATGTATTTCACTTTGTATGGGTTGTTCCGTTTGCGAGCTTCTTTTATAATCTCAACATAATTTGATGGTGAATAAATATGTCGATTTTTCTTTCTCCGTTCAATAGTTGAATGGACGCTATCGCATTCCATGTGCGAGTGCCCTTTTACCAAATATTTTTGGATGATGGTAATTTGGTTCATTTTTGCATGGTGGAGAAGAGAATTGGCTAATGTAACGTTCCGGTTCTGTGCGCCGCAACCGTCACTAAAAATTACTATCTCTTTTTCTTCACCATCTAGCTCTTCTTTGAGATAATCAATCAAACATGATGCAAAACAACTTCCGTCCATCCCTCCTTCTCCTTCGTGCCATACGTAACAAACCACGTTGTCGTTCTTTAGATTATAGATCGTGTAGTTGTGACACGCAAGCTTTTGTTTAAAGTAGACCATTCCAGCCTGTATGTCAGGTACTAATTGTACAGCTTGAACATCTACTGTCAAGGTGCATACATTTCCAGCAATGGCTTCGGATTTGTCAAGATCTTTCTCGCTTCTGGCCCTATCTTTTTCCGCTATATGACTTCTATATTCCTCTTCGGTTACATTTCCTGCCTTATATACAAAACAAAGATCACATTGGTCTTTGCGAGGGTGGAATATGTCAATGCTTAAACTCCTCATCTCGGATAAAAATACATTTATGGATGTTATAAATTCTGCATCCACCTCCTTTGTATACAACTGGTAAACGTCTGAGTAAGACTGAAAGATGTTTTCCAGGTACATTTTACTTGTGGTCGCTCGGCAATAATGAGAAGGTAGTTTGGGAAGACGTTCAAAAAACTCAACAATCTTTCGTCTACGTTCGGCATTAATAGGTTTAGCTTTTGAAGGAAAGCTATCAGTTGATTTGGCAATACCAGAAGAGTGAGCATTTGTTACCCAGTTATGTATAGTCCATTCTCCAATACCAAATGTAGCCAAAAACATTTGCTTGCATACAGGCATTAGTACATTATCAACTTTTAAGTGATAGAGCAAGCTGTTTTTGCGTCTAGACGTTTTATTTTTTGTCCGTTTTTCTTTAGTCGGTTGCTGACTTACTAAAGTTCCTATAAATAATTTCCGTTGCTTCCAAAAAAAAATAATTAAACATAACCTCAAAAAAGCAAGTGATTTACTGAATATTTCTGTACACTAACAAGTACTATTGAGATTAGCAACAAAATAGTGGAAAATATGTACTCACCATTTTATAAGGCACTATTACTTAAAGAAAAAATCTAATATTTCACTTGAATTTCATGAGAAAACGAGGAAAACTACACACGTGTTCACAACTCATTGAGATACGAGGTTTTGTACTTCATAACGAGATACGAGTATTTGGTATTTAGGTGGCACATACGCAATTTTGCTGATATCGACATAGAAGCTTTTGCTACTTATGCATAACAACAAATTCCATCAGAACTCCTCGTATCTCAAAATTGCCAAAAACCGAGATACGAGGTTTTGACTTTAGGGCGACGATATTCGAATATAGACATGAAAAAAAACCAACCAAGGCCAGTCAGAATATTGTGTTTTGTAATCAAATGACGTTATTTAAAATTATTTTGTAATATTTAGCATTGCATTTTTTTCACAAATGGAGAGATAGACATTATCTCTTAAATTATGAAAAATATCGAATGTTAAATGCTAAATTTTTAAAATTATTTTGTAATAACAAAATAATTTTAATCGTCATTTGATCACAAAACACAATTTTCGCCTTATGACAGTGTTGCTGCCGATGTGTGACGTATTATAAAGGAGTTATATACAATCTGTCCAGATTTCGATGCTCACCATTGGTATATCGGTTATTAGAATAGGGGAATGTTTTGCAGAATTCAATGCTCCCAACAAATCTCATTTCAAATTCATTCGGACTTTTTACAATTTTGAGATACTTTGAAAAAACCAATATTTGCCGATTTGAATCTTCCTCAATAAGTCGATATAACCCCTAATGCGATCGCTTTTAAACTCTAACATTGTCGAGACACTTTTTTAAGACAAATTTTTTGGTGTTAACAGTAACCCCCGATTTTCACTTGTTTCGAAGTGCTTAGCGTATGGCGGCCATATTGAATTTTTAATTAGTTAGATAGTCCCTAAAAATAGCTTATCAATAATGTACAACATGCCTAATAAATCTTTATTTAGCGTATTATTTAGTATATTTTTTATTTACACGAGAGATATGAACATTTGAATAAAATTTCACTGTAACACGGAAATAGTTGGCTATGAAATTAAATGGTAGTGTAAAACAGACGATAAATAAGCTCTGTCATTATTGACATGTAAAAGTGCAGTGAAATTGGTGGGTGATTTAGAACGTTGTGTAAGTAATTACCGTTAAGCATGGAGATTAATAAGAATTGATATTGATACACACATTTTCAAATGAAGTAAAGGTTGATATGTTGCAAGTTTATTTCAAAGTAAACAGAATCTCTGAAAATGTTTGCACAAGTTACACTCAGCGTTTTCCGGAAAGACCACAACCACACAGGACAATTTTTAGCAGAATAATCAGAAATTTAGTGAACTATGGAAGCTTCGAACAAAAAAGATCTATCAAGTTAACAATGCTGAACAATCCAAGTACATCAGTACGTCGAGTGGCTCGAGAAACTGAAATTCCAAAATCTAGTGTTTACAGAACGTTGAGAAAAAACAAATACCACCCATGCAAACCGACAATTGTGCAGGGTTTAAGCGATAATGACTATCTGCGAAGATTACAATTTAGCAGGTGGTATCTACAAAAATGTGAAGATGATACTGATGATATAATAAAAAACAAAAAAGAAGTCAATAAAAGTTCGTACCAATCAAACTACACCAGAGATTAAAACCAAATAGAACTTGTAATCTTCTTTGATTTACCAAATGTGGATTTTCAGTAGACCAGTGATGATAGTTATGCCTATTGAACACTCGGCAGTTGGTAAACCGTGTTCATCTGTCCAAAGTATTTTCCTAGGAAAATCAATATCATCTTCACATTTTTGTAGAAACCACTTGCTAAACTGGAATTGTATTTGTTTTTGCTCAACGTTCTGTAAACACCAGATTTCGGAATTCCAGTTTCTCGAGCCACTCGACGTACTGATGTACTTGGATTGTTCATAACATATTGTAAAATATTATTTTGAAGAATATCAGCATTGTTAACTTAATAGATCTTTTTTGTTCGAAGCTTCCATAGTTCACTCAATTTCTGATTATTCCGTTAAAAATTGTCCGGTGTGGTTGTGGTCTTTCCGAAAAACGCTGAGCGTAACTTGTGCAAGCATTTGCAGAAATTCTATTTACTTTGAAATAAACTTCCAACATATCAGCCTTTACTTATTTGAAAATGTGTGTGCCAATATCACAATTCTTATTAATCTCCATGATTAACGGTAATTACTTAAACAAAGTTCTAAATCTCCCACCAATGTCACTGCACTTTTACATGCCAAAAATGACAGAGGTTATTTATCATTTGTTTTACACTACCACTAAAGATTTATTAGGCATGTTGTACATTATTGAACAGCTATTTTTAAGGACTATATACCTAATTAAAAATCCACTATGGCCACCATAAGAAAAACAAAAGATAGTACTAAGAACTTGGAAACAAATGAAAATCGGGGGTTACTGTTAACACCAAAAAATTTGTCTTAACAAAATGTCTCAACAATGTCAGAGTTTAAAAGCGATCGCATTAGGCGTTATCGAGTTATTGAGGAAAATTGAAATCGGCAAATATTGGTTTTTTCAAAATATTTCAAAATTGTAAAAAGTCCGAATGAATTTGAAATGAGATTTGTTGCGAGCACTGAATTCTGCAAAACATTCCCCATTTAACCGTTCCTCTAGTCTTCTAATAACCGATATACCAATTGTGAACATCGAAATCTGGACACACTGTATAAACAAACACAACCTTATACATTTTTTTTTATTTGCGGGGTAATTAGTTTCTGATTAATAAATCTTCTGAATGTAGCGGTAATAAGTATTATATGTACAATAGGTCTTAAGCCGAAAAACTTTAAATATGAAGAAATTATGAATGAATGCTTAAAAAATATCGTGTCCGGTAAAACAGGAAATGTCTTTTATTTTTAAATTGGATTATATTTTTTTCTGCACGCTCATTAAAAATAATTTCAAGTTATTAATATTTACACCCAATTGCACATTTAGAAAATAGAACTGTTCTATTTAATCAGCTTATCCTAAATATTAAGAATTACATTTACTGTTATAACAGTAAAATATTTGATGACAGATATTAAAACTTCTAATTTTTATAAAACAGTATGTGCAATTTCCCAATTTAATTTGTACAATTCTTTAACAGTTGAATTTAAAAATTACTATTAAGACAATGGCAATTCATAATTAAAAAGCAATAAATCAGTCAAAAGCATCAATGTTTGATGTCAATTCGAAATATTTTTCCCTAAACCGGGATTCTGAGCAGGCTTTTCAAAGAGTTAAATAATTATATAGCAAAAGATTACTTACACTTTTAAGGCAGAAAATATGGGTATAAAAAAGTAAAAAGCAAGTCATTTATAATATATAAAAACTGGTCTCAAAATATATTTAAAGTTTTTTTTAAAAAGCCATAATTTTTTTTGTTGACAGTAAGCAATAAATCTCTTTGATAAGATACTTTGTGTATATATTTCATTCATAATCTACTTTTGGTGTTTTTATTTAGTTCTCGGATTACAATTACAAATAAATTCTGTATGGTTTAGTTTCCTTCTTAGTGTATAGATGGTAATAGTTGTCTTAGCTGCTTTCTACCACCAGATACCAGCACATTATAGCAGGACTTACTCGAAATTTTATGTTGCCCGATTTCCCTATTTGATGGACTCTCTATAGGTATATATTCCCTCTACGCTACTATAAATGAATTAACACAGGTATTTATTTCTATCACTTCTATTTATATAACACGATAATATTTATGTATTTATTGCAGTATAATAAAAACTGCACCCCTTATATTTATCTTGTATTGTCCGAATACTACTGAATGAATGAATGCATTCCTTCTTTACTGCGCGACTACCATTGAAGGAATTATTTATTTATGTTTATTTATTTATCTGCCTGTTCCGCACGAGACTATTGAATGAATCTCTTATTCGGGAATGACTGCCTGCTTTCTGGGTACCGGCTGCTTTTTATATCCGCACACAAGACTGTGGAAACACTCGCGAAAATTCTATCTTTCTCTCGATGTTTGTAGAACATACGACAGACCCTCCGTCGCCCACACATTATACGCATGTGGATGATTTATGATGCGTCGTGCCAATGTTTACTATCCTTTTGTCGCCGCCCGGATGTCTGCTTCTTTTTTTTTGTGTTTGCTTATTTCGTTACAATATTAATGAAAATTGGCTTTCCATGGCTGAAAGAAAAGGTCTAATGAAATTACCTCACATCGTATTTTCAAGATTTAGCTGTCTAGAAGCGTAAGTAAGAAATATGAGATTCGAATAATTTGAATTTTGGATGAAACACGGATCTTTGAAAATTGTAGCATATGCAGATTCGTGGCAAGATGGTAATAAAAAAAAGTGTGAAATTACTGAAAACATATTGGGAGTTGGTATATTATTCACCATGCACAAAAAATGGCTTCATTCCAAGGGATTCTTTGTTATTTTCTTCTAAAACAAAAGAAAGTTATGAAACATGAACCTCTGATTAATTTGTTGTGTTTCTTTATATACTACATAATATCAAACTTAATGTGCTATATATAATAATAACCAATAATACATTTTAGTGGTTAAAATATATTATTGTTTATAATTTTTATCATTAGTTACTGTAATCTAAATTTTTATTGCAAATTTGAAATGTAATATATTTTTGAATGTTCTGTAATAACATGTCATAATCTAAAATCTATTATGTAATTTTCATATGTGCTGTGCAAGTATAATTGCCCGAACAAAATTTGAATATAAAAACTTATCCTTTTCTTTTCATCGCAATTTATAAACGATCAACATAATTACTTCTAGCCTTAAATTTATACTTCCAGGCATTTAAAACATACATGAACATAACCTGCAGTATATATTAATATATAATTAAGGCGGCCTACAATTGACAACATTCGAAAAAATCGGAAACAATAATGTCATAGATTAGGTATGATGTGCATAAACTGACTCCTAGGTTTTAGTATAACTAGCATTTATACTATGTTATATAACAATAATTACATACATACATTAAGTATTTATTCAAAGTACCCGAAAAATCATCTTTTCGACAATTGCTAATATTGTGAGTACTAATCTGGAAGTGGAAATAATTCTTGAATTCTTATCCTAATGTAATATTCTTAATGTTAATTATTAATATTAATTAACAATAAATGACAGTATTAAATAAAAAATAAATTATGCAAAGTTTGAGAAAATAGATTTACGTCGCTAGTTTGACAGAAGAACGTTCAATTATGAATATCTAATATTCAAAAAGTTTAAAAAAAAGAAATGATCTTCCGATCATGTTAAGTAAGAATGCACACTTAAATTTTACTTATTAATATATCTTTTTCTCTTATGTGAAAAGCAAATAGCGTATTGCCTTAATTTAACAGTGGTGGATGTACCTTCATTAAAGTAGTATAACTTCACCGCTACTGAGTAAAACATTTTCATTATAACGGCGAAAGATTGAATATACAGTTGTTTTAAGTTTCAAGTTATGCTCACGACATTCTAAAGTCTAACCAGTAAAATTTTATTCTCACCAACTGAGGAGGTAATGTTGCAAAGTATGCTGTTGTAATAGGTCTCTCACACAAATGCAAGAAGACTTTATTGATGTACATTTACGTACGTAGATGTTTCACATTAGAATGTATAATATTATTGATCCTGAAATAAATAAGTACGCATATATGCATGTATCTGAATCTTTTTGTCAGAGAACATATTATAGTATGTATATATAATAAATACGCATATACCGGTTGTGTCAAATAGCATTAGCCATAGGAAAACAATGTATACGTATACATATACGATGTATACGTCGCCGGCATTGGGACGGTAGTCGCTACCGGTTGGTATACATATACATACTGCTATGGTTTTTATATATCATAGATAAGTAAAATTAAATAAAATTGATTTACTTCAAATTTATTTTTCTGTGGAGCAAATGTTTTGGTACACACTGTATTTTGGTAGTCTGTGTATATTAATATTTATTTTGTTATTTGTATTTAAAAGAAAAGATGCCTGAAGATTATTTACGCTTTTCAACTTGATATCTTTATATTGTATACATGTGCGGAATGTTATTGAGACGTGGTAGGGATATGGACTTTGACTTGTCCTGTGGTGGATATGAAGGACATTAAATTTTGGTCTCCCGTTAAATGCAGTTCTTTTATTAGATATTTGATGTTTGAATAAAATTTGTTATAATTTATTTTTACGGAGCCAAGATTTAATCAAGTTGTGAATTAGTTATTGCTGTTATGCAAGTTAAGTATATATATTTTTAAGTAAGAGAATGCATTCTTTATAATAATAAAAGAAAATTTTGATATTGTAAAAAGTAGACTCGTAACCTTCATTTTGTTTCCTGCACGTGTTTGAGAATATTTTATATTTATTGAGAAGCTATTAAAGTTAGATAATTTTCTTTACTGTATCAGTTTGCTATAATTTGATGTATTTTAATTATAGGTATTTAATTTATTTATTTTAAGTAATTATTATTTTGTATAAAATTTGTGATTTAATTTCAGTATTTAATTAGGTACATTTTGTCGCGTTTGTCAGTACAAGTTTTTTTTATCCTATCTGGTCTATTAGTGGGTAGGATTTTTTCTTGAGAATTTGTTAATGAAAGTTTTTTTTTTTTTTGTTTTTTTATAATAAATAAATTATTTCTGATTTGTTTTTCTATTTTATTAAAGATTTTAGAAAAGTTAATTAATTATTTATTTCAATTTTTGTCTTCAAGTAATTTGTGGTTTTTTTATACTGTTTCCTAAGATCACGATTCCTGACGTGAACATTGTACAGTTTCGCCGAGGGAACCTGAGAGAGAGAGAATTTTGTTTTATGAGCTAGATCGTGGCAACCCTATAATAATTGTACTAATATCATAGCACAATTAAATTGGCTGAACCAACGTGGGGCAGAAAAGAAATTATTTTGGCGGCAATCAAAGTGTGGCAGAAAAGCAATTATTTTGGCTGAAACAACGTGGTTTGAAAATGGAAGGAAGCAGAAATTTACAAGGCGCCCAACAAAATATGGATGTGTTAAACAAAATGGAGGGAGAAAAGAAAATGGAATGGAGACAACCAGCAGGGTATGAGAGTGATGAGTCGCAGGAGCAGAGTCAGGGTATGGAGTCTATTTTAAAGAAAAAAGAAGAAGGAGAAAATAAAATGTTGATGGAAATGATATTGGAAATGGGAGAAAGAATGGACAAGATGGAAGAAAGGATGCAAAGAAGTTTTGAGGTATTTATGGCAAAGTTTGGACAGGTGGATGGTCAAATAAAGAAAATAGAAGAAAATAAACAAGATATTGAAGAATTAAAAATTAAAGTTGATGTAATGAAAGAAGAAATGTTAGAAAGAATGAATATTATTGAAGATAAATGCATAAAAGTGCTACAGAGAGATGTATTAAATGGAAAAGAAATGGAAAAGGTGGAAGAGAAGATAACAGCAATAAAAAATGAACAAATTCGTGGAAATGGTGAAATAACAAAATATATTCCGATGCCAGTATTAGATGATGCTTTGCCTAAGTTTTATGGATCAACATCAATAAATCCGATGGGTTTTCTGAAGAATTTGAAGGTGTGTTTGGAGAATGTTCCAGGAGATGGTAGAAAGCTGCAGATGGTGAGAAATTGTTTGAAGGATGATGCTCTTATCTGGTGGGACATGATTTCTGACGAGGTGATGACATTCGAGGATTTTGAAAAGAAATTCACACAGCAGTATTGGGGACAGATGGCACAAATGAGGGTGAGAAAAGATTTATTATTTGGTAATTTTAAGAAAGGAGGTTCAGATAATCGTGAGACATATATAATAAAAAAATATTCAATTTTAAAATATTTAACTCCTGCTATGCTAGAAATTGATTTGGTTACACAATTAGCATGTCATTTTGATTTTGAAGTAAGTCAGGCAGTGGCCATACAAAATATAAAGACCATTAGTCAATTTATAGAATTATTGAGGAGATTAGATGATGCTGAGTATGGAAATAGATTTCAAAGTTTGAATATGTTAAAATATGATAGAAATGGTATAAGATATAGAGAACAAAGAAATTTTAATGATAGAGAAAGAAATTCACACAATTATAAAATGACAAATAGATTTGTGAGACCACAGGTAGAAAATAGAAATGTAAATATGAATAGAGAGAATGATAGAGCATGTCAATTAAGAGAGGAAAATAGAAATCGTAATTATATACAGAATGAAAGAGTAAATAAAAATTTTTCATATAATGGTACTGAACAAAAAAATAGTAGAGAGAATGTAGAGAGAGAGGAAAAGGCAAAGTGTCAGGATTTTTAGATGGGCCAACCAAAGAGATAATTAGTATGAATGCAATGATAGATAATGATTCAGATAGTTTAGATAATAAGATGTTGCCACATATAAAAGTTACTATGGGAGGAGTGAAAGTAAATTGTTTAGTTGATACGGGGAGAGAAATTTCAATCTTGGATGATCAAATAATAAAAAAATTAGAAAGTATGAATGCAGGTAAATATATACCTACAAGAAAAATTACAATTGTGTCTGCGACGAAAAAGATAATAGCAATGGTAAATAAAATTTATGTAGTTGAATTTATGGTAGAAGATAATAAGTTTTTGGGAGAATTTATGTCAGTCAAAGGTTTACAAAGAGATGGTATTATTGGAATGGACCTGTTAGAGAAAATAAAGGCAGTAATAGACATTGAGAGAAAATGTATGGTGGTGGAGAATCAAGTAGTTTCTTGGTTTCGGCAGGATGAAGTAGATGAAGAAAATGAAAAGATTATAAATAATATGGAAATGGTATATGAAGTAAAAGAAGTTATAAATGGTATAAATGGTGAAAATTATGAAGAGGTTGAAGAGGTTAAAGAAATAGAGTCCAATAATATGTGTATCGAGGTGCCTGAAGATGTAGATTTACTTGAAATTAATGTTGAAGAAAAATATAAAGAAAATGTCAAAGATATGATAAAGAAGAATATTTCCTTGGTAGATAAATTTCCCTGTATTGCTAAAAATTATGTACATTCATTAGAAGTAGATGAGTCGAGACCATTTAAAATTAAAAATTATCCAATTCCCAAAAATATGCAAGAGAAGGTGAGAGAAGAAGTAAGAAAGATGTTGCGAGATGGTGTTATTGAGAGAGGTGTCACGAGGTATGTCAATCCGCTGGTGGTGGTTCAAAAGAAGTGTGGAGATATTCGCTTATGCTTGGACGCCAGAAGGTTGAATGAGCGTTCCAAGTTGCAATTTGAGACTCCTGTAACTGTGGAAACGTTATTATCTAAGTGCAACGACGCTAGGATTTATACTAAGTTGGATCTAAAAAGTTCTTTTTGGTTGGTGCCTTTAGAAAGAAAGAGTAGAAAATATTGTGGTTTTATGGTAGATGGAGCTGTATACCAATTTAAAGTGGTACCATATGGACTAAGTAGCTCGTCTGCTGCTTTAATTAGAGCAATGCAACAAATTTTAGAACCCTATGAATCGTTTGTATCCCATTATATAGATGATATTTTAATATTTAGCAAGACAATTGAAGAACACATGGAACATGTAAGGAAGGTTATAGAGGTATTAGCAAATAATGGTTTAAAAATTAATATTAAGAAATGTGAGTTTTTTAAAAAGGAAATTAAATTCCTTGGATATAATTTAAGTTTAAAATATGTCAGTGTGGATGATTCTAGGCTGGAGGTTATAAAAAATTATCCTAGACCTAAGAATGTGAAAATGTTGAGAGGTTTTCTTGGTATTGTGGGTTATTATAAAAGATTTGTTCCGTATTTGGCAAAATTATGTGCACCATTGTATGAATTATTAAGAAAGAATGAAAAATTTATTTGGTCTAAAGAAAGAATAGATGCTTTTGAAAAAGTTAAGAATGAATTTTATAATAGTTTGTTATTAGTACTGCCTGATTTTTCTAAAGAATTTTTATTAAGAGTTGATGCTAGTGAATCTGCTATAAGTGGAGTTTTAATTCAGTTAGATGATGAGGGAAATGAAGAGCCTATTTGTTTCATTTCAAGGCTATTAAAAAAATATGAATTAAGATATACAGTGGGAGAAAAAGAGTTACTTGCTGTAGTGCATACAGTAAATAAATTACGTTTTTATTTGTTGGCTAAAAAAATTTATTGTAGAATCAGATCATGCGGCGTTGACGTCACTTTTGTCAACTAGATTTTCAAATAATCGAATATATAGATGGTCATTGTTGTTATCAGAATATTCATTTCAAATTAGACATATCAGAGGTGTTCTAAATGTTACCGCTGATGCTTTAACAAGAATGTACAATATAAAAAGTAACTTCAATCATGTCGAGTTAAATGCTTATAATAGATATGCAGCTGAGGGAATGTTTGACTATGTTGAGATCCATCAGATCCAGCAGGATGAATGTTTTGATCATATTAAAGAGGAATTGAGAAATGTGGGAAATTATAAAGATTATATTTTTCATGATGGGCTTATTAAAAAACAGATTCGTGATCAGTATAATGTGGTTGTAAATGAAATGTATGCTCGTCAAGCAATGTCTATTATTCATAATGAACTGGGACATATTGGGACTAGGAAAGTTTGGTTAACTTTTAGAGAAGCTTTTTATGCTGTTAAGGATAGAAGTATTGCGAAAAGAGTGGTAAGGAATTGTAATGAATGTTATTTTGGAAAGCATAAAAATCGCACATTGCAACATGATATAAAAAGTATAATAGTGAATAATAAATTGGATTTAGTAGCGATTGATTTCTTAGGAAATTTAATACCAGGAGATTATGGGTATAGAAATATATTTGTTATGGTGGATATTTTTACTAAATTTGTTAGGCTGTTTCCCACTACAAAATACAATTCTGAGATTGCACTTTTATGTATTAATAACTTCGTACAAAATCAAGGAAAAATGAGACGCATTTTAGCAGATAATGCTAGTTATTTTACTAATGATAGATTTATAAATGCTTTAAATGAACAAAATATTAATGTATGTTTTTCTTCGATACGCCATCCATGTGCCAATCCATGTGAGCGGTATATTCAAGAGGTAATCAAATTTTTGAGGATGAAAACCCATGAACACCATGTAGGCTGGGTCCAGTATGTCCAACAGATAGAAGATTCCATGAACAATTCGCCCAATACCCTTACTGAAGAGTGTCCAGCGACTTTGATGAATGGAATGACTCCTAGTCGGCCCTGGGATTTGCATGGAGAAGTTGTTCATAATCTAGAAGAGAGAAATAATTTGGTTCGAGGAAGACTACAAAGGCAAGGGGAGATGTATGTGCGCCGAGAAAATGAAAAAATCAAAGAAAGAACTAGGTTTAATATTGGTGATACAGTTATTGTTAGAAGATATAGGGTTGCCAGAAGAAATCAACAAAAGTGTGCAAAATTGGATCTTCCTTATTGTGGTCCGTATATTGTAACAAGAATATTTAATAACGTCACATATGAGCTCTATTCAATGGATGGACGCATTAAGAAGGGACGATATCACATTAGTATGCTTCATCCATATTTGAACAATCCTTAAGAAGATTGTGAGGTACTATACAATTATATTCTGTGTGCGGAGAAGGGTTTTAATTTTTACATTATATTGTATTTGGTGAAAACATTAGAGATAGTAAGATGTTGTGTGCGGAAAATAAAAATTTCTGAAATCTTTGCTTTGCACAGATTTAATAAATTGTTATTTTGGAGATATGCTATGGTTTTTATATATCATAGATAAGTAAAATTAAATAAAATTGATTTACTTCAAATTTATTTTTCTGTGGAGCAAATGTTTTGGTACACACTGTATTTTGGTAGTCTGTGTATATTAATATTTATTTTGTTATTTGTATTTAAAAGAAAAGATGCCTGAAGATTATTTACGCTTTTCAACTTGATATCTTTATATTGTATACATGTGCGGAATGTTATTGAGACGTGGTAGGGATATGGACTTTGACTTGTCCTGTGGTGGATATGAAGGACATTAAATTTTGGTCTCCCGTTAAATGCAGTTCTTTTATTAGATATTTGATGTTTGAATAAAATTTGTTATAATTTATTTTTACGGAGCCAAGATTTAATCAAGTTGTGAATTAGTTATTGCTGTTATGCAAGTTAAGTATATATATTTTTAAGTAAGAGAATGCATTCTTTATAATAATAAAAGAAAATTTTGATATTGTAAAAAGTAGACTCGTAACCTTCATTTTGTTTCCTGCACGTGTTTGAGAATATTTTATATTTATTGAGAAGCTATTAAAGTTAGATAATTTTCTTTACTGTATCAGTTTGCTATAATTTGATGTATTTTAATTATAGGTATTTAATTTATTTATTTTAAGTAATTATTATTTTGTATAAAATTTGTGATTTAATTTCAGTATTTAATTAGGTACATTTTGTCGCGTTTGTCAGTACAAGTTTTTTTTATCCTATCTGGTCTATTAGTGGGTAGGATTTTTTCTTGAGAATTTGTTAATGAAAGTTTTTTTTTTTTTTGTTTTTTTATAATAAATAAATTATTTCTGATTTGTTTTTCTATTTTATTAAAGATTTTAGAAAAGTTAATTAATTATTTATTTCAATTTTTGTCTTCAAGTAATTTGTGGTTTTTTTATACTGTTTCCTAAGATCACGATTCCTGACGTGAACATTGTACAGTTTCGCCGAGGGAACCTGAGAGAGAGAGAATTTTGTTTTATGAGCTAGATCGTGGCAACCCTATAATAATTGTACTAATATCATAGCAATACGTATACATCGTACATACGTATGCATGAGAGTCCCTATGGCTAATGCTATTTGACACAACCGGTATAATTTCTGGTAATAAAATCGCTTGCTTGAGAATATAGGAGTTATTTAGGAATTTTAAATGTCCTTTTACTTTCCTATACGTATGTATGAGAAAGTACTGTGATGGTTAAAATTTTCGACCTCGAGATGTTTGCAGATGTCCACGTTTTCAAGTCCACTGATGCCGAAAAAGTGGGTTTTGCTAAACATGTCTGTGTGCCTCTGTCTGTCTGTTTGTGACCATGATAGCGGCTAAACGGCTGAGGTACCAATACCAAACTTTATATTTATGAGTATAATCTTCCTCTTGAAATCTGTCTGATTCGTTTTTCAAACAAAATTTACTAATATCTCGTCAACTACTAAGTTTAAACAAATCTCCAAGGAATACAAATACGTTGCGCTAGGTATTACTACAAACATTTAAGTTCAACCCTCGACATTATCATTTATTTCTATTTCAGTTTAAATGCCACAAATTGGACTATCTATGAAATGAAATAATACTCTAGACATGAAGTGTATAATTACTATGAATTAATGTACAACCCTCGTATGTGGTTTTCTTATAATCTCGTTACTTATTTTATAATATTCAATTTACCATAAGTATGTATTTTATTTTTATGCCCGACTAGCTTTATGTTATAATCTCAAGATAAATTACTTTAAATTATAATACTTCTTTATCTAATTGATGTGTAATTAATTCAAATTTCAATTCTTTACTTTTGTAAATTTTAATAAGCCTTCAAAAATTTATTTTGTAACTAACATTAATATTTTACTGATTTCTATATTATCTTATTTCTTTTCTGTACTCTTAAATAATCCAATCAACCAACAAGTGTTTTATAAGTCATATAGATGGCACCACTAGACATTATATCGTATGTGCATATGAAAATTAATGCCTGTTTATGTATTAAAAATATCTAAATGTTTACTTGTTTGTTGTGAAATGCTTTTTACCAAGTGGTTCTTTTATAACTCAGAAAATACTTCTAATAACATTTACCAAACTCTTTTCGGTAAGAAAATATTATTAAACAGTTTTCATTACAATATTTCATATGACATTTATTTATTTCAGGTTAGATTTTACGTAAAAATTTCTGGATTGCAATTTTTATTTATCATAAGTAAAACGACACTCTTCTAATAAAAATTAAGTGTATATTCGAACATCTTACTAGGACATTTCTGGACATTTACTTGTTAACACTATTTTATTTATAATCGAAACTTGATAAGTTGACGTCGAAGAAATTTATTTTGATGTGTATGTTTTATTCCTCTACAACCACTTAATACAGGTAAGTGTACTGACTCTATTTACTTTGGTAATTTAAATTTGGGAATACTTCCTATTATTAACTCAAATTCAATTACAATGCTATTTATTTATATGTTCAAATTATGTATTTATAAAAAATTACCTCATGTAATTTTAAACGAATTACAAATATTCATGTACTTGACATATTCTAGAAAATAGAGAATTAAAAACTTATATTGTTTATCACATATTGCCGTGAGTTTTACCTTAGAATTTAAGACAATACTGTACATAAATATATAATGTTAGAAATAAACATGATTAATGTTGACACCAAGATATACTAGTACATTTAGATTAATATTAGCAATAAGAAAACACACTCGTAGTTTAAGAAACATTTATTTTAAAATAAATTTTATTAAGCCATACAATAACACAGGTATGCACATAGGGTATAAGCACTTTAATTAAGATTATATGTATATAAACACTATTTAGATATAAGTGAGGCAAAACCTCAACAATAATAGTAAATGTCACAAATGAATATTTATTTTCAGAAGTGATAAACCAGAGGTAATGTTTTATTTAGAAAATAAAGAACCTGACTACAAGTTAGGAACAAAAAGAGCTCTGAGTATATTATGCAAAGAACCTACATTTAAAAATGGAAAGACCCTTAAAACCAACAACCGTGAAAGAGTGATGTTAACCAACGGGACGATTGTAAGAGTCAATCATTTAAAAGCAATTAAATTATACTCAGAGAATAAAATAAGATATGCTCGTAATGAATATGAAGAGGCTTAATGCACTCATATAACTTAAAGATAAAATACATACAGTTGCGATGAAAAGGATATTAAAATAAGGTATATCATAAAGAACAGCACAGAATCGTATAATATTTCAATATACACAACAAAAAGTATTAATTCTCTTCGCAATACGAATAACAGAAGTCCTTTTCATGGTTCCAAACTTTGTGCACATACAAATAAACATCTATAACCAAAGAAATAAGCAGCATTATTATAAAAGCAATGATTCATTACAGCATATTAAACATACAAAATTCTCCAAGAACGGAAAGATGGTTCGAGGAAAGAGCAGCACAGACGGAGGGACTGGCAATTGAAACAATAACCAACTTCTTTCCATTCTTTCCGATCAAAAGCAACAAAACAAAGGTGCGAGTAAGGCTAGAGCTCGGACGAAGAATCTACCTGAAAAACAGTAAAAGTAGCAATGAATACATTTATAAGTACAATAAATATTTACGATAGCAATAAAAGAATAAAATAAATATCAATATACTTACTGTACATTAGATATAAATAAATAAAACAACAAATACCGTCGTTGGTAAATGTGGAGAAACATCAAATGTCAGAAATAAACATAATAAAAATAAACGCCAACCTAAAATTTGAGAAGAATAAGAAGAGATATGGAATAAGTATCGAGATATCCGCTAGAGGCGCCACGACGAACAATTTGAAAATAAAAGCACGCAAAGACAATCAAATAACGAGCGGCATTTATTTTCAACTATAAAAAGGGAGTTTTTGAAGAAAAAGAGTTAGTTGTTAGCTGATACCTGTGACTTTAAAAACTTCCAATACACAGCAAAGTGATCTTTTAATACATTTATGCGTCAAGCGAGTAGTGGTTAAGTGGAGTTTTTACACACTTACCATTACTATCGCAGTGTAAATAAATAAACAAACCAACTAACAACTCACAAACTAAGTAGAAGCATACACGCTCCTGGAGGAATAATTCCCAATTGTTTTATCGTCGCCATATTTACAAGAAGTAAGCGTCACCAGTAAAATTATAGAAGATTCAACGGAAGGAAGAATCAACAAGAATGGACAAACAATTTCAAGCAGAATTCGAAGAATTGTATGAATCTACGCAGTGAGTAATTAATAATATTGTCATTACAATTAAATTCAATCAAAATACACAGGTTCTCTCCAAGCACTCCATTTCTTTTAAATAATTATTTATTTAAATAATAGAAAGTAAATATAGGGACACAATATTTATTAAAAATAAAGAACACTTGTCTTAATAGTGTACTGTGTGCGAATACTTGCATAACGGACCAGTGTTCAGTAAAAAAGACATTAGTAAGCACAGCTTTGAATAATAGTCAAACTTTTACAAACAGGAACGCCTAAAAGCTTCGCACTAAGAATCTAAAGACTCCGTGAGAATAGAGGTTTAGACAATTAGCTTGTGATGCATTAGGAACGTACCTGGGGTGGTGACTGATCCAAGCTTTATGTAGTACGTGTGAATGTTTGCATAAAGCCGATTAGTCAGTACTTTCATTATCAAGTCAACATAATTTGGACCTAATATACAGGCCTTTAGTAAGAAAAGAGTGAAGGTGGAGAAACCCTGTACTGACTGAATTCATATTAAAATAAACGATTACAATATTATCATGAAAACTGCCACTTATATAGTATTGTAAATAAGAAAATAAAATAAGTAATATACATGCTACAATAAATTTTAATTATTGTAATCACTAAGCAGATAATACATATTTTTATACATAAATAATCTGGTGTCATAGTTATTTGAATTCCTATCCCACACAACTTTAAAATAATAATAATTAAGGAGAAACAAGTAAGGAAAGAAGTAAATCACAGTAGAACCTACGAGAGATAACAATTTATGTTGTTTTGCCTATAAAGCTAACATAAACTACAATTTTATTTATTTATCTAACTAATAAATAAATAAATTATATAAATTTCATTTAAAGGCAAATACCACAGCATATATATGGCGCCCAACGTGGGGCTGTGTTTTTCTTACAAAATAAATTAAATACACAATTTGTCAAATATCAAAGCTAAACTTAAAAACACAACTTGCTGGCTGTGTTTCTTTCCTTGCAAAATAAAATTGTTTCTTTCATGTAATCTTATTCAAGTGGGATAGGATTCATTTAAATTTCTATTAAGTAAAATATTAGATAGAAAGCGTTATTTGTACACAACAAAAATGTCAGACAAAGAACAAAACAGTAGCAAAGGTGAAAAACCCAATATTGAAAAAGAAATAGAAACAAAGCCACAATTCACTCAATATAGGGAACCTACGCAACTAACCTCGGACTCAGAGTCGGATAAGACTGAGACAAAAGAGGATGATTCAGGAAATGCGACAGTTGAGGGAAGCATACTCACAGAGGGCACAAGTAGTACAACAATGGAACAAAAATTTGAAAGCTTTTTCCATAAATTATTCTGTAAAATAGAGGAAAATAATAAAACTCTAAGCCAAACTCTAAGCCACAAAATAGAGGAAAATAATAAAAATTTAAACAAGAATTTAGAAAGAATCAACTCAAAAATAGAAGAGGGATTTAAAGAACTAAGGCAAGAAACACTAGAAATAAATGCCAGATTAGAGGAAAAACTGGACAAAACAGTAGCAGACCTGAGAAAACAAATAAATGACAACACAGAAACGTGCAAGAATACAAGAAAATTCTTTGTACAAGAAATAGTAGAAAGAACTGTGAAGACGCAAGAAAACTTCAACATAGTGAATGAGGAAATAGTAGCTATCAATAGAAAAATAATACACAACGAAGTGGAAAATAAAGAACAAATAGAGAAAATTACACACAAGATAGAAGACTGCGAAACAAAATATGAAGCTTGCAATAACGCTGTGTCCAATCTACAAGGGAAAACATCAACTTTTGAACACACGATCAAACAGCTTGAGGACAAAGTAATGCACGGGGTTCATACACCTAGTGTGTCTTTGCCACAAACTGTGGGAAGCATAGACAATGCACCGAAATTCTCAGGACACTATAAGGACAATCCAATGATATTCCTGAGAACAATTAAGACATACATGAGAGGCATAACGGATGAGACATCCAAACTACACTTTATAAGAGCATGTCTCAAAGACTATGCACTCCAATGGTATCACATGATAATGGATGATGTGATAGACTTTAACGATTTCGAAAGGCGATTCACAAGACAGTATTGGGGTCGAACGCAACAAAGAAACATAAGACACGACCTGATATTTGGAAAGTATAGGTCTGGATTATCTCGAGAGAACTATGTCATAAGAAAATATTCTTTTCTCAAATACATTATACCCAGAATAGAGGAAAGTGACATAGTATCGCAATTGGCTGCACACTTTGATCACAATGTTACTCAGACAGTCGCACTTCAAGGAATGGAAACAATAGAAGAACTCCTTGAATTAGTAAAAAGATTAGACGACATAGATGAAAAGGGCTATAACGTGAACCGAGGGAATGGAAACATAAACAATCAGCCTCGAAACAACGACAGCAACAACAGAAACAACTACAATGGGAATAGGCGAAACAATAATAATTACAAAAATACCTATAACCCGGACAGAAATAATGATGGCAAAAGGAAAGATAATAGCCAAAATTACAAGAGGGAAGAGAAGACAAGTAAAGAAGATAAAAGAATTCAAAATATACAAATTGAAAAAGAAGTAAAAGAAGCAACAACAAAACAAAATCAAGAATCTAGGGGTGCGATACCAAAAGAAAACAGGCATAACTCAACAAACAAAGAGTGGGTGAATGCAGCATATTATTCTGGTGCAACGTCGCTGGATTTTTAAATAAGCCAGCCAAGAGAAAACGTAAAATACAAAACATCTATAATTACGATGATTTAAAAAAGATAACCACGGAACTACCACATATAAAAATCAAGATTGGGGAACAAGAGATAGAAACATTGCTGGATACTGGAGCTCAACTTTCACTTTTAAATAACAATATCATGAACAAAGATATTGAAAGTTTGGGGTGTTATAAACCCATAAAGAAAATAAATCTTATTACTGCAAACAAGAAATGTATGATAACAGTAGATAAAATCTTCTGTATAAATATAAAGATAGATAATTTAAATTTATTAACCGAATTCATCATAGCACCTAATTTGAATAGCGACTGTATATTAGGGATGGACTTTTTAAGCCAGTATGGTACGAAATTAAATATGGAAAATAAATTATTCCACATAAAGGACTCAACAATATCATGGAGCAAAGAAGCCCATGAGGAAGAGATCCTTATCAATAATATATATGAAGAAGATGCTCAAGAAGAAATCATAACAAAAATGGATTGTAGTTTACACAATGAAGTTAAGAAAAGTGCACATCCTGTGAGGCAACTTCAATGCGGAGACCTCACGCAAAATAGGGATGGTACTAAATTAAATTGTAATAAACTGTATATAACCCATGTGAATTATCTTTTGAGTAAGCATATAAAGTTATTTGATGATAGTCCAGGATTAGCCAAGGGTTACGAACATAAACTTAAAGTCGACGAGACACAGCCCTTCAGAATAAAAACATACCCCATTCCAAAAAAGTATACAGAGCAAGTCAAATTAGAAATAAAAGAGATGTTGAAAAACGGCATAATTACAAGAACGGAATCAACGTTCATAAATCCAATGGTTGTAGTAATAAAGAAGAAACTTAATGATGAAAAAGACGTCAAATTACGCGTATGCCTTAACGCCAGATGTCTGAACTCCAGAACCGCACCTAATTTTGAAGCCCCACAAAACATTGAAACCCTATTGACAAAATGTACAGACGCAAAGTGGTTTACAAAACTTGATTTAAAAAGTTCTTTTTGGCTGGTACCATTGCACAAAGATTCTAGGAAATATTGTTCCTTCATGTTTAATTCATTAGTATACTCTTACAATGTGGTTCCATTTGGATTAGCGTCAGCTACTGCAGCACTAGTAAGAGCAATGCAGCAGATCCTGGATCCACACGAAGAATACGTCTCACACTACGTAGATGATATTCTAATATTTAATAAAGACATAGAAAGTCACAAAGAATCAGTAGAGAAAATCCTGAATACATTAGCAGAAAATGGTTTAAAAATAAACCTTGAGAAATGCGAATTCTATAAAAATAAAGTGAATTATCTGGGATACATAATTGATGGAAAGACGATATCAATAGAGGAGGAAAAACTTGAGGCGATACGAAAATATCCCAAACCAAAAAATATTAAAATGCTTAGCGGATTCCTAGGAATGATAAACTACTATAAACACTTCATTCCTAAAATATCCGACCAAACGCACACGTTATACAAAATGATCAAGAAAGGAGTAAAATTCAAATGGACCCATGAAAGGGAAAAGGCATTCATCGACATAAAAGAAAATTTCTACAAGGCATTGATCATAAATCTACCAGATTTCAATGAAGAATTCATACTAAGATGCGATGCCTCCAGCAATGCTGTAGCCGCAGAACTCCTACAAATAAGAAATGGGGAAGAAATACCCATATGCTTCCTATCAAGAATTCTAAAGGATTATGAGCAAAATTATTCCTCGTCAGAACGGGAATTGCTATCCATTATATATGGAGTGTCAAAATTAAAATAGTACCTACTAGGAAACACTTTCCTACTTGAGACAGATCATTTATCTCTAATATTCTTAATGAAAACAAGGTTTAATAATTCACGAATATACAGATGGTCTCTCATACTATCTGAATATTCATTTAAAATAAAGCACAGGAAAGGTACGGACAACATAGTTGCAGACGCACTAAGCAGAGCCCATGGAGGTAATAAACAATCACACTCATATCAGATAAATGAATATGATATCGAACATGCTCCAAATTTATACAATCGAGAAGATATCGAAGACAGTCAACGAACACCTGAGATACTAGAAATAAAGCATAGAGAAGATAGAGAACTCACGTTAAATAAGAATAAAACATATCAAATAGGAGACCTAGTTGTAGTGAAGAACTATCAACTAGGTAGGAGACATTTAAATAAATGTGCAAAACTGGACCTACCCTACAGTGGACCTTACAGAATAAGTAGGACACTAGGAGATGTAACTTATGAACTACAAGAAGTAGACAATAGAAATATAAAAGAAAAATACCATGTGTCCATGCTACATAACTACGATGAAATAAATGATCAATAAAATTGCATTTGTAGTTCACGTTAGTTGTGAAAACATAATTTACACATTTGTCAATTCATTATTTCATAATGGCAAACCATGGTTTTAACAACTAAGGGATATGCCGTGAATTTTACCTTAGAATTTAAGACAATACTGTACATAAATATATAATGTTAGAAATAAACATGATTAATGTTGACACCAAGATATACTAGTACATTTAGATTAATATTAGCAATAAGAAAACACACTCGTAGTTTAAGAAACATTTATTTTAAAATAAATTTTATTAAGCCATACAATAACACAGGTATGCACATAGGGTATAAGCACTTTAATTAAGATTATATGTATATAAACACTATTTAGATATAAGTGAGGCAAAACCTCAACAATAATAGTAAATGTCACAAATGAATATTTATTTTCAGAAGTGATAAACCAGAGGTAATGTTTTATTTAGAAAATAAAGAACCTGACTACAAGTTAGGAACAAAAAGAGCTCTGAGTATATTATGCAAAGAACCTACATTTAAAAATGGAAAGACCCTTAAAACCAACAACCGTGAAAGAGTGATGTTAACCAACGGGACGATTGTAAGAGTCAATCATTTAAAAGCAATTAAATTATACTCAGAGAATAAAATAAGATATGCTCGTAATGAATATGAAGAGGCTTAATGCACTCATATAACTTAAAGATAAAATACATACAGTTGCGATGAAAAGGATATTAAAATAAGGTATATCATAAAGAACAGCACAGAATCGTATAATATTTCAATATACACAACAAAAAGTATTAATTCTCTTCGCAATACGAATAACAGAAGTCCTTTTCATGGTTCCAAACTTTGTGCACATACAAATAAACATCTATAACCAAAGAAATAAGCAGCATTATTATAAAAGCAATGATTCATTACAGCATATTAAACATACAAAATTCTCCAAGAACGGAAAGATGGTTCGAGGAAAGAGCAGCACAGACGGAGGGACTGGCAATTGAAACAATAACCAACTTCTTTCCATTCTTTCCGATCAAAAGCAACAAAACAAAGGTGCGAGTAAGGCTAGAGCTCGGACGAAGAATCTACCTGAAAAACAGTAAAAGTAGCAATGAATACATTTATAAGTACAATAAATATTTACGATAGCAATAAAAGAATAAAATAAATATCAATATACTTACTGTACATTAGATATAAATAAATAAAACAACAAATACCGTCGTTGGTAAATGTGGAGAAACATCAAATGTCAGAAATAAACATAATAAAAATAAACGCCAACCTAAAATTTGAGAAGAATAAGAAGAGATATGGAATAAGTATCGAGATATCCGCTAGAGGCGCCACGACGAACAATTTGAAAATAAAAGCACGCAAAGACAATCAAATAACGAGCGGCATTTATTTTCAACTATAAAAAGGGAGTTTTTGAAGAAAAAGAGTTAGTTGTTAGCTGATACCTGTGACTTTAAAAACTTCCAATACACAGCAAAGTGATCTTTTAATACATTTATGCGTCAAGCGAGTAGTGGTTAAGTGGAGTTTTTACACACTTACCATTACTATCGCAGTGTAAATAAATAAACAAACCAACTAACAACTCACAAACTAAGTAGAAGCATACACGCTCCTAGAGGAATAATTCCCAATTGTTTTATCGTCGCCATATTTACAAGAAGTAAGCGTCACCAGTAAAATTATAGAAGATTCAACGGAAGGAAGAATCAACAAGAATGGACAAACAATTTCAAGCAGAATTCGAAGAATTGTATGAATCTACGCAGTGAGTAATTAATAATATTGTCATTACAATTAAATTCAATCAAAATACACAGGTTCTCTCCAAGCACTCCATTTCTTTTAAATAATTATTTATTTAAATAATAGAAAGTAAATATAGGGACACAATATTTATTAAAAATAAAGAACACTTGTCTTAATAGTGTACTGTGTGCGAATACTTGCATAACGGACCAGTGTTCAGTAAAAAAGACATTAGTAAGCACAGCTTTGAATAATAGTCAAACTTTTACAAACAGGAACGCCTAAAAGCTTCGCACTAAGAATCTAAAGACTCCGTGAGAATAGAGGTTTAGACAATTAGCTTGTGATGCATTAGGAACGTACCTGGGGTGGTGACTGATCCAAGCTTTATGTAGTACGTGTGAATGTTTGCATAAAGCCGATTAGTCAGTACTTTCATTATCAAGTCAACATAATTTGGACCTAATATACAGGCCTTTAGTAAGAAAAGAGTGAAGGTGGAGAAACCCTGTACTGACTGAATTCATATTAAAATAAACGATTACAATATTATCATGAAAACTGCCACTTATATAGTATTGTAAATAAGAAAATAAAATAAGTAATATACATGCTACAATAAATTTTAATTATTGTAATTACTAAGCAGATAATACATATTTTTATACATAAATAATCTGGTGTCATAGTTATTTGAATTCCTATCCCACACAACTTTAAAATAATAATAATTAAGGAGAAACAAGTAAGGAAAGAAGTAAATCACAGTAGAACCTACGAGAGATAACAATTTATGTTGTTTTGCCTATAAAGCTAACATAAACTACAATTTTATTTATTTATCTAACTAATAAATAAATAAATTATATAAATTTCATTTAAAGGCAAATACCACAGCAATATGTAACTGATGAATTATCTTAAAGTTCAGTTACTTTATCTAATGACCTATTATATAAACATTCAATTCTTTTTCAAAATTTAAACAATTAAATCTTTCTTTTCTGCTATCCCAAATAATATACTAAATTGGTAATACTTAAATGCTCCTTTCTTATAGATGTGTTTCGATCCACTCCCTGATACTGCTTAATAACGGATCACTTCCTGATGCTATTGAACTTCAATCTTGTACCATTATTAGAAGATAAATTACCGAATATTCTATGTATAGTCCTGCTCGTCTTATGGAATAAAATTGTCCTTTTATTCGGATGTTGATACTCTTAGTATACTGCAACCTCTCTTATATTACCGGAACATGGAAAATTCTCCAACCTTTATGGACTACTCCTAAAAAATTCCGGATCTTGAAGTATACTGCAGCCTCAATGGAACTTTCAAATAATCTGGTATCTCAACTGCCTCCTGAAAACTCCGCCTCAACAACTCTCTACTAGTTGTACCTGGATCTTGTACAAAATTTGTAAGTGTTTTCTCTTTTCTTATGTTAAATTATTTATAGATAACGAATTTCACTCTGGACACAACTTTATCTTCTATATATCACTGAAATCGTGTTAAATATCAGAAATTTTCTTCTGATAAAAAAAACACGTCTCTCGGTTTTTGAAATTCAAAATAATTCTTCTTTATTTATATCCATTTCCCTAGCAATCCCTATCTCATTTTCTATTCTCCAATCAACGTTTTACAACAGTAATTGAAACCAACAATACAGCTTTTAAATTCTCTAACATACCAAAAATACTTCTGTAAATTGCATTATCTAATAATCTAAATTCTTTTTATAATTTTAACAACCCTTCTTTACATATTCATATACTAATACCCATCTAAATCCATATTTCTTAACAAATGTCAAATAATGACAGTTCCTGTATTTCAAATTATTCCCGGGAACTTATCTACATTAAAATCTATACACCTTTCAAAATTAGATTCTAAATATTTTCCTCACCTCATTAACGTCAATTACTCAAGTTTTTACAAATTTATAATACATTTTACAAAATAACAACTAATATTCAACTCTCTTCTTTCCAGAATATTGTGAACTTCTAAGACAAATGAACATGGTCAACCTTACCATATACAGGTGGTTTATTATAAAATTCGAATACTTGTTAAATTCAACAATCATCTATTATTATAAACCCAATAAACTTTTTAAACACATCATAAAAATTTTCCTACGTTTATTTAACTAAATTTTATAATTTTCATAACTTTCAACAAAATATTATTAACGTATGCCTTTATACTATAACAATGTATATTAAAAAGTGAATTTTAGATAGATTTTATGCAAAAATTTTTCGAAATTCCTACCGGAAGTAGGTCTTTTTGTCTGATCGAAAAACGGTGTTTTGCAAACATCTCGCATATTATGCCCTCTATACAGATTTATCTGAAATCCAAAAATATCTAGAGCTCGAGTTGGAACCATTTTTTGTATATAAAAAGTTAGAAATTCGAACCGGAAGTAATACTTCTAATCTTATCAAATAGCAGCTTTCTGCAAATATAAAATTATTTAGAGTTCTAAGTCGAACAATATTTATATATAGAAAAATTCAAAATTCGGACCAGAAGTGAAAACTATTTATTTTATTCAGGAATACAGAATTTATTAGTTTAATTTGGAACAATTCTGTGTACACATTTCAGGACGCACATACGTATAAGAAACTCGTGTGGTGCTCATACCTTATTTTTTAATTTGCTTCGCCTCGGCATTAATTTTTTGATTTACACGTATGTATATACAAAGTTTCAAGAGTAACTAGTTTTACTTTTACAAAACATTTTTCTAGATTTTTCATCATCATTTATGAAATTTATAATATTTAGAACACGAATTGAAAATATTTCATAATTATCCTGGGAATGAGGGTATTAATCTAGTCCGACTTAACTACCAGACATTCTTAGTGCAACCAACACTACTTCTGGCTTTCTTCACAGTGATTTATGGACTAACTTTAAAAACTGAATCGTATTAAAATTGCTCTTAACTTTAATGAAATCAACATAAGTTTATTACATTATAAATTTTGATTAATTTATGATTTATTTCGTGATATAATTAAGTATTATAGTTTATTGTTTTGGCAAATTTAGTTCAACAAAATAGCTAAATTTTCATGTCACGTCACGTTCTAAGAATTAATTTACATACAGTCTGATCAAAAATAAAGAATACTGATGCCTATTACGAAATAGGTTTTTCGCTAATATAATTTTGTTATATTTAAATGTTTATGCATTGTAAACAATAGCACGTATGATGTCATAGATTTTTTAAACGAGAACCTATTTCTTTAATTTCCAAATATAATAGTCATGTCGTGTTTTTAATATTATCAGATTCCACGGGAAAAAATCTAGAAAGAATACACTAAGGAGACAGGGCCGTCGTTGCTGGACCTTTCAGAATTAGTGTTTCCATATAAATTCTGGACAGATGGTAAGAGACCCAATTTCTCGTAACAAGTTGATATTTTTATTGGCATTATTAATGACGCTTCCGTCTTAACCTTGAACATTTGTTTCATTTTTCGAGGGTCCTGCGTTCGAGACCCGTCTCAGTGTTGGTCTTTGTAATTTTTCGCACTCCTTGACGAATGCAGAGAGGCGTATCGCAGGCACAATTGTCATGAATGCCGACGCCCTTAGGCTGTCGTGCATGATAATTCATGATTCATTATACTTTTAATTTAAAATTCTATAGTAATTTCACTTCTATATATTGAATATGTCATATGGTTGTCATCTTCATGCACTTTTCTTTTTGAGTCTAAAGCAAGATAGCCTACATACCATTCAAGTTTTGATGAAAACCGTGACTGTAAAAATAGCATATTCTTTCTAATACATAACATCTGTATATAAAACGTAATACGATTGGGGATACGATTGGATACGAAGGGATTGTGGTCTGATTACAAATCACTACGGAATTTAATTTACGAAAACTTTTAGGCTTGAACAAAACGCATACTTTGATTTAATGTCGCGAAATGCTGATTCGAAAGGTCTGTGGAACAGTCTACGTATGTTAGGAGTTTCCAAGAGAAGTTCTACTAATATTCCGGAGCATCTAAGTAATCCTGACTCGATAAATAATTTCTTTGTTGACTCGGTTTCACCTTTAAATACAGAATGTTCTGACTTAATTGACTGGTATAAGAGAAATCGAAGATATGCGACGCAATTTCTTTTCACTTCTGTAGATGAAGTGGTTATCTCCAAAATCATATCATCCATAAAGTCCACGGCTACTGGGTGTGATGGTCTATCCGTTACTATGTTGCGGTATTGCTATCCCACTTTATCACCTTATGTTACTCATATAATTAATACCTGTTTAATTGAGGGCATATTTCCTGATAGATGGAAATGCGCTGTTGTTCATCCGCTACCTAAGGTTACGAATCCGTCCGACTACTGTGATTTAAGGCCTATAAGCATCCTTCCAGTTCTTTCAAAAATTCTGGAAAAAGTAATATCGTCGCAACTGAAGGAATATTTAAATGCATTGGATGTTTTACCATATGTTCAGTCGGGATTTCGAGCGGGGTACAGTTGCGAGGCAGCTTTATTGAGAGTGACTGATGATCTTCTGCAGTCGACTGATAGGGGATTGATTTCATGTCTAGTTTTGCTAGACTACAGTAAGGCGTTTGATAGGGTGAATCATGGTGTGTTGTTGGCTATTTTGGAGAGCATTGAGTTTGCTGGCACATCATTATCATTTTTTGAAAATTATCTCCGGAATCGTAGGCAGTACGTCAGTGCTGACGGAGGCTCATCTGCATCACTCACTGTCATGCATGGGGTTCCTCAGGGGTCTCACATTAAATCCGGATAAATCAAAAGTAATCCTATTCGGTTCTGCGAAGACCTGTTCTAATATTTTTCGCACTTTTAATATTGAAATTAATAATTCTAAGATACCACTCGTGGAAAGTGTGAGGAATCTGGGACTGGTTATGGATAATACACGTAGGTACAGACAGCAGGTTTATGGCCACATCCGCAATGCTTATCAAAATTTGAAGAAATTGTATCCTCACAGACATGTATTCAGAGAAAGCATCAAGAAGAATCTTTGTGATATTTTTGTCCTCTCTCAATTTTCATACTGCATTCCAATATATCATTCTGCTTTAGACAAGTTAACTCAGGATCGCATACAAAAAGTACAAAACGCCTGCTTGAGGTTCATATATGGCATAGGGAAATTCGATCAGATTTCGCACAAACTTAGCTGTGGACGGTTGTTGAATATGCATAATAGGAGGGAGCTTCGGTGCTTGAATTTGTGTAATAAAATTATTACATTGAAAACACCACCATATTTATATCAGAAGATCACTTTCAGAACGGATGTCCATAACCTTACTACAAGGTTTAGAGGCAGGATTTCTCCACCACCGCATAAAACAGTATTATATCAAAGATTATTTTCATATCAAATTTATTGTAAATATAACGAGGTACCTGCTGATGTCTTTTCTGACTCATCTTTCCGTAGTTCTGTGAGGAAAAAATGATTACGTGAGCGTTGATGTTTGATGGTGAATGGTTTCAGCATTTTTTCGTGGTTTTTTTTTTCGTAGAATTGGTGGATATTGTGAATTCGGTGAGCTTAAAGCTTAATAATTCTCAGAATTTCGGGTTAGAGTATTCGATTTTTTATATGGTAATTTTTTGTAATGGTGCATGCGTGGCGCGTTATCGATTTTTTTTTTATTCTTTTGCCTTAGGCACTCGATAATTTTTTCCTTTTGGTTCGATATACAAGGTTAAGTTGTAAAGCAGCATTAGCTGAACTTCGCCTTGCGGTTGCAACTATATAAATAAGTTCATGCGGTTTTTGTATACAGCAGAGTGCCATGAATATTCTTTAAGTTGTTGATCGATAGCACTTGTCTGTTATCTGTCATCCACTTTAGTATCAATCCTTCTGTCATTTAATACATACACATTTCGTGACAATTATTTAATTATTAATTTGAATAGTTGAAAATGGAAACGAATAAAACTTTAATTCGAGGTTGTTTACTCTATGAGTACAAACTTGGTACTAAAGCTGCAGTGGCGGCGCGAAAAATATGTACCGCATTCGGAGATGATGTCGTAAGTGATCGAACAGCACAGAAGTGGTTCAAGAAATTTTCTTCGGGAGATTTCAACTTAACCGATGAAGCACGCTCTGGAAGACCGAAGATCATTAACAACGAGGATCTTCAACAGGTTGTGGAGGCAAATTCCAGTACAACGTGCCTAGAGCTTTCAGAAAGGTTCAATGTGAGTGACCAAAACCATTCGTTTGCATCTTCATCAGCTAGGAAAGACGTGGAAGTTGAGCAAATGGGTTCCACATGAATTGTCAAATGATAACAAATTAAGTCGTCTTACCATTTGTTCGGCAAACATTTCACGCAACGATAATGAACCATTTCTTGATCGGTTGTTAACCTGCGACGAAAAATGGATATTATACTCAAATTCTAAGCGTTCGTATCATTGGTTGTCGCCTACTGATGCAATACCTCACACTCCCAAGGCTTCCTTGCACCCAAACAAGATTTTATTGTGTGTTTGGTGGACAGCAAATGGAATAGTCCATTATGAGTTTTTGGAAAAGGGCCAAACCATCACTGCGAACTTGTATTGTGAACAACTTCAGCGAGTACAAGCAGCACTCATCCAAAAACAGCCTTCTTTAATCAATCGAAAGGAAGTGATATTCTTACAAGATAACGCCAAACCGCATACTGCAAAAGTGACCCGGGAAAAAATTTGTGAACTTGGCTGGGAAATATTGCCACACCCTCCATATTCCCCTGACATTTCGCCAAGTGATTACCATCTTTTTTTGTCTCTTGACAACTGTATGAGACACAGGCAGTTTAAAACTCGAGTTAATGTAATAGACGCAGTCCGTCAATTTTTTGATTCAAAATCCGTAGAGTTCTACAATACCGGCATAAAAAAATTGGTGCCACGTTGGCAAAAGGTCATTGAGTGTGATGGTAATTACTTTGATGAATAATATTGTACTATTGTTTCTTAATAAATATTTATATTTTACCATAAAAAACCGCATGAACTTATTTGGTTACCTGATATTATTCATTAACTTTAAATTAGATTTAATTTTTCAAATTGTATATCATTGTGTTTATGTTAATTATATACTTGTATACATTGTTTCTGGTTGCAATAAAACACTTTATTATTATTATTATTATTATTATTATTATTATTATATATTGTACTGTTGCATTTGTATTTTGTGTACCTTAAAAAAAATATTTTGCGAGTTGCACAGTATTGTATTGATTATTTAATTAACAGTATGTTGTTTGCTTAAAATCAGTTATATAATTAACAAAACTTAATTTATTAAAACAACAGAAGAATATGCCTCAAGACCAGTATCCGGCAGCAGAGGTCGTATCTGTTAGTTCTTGACTGTGCTCTCACTTTTATTTAGTGGTATTTACTTACTGCTGGTTATCTTTAATAATACTCATAATATACTATTAATAATTAATAATTGCAAATAGCAAATTAGCAAGTAGTGTTATAATGCAATTAGTACCATGGTCCTTATTATAAAGATGTGTAACTAAGTATTCGGAAAAAAGCACATACTTTTCCAAGGTTTGTAAAAGATTCTATTTAGACCTGAAAATCTGTTCCGTAAATATATTAAATATGAGCAAATAATTTGAAAATGCATTTTTGAAAGCTTCAGGAACATTGGTATCCGGTAATATAAATTACCTGAAAAATATTTCATAAGAATTGCTCAAAAACTGATTATAAAACACACGAGTGTATGGAGAAAATCTAGGCAATCTGTAAATAAGGTACCAACTAATATAGCTAATTGTGGAAACACAGAATATGTATTTAAATCTTTACAGTATATTATATCTTAATATAAATAACACTGATTATAACTTAGTTGGTGTATTCTATATATATATATATTAAAAATATATTACAATTCTTTGCCAAATATACAAATGTATTGAAAAATTCAAAAGATTCTTGGTAGTAGTGGCATACAATGAAGTAAAAGTAATAACAAGATGACAACTGGTTGTCAATTAGAAAACAATGACAAATATAAAATGCAAATCACAATGTATAATTGAAAATGTAATCAAATAAGCAATAGGACAGTCGGGATTACTTATATAGCCACATCAAAAGGCTTGGGATTTACCACAAACTGTTCAGTCAATGCAATTATACAAATAACAACGACGCAACTATGTAATGAAAAATTAAGAGTAGAACTGTTGATATTATAACAATATAGAATGTAAAATCAGTCATGTATAAATGTAAATGAAAGTAAATAAGCATAGGACAATCGCCATTACCCATGTAATCCTATCAAATTGGATTAGGTTCACCTAAACATGTACAATCTGATTGAAATACATAGACAATCAACGATGCAACTATGTATGTGTTAAGATGTATTTGTAGCTACAGACATATATGTTTCTACCTAGTTTGGTTTCGTCAGTGCAGCATAACAAAGAAGGTGTATGTTAAAGCATTAATATGTGTTGAATAAAAATTATATAGTATTACCTTAAAATGTCAATCCAAAATGTCCAAGTGTAAAACAACTGTGCACTTACTTAATACTGTGTAATGCCTTATTTCAACCAGGCAGTTAATAAAATATATTACAATTCTTTGCCAAATATACAAATGTATTGAAAAATTCAAAAGATTCTTGGTAGTAGTGGCATACAATGAAGTAAAAGTAATAACAATATGACAACTGGTTGTCAATTAGAAAACAATGACAAATATAAAATGCAAATCACAATGTATAAATGAAAATGTAATCAAATAAGCAATAGGACAGTCGGGATTACTTATATAGCCACATCAAAAGGCTTGGGATTTACCACAAACTGTTCAGTCAATGCAATTATACAAATAACAACGACGCAACTATGTAATGAAAAATTAAGAGTAGAACTGTTGATATTATAACAATATAGAATGTAAAATCAGTCATGTATAAATGTAAATGAAAGCAAATAAGCATAGGACAATCGCCATTACCCAAACATAGTTGCATCGTTGATTGTCTATGTATTTCAATCAGATTGTACATGTTTAGGTGAACCTAATCCAATTTGATAGGATTACATGGGTAATGGCGATTGTCCTATGCTTATTTGCTTTCATTTACATTTATACATGACTGATTTTACATTCTATATTGTTATAATATCAACAGTTCTACTCTTAATTTTTCATTACATAGTTGCGTCGTTGTTATTTGTATAATTGCATTGACTGAACAGTTTGTGGTAAATCCCAAGCCTTTTGATGTGGCTATATAAGTAATCCCGACTGTCCTATTGCTTATTTGATTACATTTTCAATTATACATTGTGATTTGCATTTTATATTTGTCATTGTTTTCTAATTGACAACCAGTTGTCATATTGTTATTACTTTTACTTCATTGTATGCCACTACTACCAAGAATCTTTTGAATTTTTCAATACATTTGTATATATTTATATACACATATACATATCTAAACACTTTCTTTTCTTAGCTGTTTGATAAAACTATTCCCTTTCTTGGTTTAGCGGCTGTAAGTTGAACTCAAAACAAAATAAAGAATTAAACCGTTTCTATTACACAGATATTATCATTGTTAATTATTTAACATGAACAACTAATTAAAATGTCGAAATATTAATTGTTGTTAATGTATTTACCAACAGCATTACCCCAGAAGAAGATTCGCAGGACAGATCCTTTTGAGGAGTAATGGACACTTTCATTACTACTGGTAGGATTGCTTATTCAAAAACATGGAAACCTAAATATGTGATAAATGATGAAAATCAATTACGAATTCTTATGGCAACAACAGAAAATCCTCACGTCAGTACCCGTGAAATAAGCAGTTTGCAGAATATTAGCTAAATCAGCGTTGCAAGGATCTTAAAATAAACTAAAGTCATCCGTAGTGAATACATTTAAATAGTTAAATAGTGTTCTGGTATTAAAATTAACGTCCAGGCAATTCTTTTTGATAATGTGGGCTACTATCCATAGTAATGGAATAGTTGACAGAAGAAAGTTTCATTATTATTCAAACGAAAACCCTTACTTCATTAATTAATAGATCATCAGCATAGGTGAAGTAGGGAAGTGGCTTGCTGGTGGAGACCCTATTCACTAGGCTGCTAGGTCTTTGGATATTACAGCATTATATTTTTTATAGGGCTACTTAAAAAAGCAATACACCTGTAAACACAAAAGAAGGTATGCGGGAACATATTCCACAAATATTTAGAAATATAGGTGTTATTCATGTCGATTTATCATTTCGGAAGCGTGTTCAAAAATATTTAGAAGTGAATGAATATTCACTTGAAGACATGTTCAAATAATTTTTACCTATTTTAATCTTCATACTTAATTTTATTTTATAGTTTCTGTTCCGCTAATTTCTCATTCATTCACGTAACAGTTCCTGTTTCTGCGCCTACTATAATCACGTTATTAATTTGTTTAGTTTTAAAATTCGTTTAATGTACCAGGTTCTAAGTCTTTTATAAAGTATAGCCATCAATTTTCGTATAAGGTAGGAATAACATGAGGCACTAGGATTATATAAGTAAAAGAAAAGAAGAACAGTAATGATATATTATATATGTTTGTAATGCGATTTTATAAAAAAATTCCAACTCTCTAGCAAGTAAACAATTTTTTTATATTCCCCAGTACATATAAAACTTATATCTCTAACCTCATTTTTAGAAAAATTCATTACAAAATCATGCTTGTCAAATGGGAAACAACTTATTAAATGTCATCCGTTCGATTATCAGTCTGGCGGCAAATAACATGGCCTACTATACCACATTGAAATAAAATTCATAATTCAAAATAACATTAGAAATTGTAATTTTTTAATATTCATCATTAATGCTCACTTTTAAGATAATAACGCCTTATATCTTTGTGGTGCAAAATATAGTAAGCAAATCAAAAATTATTAGATATACGAGATAGGCGCCATAAATTTTCGGCCTGATATATACAAAAAATAAACTTGGAAAACTATAAGAATTTTTATTTTTCAATGTAATTTCCCCTAAATCTGAAGTTTTTCCGTCAAAATTTTCTATAACTGTCGTCCTTAAAACTACGTCCCCTAAGGGAGCCATATCCGGACTATACGGTGGAAGTTCCAATTCTTGAAAGCCACATTCGCGGATGGCAGCTTGTGAAATGACGGCAATATGGACGGAAGCATTGTCGTGCAATAATCGCACACCTTTTGTCAATTTTCCACGACATTTTGCATGTATACTGTCGCTTAATTTATGCAATAAAGACGCATAATATGTGCCGGCCACAGTTGTATTGCGCTCTTTAAAGTCAATTAGCAAAATGCCCCCACAATCCCAGAATATTGTGACCATCACCTTTTTCGTTGATTGAACGACTTTCGCCTTTCTGAGACGAGGTTCATCCATGGAATCCCTTTTCGATAGGGGATCGTACAACAGAACCATTGTTTCATCCCATGTGACAATGGACTTCAAAATCGCTTTTGGGTCGTCTCCACACATGTTTAAAAACAACTGCGCACATTCGACTCGACGTTCACGTTGGAGAGCAGAAAGAAGTCGCGGTACCCATCTAGCACTAATTCTATTCATACCCAAATGGTCCTGGAGATTCGGCGAACACTTGCTTCGGAAATGTTTGTTATCACTGCTAATTCCTTCACTTTCATACGGCGATCTTCTAGCACTAAAGGTTCATTAATTGAAATTTGTTGAGGCATTATCACTTCAATTGGTCGATCCGACCGATCAGTATCTTTCAGGAATTCCTGTCCCAACGGAAACATTCGGCCCACTTTTTTACCGTTGAATACGAAGGAGATGAATCACCGTAAACGCCGTCTAAACTTTGTTTAATGTGATAAGGTGTATGCCCTTCTTCTGTTAAAAATGTAATGACCGGGCGGTACTCAATTTTCCTTACTTCAGACGTTTTCGTGCGCTAGTCACGTTGGTTGGCTGGTTACTAAAAACTACTAGGCTTGAAACCGTCATATTTATAGTGTACACCTCGCGTATGTGCATGCATGACCTGACGGAGTTTGAACACGTTTGAACCTGTATAAGCCTGTCAGGCCGAGAATTTTTGGCGCCTACCTGGTATAGGCTGTTCTATTTCAAAAAAATGACTTTTAGACAGAATGTGTCATGTAATTTTAATTCAGTTTACTGCGGATGCAATTAGTAGTTGACAGAAAAAAATAAACGTTCTTGCATTAGATCCTTTTATGAAGACTACCAAAAATTGTAACATTCCAAGCGGTTTTGTTCCTAAAATAGCCACTCATTAGAAGCACTTTTTAAATCTATATTGAATTATAATTCTGAGATTTTAATTGAATTTTTACAGATATATGTTCTATGTTTTTTGAAAAATATGTTAAATACATCTAAAAATGTAAATTGTACTATATTTAATTAAAAAAAAACACATACCCAAGAAATGTTAATACATATAAATATAGTCGAAAGGTCAAAAAATACCTATATACATAATATACCAAATTAATTTATGCCATTTTCCACAAACTTACTAGGTAGTAGTAAGGGTCCCAAAATGTCACTTACTAATCAAATCAATAAACAGTTCATCTTCTTTATATCGGCCACTAAATCTAATATTAATTTTAATAACCATAAACATATTATTTGTTATGAGGGATTTCAATACAGAAAAGGTAAACAACAATAACAATGCTGTACTTATCAGTTATGGAGATCGGTTTGTTAATCTTTCACAGTGCGTAATTTACAGTGCATTATTAATATGTATTTATATGACGCAGTAATTATGTTATTTCTTTATAATAATTTCTTCTATAAAACCATTTAGTAAATTTCTTTTACTGATCAATGCCAGAAATCTTTTTATATTACGCTATCACTCCTTGTTAATTGCAAAATAAGGTAAGAGATAGGAAACGGATAAATACCCGATTACTACTATTGTATTTTATGTAAATAAAGCTAAAATAATAATAATAAAAGGAGCCAAAGATCTACAACTACGAGAGTCAGTCAAGAACTAACGCCTCCTGTTCTTTTCTCCTTTTAATTGTCAAAAAATTAAAATTGGATTACATAGGTAGAAAACCACAATATTGATGATTAATTTGTCACTTTATATATAATAAAAGCCGTTCGAGTGACCCTTTCTAATCGCCCGAGTTTCAATATAATCTCCGTCCATTTCCATAGTTTTGGCCATCTTTCAGAGGCATGTATCCCAGTGTAGTAAAAAGGACGGTGCTGCTTCCTAAGCCATTGACGCACAGACGTTTTCACGGCCTCCTCATCTTCAAAGTGAGTCCCACGATGAACTTCTTTTAGCGGCCCAAACAGATGGAAATCTGATGGTGCCAGGTCAGAGTTGTAATTTTAACAATCTCTTCAGTGGTGTGACGTTTGATGGTGGTCTTGCATTATCATGCAAAAGAAGAATATCTGCCATAGCTTTTGTTGGGCGAGCTCGCTGAAGACATGCTTTAAGCTTTTTGAGGGTTGTGATGTAATGAACAGAATCTGTTGTGCATCCCTGCTGTAAAAAATCAGCCATAACCACACCCTCTGCATCCCAGAACACTCGCCATAACTTTCCCTTCCGATCGCACAGTTTTGAACTTTTTCGTCCTCGGTAAATTTGTATGATGCCATTCCATTGACTGCCTCTTTGATTCAGGTTCAAAGAAATGAACGGATGTTTTGTCTCCGGTCACAATTTGTTCTAGAAAGTCATCTCCCTCTAAACAGAAGCGCTGCAAGTGTTGTATTCTTCCTTTATTCGGTCAACATTCTTGATACCTACCTTGCACAAACCTTTGAATACCCCAGTTGTTGAATAATCGTCACCACACTCCCTTTACTGAGCGAGAGAATGCGATACAATTCATCTGCAGTCATCCGGCAGTCACCACGAATGATGTTATCGACAAGCTAAACGTTGCGTGGAGTCATTGTAGTCAACGGACTGCCGCTCCGTTTTTCGTCAACGGTGTTTGTCCTTCAGCTTCGTTACAGCGGCGAACCCATTGTCTAACAGTGTTGACATCCACGTACACATATTTCAGTCTTTCATGAATGCGAATAGGCGTTCCACCTTCTGCATTCAAGAATTCAATTACAGAACGCTGTCTAATACGAACATGGATGTCGGCCATTTTGCAAGCGACTGCAGTGCTGCCACTTGGTGGCGCAGAAAGCTACTATTGCAATGGATTATAGAAGAGGTTTGAAGAATATCGCCAAATACAAATTTTTTACTTAACTAACTTTATTTAGGTAGAAATAAATAGGAGGCAATAGATATTGACGGACCCTCGTATGAGGACAAAAACAAAGGATTGAATGATTTCCATTAATTTAGAAGATGTCGAAGAGACTATAAGGGAAACATACGAAAACAGATATATAGTTTTAAAAGAAACAAGACAAAGATGAATAATTTCTAGATCACATCGTATAACTACGTAAATATATATGTCCATATATTGTATCTATTTTCTCTTAAATTCGATTTTGCAAACTGTAGGTATTTAGTATAACGTCAAGTCAATAAACAAGAACAGACAGCAGCGATAAATAACACATGATAGACATGAAATAAATACACTACATGTAGTGAGACGACAATTTTATATAGAAAGTATTTGTATTTAAGAATCACCGCCCTTTAGAAGATCGACTTGTGTTATTTCGGTTTAGTTTTACACGGTCTACGGCTTTGAGATGTCAAGTAGAATTTATTGTTTCGGATAAACCAAGCGCCTTTGCCTAAAATCGATGTTATTGAAAAATAGAATTTATTCAGATTTGTGCAAGAAAGTCGGTAGTATTTATTTTGAAGAAGATATTTAATCATCTCAAAACAGAATAATAGAAAATATTATACTTTATTTGAAAAATTTGCCAATCTAGAAATTAAGTTAAATTCAGGGGACTTCGTAGTTTATGTGATGTAATTCAAGTTGTCTTCCCCATGGTGTCTTCCCGAAAGAATTAAAACAAGATAAGGTAGTACCGATATACAAGACTGGAAGTATCGATGACGCCCAGAACTATAGTCCGATATCAATATTACCAGCGATACCAAAGATATTGGGGACAATAATTTGAGATAGGCTTATAGAATATCTTGAACACGTCGGCATATTTGTCAACGAGCAACATGGGTACAAACTTGGGAAGTCCACAATTACAGTCTTATTAGACCTCCAGGATCGAGTTGCGGAACCTATGGATGCAAAGTAGAATATGAAGTTGCTTTCCACAGATCTGTCGAAAGCCTTTCACACGGTCGACCATTCGATTCTGGTGCAAAAGTTGGAGTACTGGGGAATAAGAGGCACAGTCTTGAGGCTCGTAAGGAGTTATTTAGAAGATAGGTAACAGCGAGTTTGTTGGGAAAAGGAGGTGTCCGACGCAGCGGAATTAAAGCTTGGTGTTCCACAGGGGTCGATACTGGGACCAGTTTTATTTATCAAATACATTAACGACGTTTCTATAATATAAATTGTGGCGGCTCTTTCCTGTATGAAAATGATGTCTTATTTTTAATCAATCTGTATGGTGTTGATGGCGAGAATGAAACTGAGAGAGTGGCGAAGGAGGCTCAAGACTGGTTCTGGTTTAACAGACTGAAAGTGAATTAAAATAAACGTGTTCTCCTCTGGTGCTCCTATGGGCCAAGGTCTTAAGTTTCTGGGAGTATATTTATCCGGTAATTTTTCGTGGAATGAACATTGGATTTCTTGCAACACCAGCTACCAACATCAATATTTGCCATGAGACGGCTCAAGTAAATAGCATGTGCAGATGCTGCGTGTAGCATATTATGACTACTTTCACAGTAGAGCAACATATGACATAGTCCTGTGGAGGGTGGAAACAAGGAGTATATTGTTGCAACAAAAAGAAGCTATTAGAGTAATGGTTAGCATCACGAATACACAAGTTGCAGACACTATTTCAAGAATTAAAACACATATCTTGCCAGCCGTTTACATCCTTGCCTGCCTCAGAACACAAATTCATAAATCAAACAAATATAAAACCAGCAGTAACGTCCACAGGTACAACACAAGGGAACGAAATAATGTAGCTTATACGTATCATCGCCTGACGAGAACACATGTGGCGACATATCATCAAGCTTTGACTTGGTTCATTAAGATGCCCGATGCTCTGAGATGCCTTGATTCAAAACGATTTAAAGAAACAATATTAAAGAATACTACTTGAAAATGCGGTATATGACACATAAGAGTTTATGGACTTGAATTTAGAAAGATACTGCTAAAGTTTTAATATATTTAGTGCTTGTGTTTTATTTTGTTTTTACATTTACAGATATGTATACATGTCTATATTTTGATATAGTTTTATTTTGTGCCTTTCTATTTTAGTTTGTATATATTTTATACATCATATCTTGACTATTTTCAAACCTGTACACACAGTTCTGTACTTTGTTGCATAAGTAAATCAGTCAATCAATCAATCAGTACATCTTCGTATTCGTCAAGCAGGGAACAGCAACATCAATAAGAGGGGGATTGCATGACTTGATTTAATAGACATTATCCAATGAATGTTGTTCAGCTAAATACAGCATTATAATCAGTTGTTCAGAAAACTATTTTGAAATATAATGATAATAATAATAATATTTATTAAACCTTTGTTATACAAATAAATAGGACAAGTCTGTAAAATAATTTCAAAAAAAAGCAGTAATAGTGCTTAACAAAAAATCGTATATAAATCAATCTCAAACAAACTTTCGCAAACACAAATTATGCCATAACTCAATTTGGAGTGGATGTATGAATAATAAACGACTCTAAGAATAGACAGCTCAAAAAGTCTCCAAAAGAGAGCATCAGTTTGGTGCATGCCAAGACATTTAGTCTTTTTTGAAGGGATATTGAAATATCATTTTATGGACTTACGCAGAGGTGCTGACTAACTGCCATGAGGTAGGACGTATGGGGGTGGCACCATATACGCTAATGGAAATTCGGCCGATGTAAGGTATCCGTTGAAATAAAACAAACAGCAGACATTTTTGTTTTTCTTATTATGTTTTTGCATTAAATTGAATACAAAGAATTAATTAAGGCTTCGTTGGGAGTACTTTCTTATAATTCAAATTATTTACTCCTACATTTCACTCTCAAAGTTGGCAAAATTTACAACATCATAACACAGTTTCAGAAACTTTATTTTAAAAACTAATTCCAGTCGAGCATGCATTGAGCCTTTGTTTATACAGGGTGTCCAGACCATGCGAGGACGGAAGATTACGGTTTTATTATTAAAGTTAAAGAAAAGTGTTTTAGACAAAAGTTGTAGCCACTCCTAAAATACACATTCTAAAATTATTTTCAACTATACAGAGTATTGCGTAAGTGAGTGACGCTACAAACTTGTGTTTTTTTAAATGGAACACCCCATATATTGTGGCATATTTAGATGCTACTCTTTAAAAGAAGGACATAGATATAAACATGTGTAGGTGTAACTCTTACCGTTGTAGCTTTATTCGCAATTTTGTGTCTCAACATGTCCAATTTTGTGGAGACTCCGAGACGAAACCAGAAAGAATGTTTGAGATCTGTATAGGCAAGAAGTTTTCCACTTTCGTCAAGTTTAATAATCTATAATCAATTTATTTATTTTTCAATAAATGAATTTGCAGGAATAACAAACGCAAAATTAACATTTACGCTTTTTTTTTTAAATAGAACACCCTGGATCGCTTATTATTAATAGATTCTAAATTTAAACAAAAAAATCGTAGTCAGCTGTGAATTTTTAATTAAAATAATATCTGAATTTTATATCTGTCATTAGTTACGTTGTATTTACAAAATAACGCTGATAATTGTATTTACTTTTACGATGAATTTCTCGAAAGATGAAATGGTAAATATGATTTACGCATTGGGTGAGAGCGAAAGAAACTGTTTATTAGCTAATATGATTTACTGTCAACGTTATCCAAATGCAAGACCTCCTAGAATCGAAGCATTTCAAAAATTAAAAGAACGTTTTGAAGCATCTGGAAATATTGGTTATTCCAAAAAGGAGATTAAAAATCGCAGGGTTACTAATGAGGAAAATGAATGAAATATTTTGCTATCGTTGGAAGAAAATCCTCATGTAAGTACACGAAATTTGAATATCCAGACTGGAATAAGCAGGAGTACTATCAATTGCATCATAAAGAAAAATAAGTACCATCCCTACCATATGTCATTACATCAGGACCTTCGTCGAAATGATTTTGTAAATCGTTTAAGTTTTTGCAACATTATGTTAAACAAAATGAATTTGGACCCGAATTTTCAATCTTCGATTTTATTTAGTGACGAAGCTACTTTCAAAAGTACATGTTTAGTTAATAGACTAATATACATTATTATGCAACAGAAAATCCCCATTGGGTCAGACAAATTGACTTTCAACATCAATGGTCAATTAATGTATGGGGTGGCATAATTAATTTACAAGTTGTTGGTCCTTATTTCTTTGAAGCAACGGTAACAGGAACCATATACGAACATTTCTTAAGACATCAGTTACCTAATTTATTGGAAAATGTCGATCTCCATACACGAAGAATAATGTGGTATCAGCATGATGGAGCTCCACCACATTTTCATAAAAGTGTAAATTTTTTTTAAAATAACTGGTGTGAAGAACGATGGATTGGTCAGGAGGGTCCTATAGCTTGGCCTTCAACGTCTCCTGATTTAACCCCTATTGATTTTTTTCTTTGGGGACATGTTAAAGAACAGGTTTATCGAAACATTCCAACCACACCTAATGACATGAAACAGCGTATAATGGCCATTTTTGGAAACAATGGACAGCAAACTCTAACTGATGTTAAAAACAATTTTCGCCGCCGCCTCGAATTGTGCATTCAATAAGACGGTGGAATTTTTGAGCATCTGCTATAAATATGTTATACTTTTGCATTTTATTTATTTATTTAAGATTTTGCATTAATCTAATAAATATTATTTTTTGTTTTTCAATATGTTGTAGTAATTTGTTGTTATTAATAATTAAAGCTGACAGCAACTTATATTCTTTTTCTTTTCGTTTAAATTTAGAATCTATTAACAGTAGAGTTAATAAGTTATAAAATACTAAGTGTGAATAGGGAAAATATGGGATCATTAAAAAGCTTATAAAAAATACTGTACTTTAGAAGAAAAATATACAGGGTGTTCTATTTAAAAAAAAAGCGTAAATGTTAATTATGCGTTTGTTATTCCTGCAAATTCATTTATTTAAAAATAAATAAATTGATTATAGATTACTAAACTTGACGAAAGTGGAAAACTTCTTGCCTATACAGATCTCAAAAATTCTTTCAGGTTTCGTCTCGGAGTCTCCACAAAGTTGGACATGTTGAGACACAAAATTGCGAATATAGCTACAACGGTAAGAGATACCCCTACACATGTTTATATCCGTTGTCCTTCTTTTTAAGAGTAGCATCGAAATATGCCAAAATATATGGGGTGTTCCATTTAAAAAAACACAAGTTTGTATCGTCACTCACTTACGCAACACTCTGTATAGTTGAAAATAATTTTAGAATGTGTATTTTAGGAGTGGTCAAAACTTTTGTCTAAAACACTTTTATTTAACTTTAATAATAAAGCCGTAATCTTCCTTCCTCGCATGGTCTGGACACCCTGTATGTGTTTTAAATTTCGTTTTGATATTTTGTAAATTACAGCGGTACTATTTATTTTAACGAAACCTTGTAAAGTCCAGAATTATATTAGCGGCAGTTAGTCGGCACCTCCGCGTAAACTCCCTTAAACTTCAAACTTAAAATCAAATTGTCAAATTTCTGTCTTGTATGAAATAAGAGCGCCGTTGTTTTGGTTGGATTCATGTACAGTCCATTAGCGGAAAACCAAGTGTATAGCTTCTCTAACAAGATACTACCCCTACAATAGCAGACGAATCATCGACATACATTATAATGACGTAAAGCAATTAAGAATGTCATTATATCGTTGATATAAAGTGAAAACCTACTAGGAAAGAATAGAACAGGAGAGATAATAAACTGGTGGGGGAATAGGTATTATTTAGACGGAGTTACCAATTTAAGGCAGGTCTTTATGGCAATATTGACCAATCATAGTTTATAAAATGAGTATTTTGAATAACTTGTCATATATCTGACACTACATTTGACATGTAACATATATATTCTATGCATTGAGGCGGCCATATTGAGTTACCACATTTGGACAAATATTATTATTGAGGAGACTCTCTCCTGTTCTATTCTTTACTCGTAGGTGAAAACAGAACAGGTCCCTGCACTGATCTGTGTGGGTCACAAAGGGAAGTAGACAAAATTTCAGGTGTATAACTGTCACCGTTCGTAAGTGATGTTATTTGCACAAATTATGAACAATTCTCCAAGTAAATATGATTGTCACACTTTAACCATCTATTGTACAAAACTTTGAAAGTTAAAAATGTTTAGGTTTTTTTGGCAAAAACCTATTAATTTTTAAGTAAATAGAGTAACGGTATAGTAAAAATAAATTTGCGTCCTTGAATGTTTGAAAAAAATATATGTATATTTGGTTATACATTGTGGAGTTTGGGATTGCAAGTTGTCTTACAGTATACCTAATGGAAATCCATTATAAGTAAAAGAAATGTTTTATTTATAAGAACACATAAAGAAAATGATTAATTAACATTTGTATTACTAATTAGTGTGAAACAAGTAGAAACAGTTTCTGTCGGGAACAACATTACAAAACACAAGTGGCAATTGCATTTCTTACACTTTACTTTTGTTAGTTTTTGGCACTTGGCATTTTTGCATCTGCCACACTTTGAATCATATTCAGGCCAGTGATCTACTTTATCGTTCCTGCAATCAGCATTTGGGCGGCCTGTAAATGTTGATATTTTATAGGATGTCGTCGTTCCATTCGCAGATGGTCTTCCTCACTTGCTTTGTTTTCCAGCCGAACATAATGATTCTGCGATATCAAGTTTGAAATCATACAGCGACATTTGCCTCTTTTTCGGTACTCCAGTGTCATCTGTACTTGTAGCACGTCTGTACAACAGCCATGCAACAACACACATATCTAACAACTGGTAAAAAATGCGCATGTAATACTTTTTGGATCTTAGTTTTATTTTATAGAGTGCCAAGAGAGAGTCAATCAAATCTACCCCTCCAATAAATTTATTGTAAAGCACTTTACCTGTATCTGCTGCTTCGTTTTTCAGTCAAAACGTTTTACCGATGTTTCTGGGTAGGCACCTATAAAGTAGATACTCAACAAGTTACTACTCTATTATCCATCCATTTGACCAATCTGAGTGTTATATCTTGGCAACTTGCCTTCCTCTCAGCGTATGAACCTCGACCAGTTTTTTTCAATGTTGTATCAGAAGGCATTCCATTATTTGGTACTCGATTTGCTCGGATCGTAGCTAAGCTGTAAATACCTTTTTTTGCAAGTTCTTTCTGTAGATTCGGACTGCAAAACCAATTATCATAGAATAGTAAAAAATTACAATTCTCTGGTATACAATCAGCTAAACGGAGGACACCATTAGAACTTACACTAATATTTGGGAGATGTGCTGGTTGCTCCACTGATCCTGTGTATACTTCAAAGTCATACACGATTCCACTTGCACAAGCTAAAAAATTTATGACCCCATTTCTTTGGCTTTTTGGAGTTATATTGTTTCAATCCAGAATGACCTTTGAAAGGTACAATTTGTTCGTCCACTGACAAATGATGTTCTAATGAAATATTCTTTAGCTTGCTTCTAACGTTTTCTATGATCTTCCTAATTTTGAAGAGACGATCAGAAGAGGGAGCAACTGGAATTTGATGATTGTCAGCAATGTGGATATGTTTTTTATTTGCTCCCAATGTCTAAGAGGCATTACAATAGATACTTGTGAAATTTCACATTTGCTGTTCCAATATCTTCGAGTTCCTGGAACAGTAATTAGGGACATGTAGAATGTCATGCCAATGAATTGTGCCAATCCTTCCACTTCGATGTGGAAATTTGAACCAACATCTTTTTGGGTGGCATATAAATTAGTCTGGGCAACAATATGCCTGAAAATGTGCTTATCAAATAATTTTCTGAAGTACTCCACATATGAAAGAACCGAAGATTCAGAAGGTAGCTGACTGTTCCAAGCTGGTACATTGCAAGATATTCCATCAGTATTTGTCCAGACTAAGGGAATGTTACCTCTGGATGTTGATGGTTCCGGTGTTGCTACCTGCACTCCAGCAGTAGAAATCGATTCTTGATGTGCAAGTGCAGCTTGAAATCTCAAGCTGAGAGGCATATCGTCCTCATCAGAGGAGTCGTTTTGTGTAGCTAGCGCATCATCTCCGTCATCCTCATCATCTGATGTGTCTATCAAAATTTTGTTTTGATAAAAGAAACTCAAGATAGTACTAAAAAAAATTGTAGGTTACCTGATTTTGCGCTGGGCAAGTATGTTTCGTCGGTGACACTATCATCATCATCTTCACTCTCCTCAGGAGGTATAGCCACAACCACCTCCTTGCGTTTCCCATAAAATAGCTTAGGATCCATGACTATGGAGACGAAAATTTATATTTATCCGAATGCACAATGTATAACGGAAAACACATACCAAATCTACCTGTTCATTTGAACAAAATTAAAAATGTGATAATTTCAGTCATCAAAATACCAAATATACAGATGAAGCAACACCCTGTATTTTTATAAACAATTTCCACCACACATACTAAACAAAGGAACACGTGTTTGCTGAGGTTATCTGCGCCACTGCAAAATAGCACGCCTTAGCTGAATCATCATGCCCTCCTATGATTGGTCCGACGCACCGACTTGCGATTTTGCAGTTGGGGAGCCAGTTAGAAGACATTTATATCCAAATATACAATGTGATTGTGCACGTAGTTTCCTATTAAAGGCTATAGGAATTTCTTTAAAAATATGTATATTGAAATATATAATCTACAATAGACGG